>OZ018325.1:100882979-101256643 GCA_963969495.1 Ceratothoa steindachneri | reverse complement strand
GAGACTTTGAAGGCGAATTCACGGTTCCTGGCCTTCAACTCTTCCACAAAGATAGGCCAGACAGAGAGGGTGGCGGTGTAATGTTGTATGTCAAGGATACAATCAAATCTACGAACTCCAACGTGATATCCGATCACGAGCTCCTAGGCGTTGACCTAGAGATAGGTCCTGTCAGATACAGGACCCTGTTGCTTAACAGACCCCCTTCCCAATCCGTTAAGAAGGACAGGGAACTGTACCAGCTGTTGGGTGAGCTTATTCAAGGCAGAGTGTGCATCGTAATGGGTGACTTCAACAGACAAGTTGACTGGAAAACCAGAGCAGCCTGTGGCGAGAGCACGCTACTCCTGGAGTTCGCCAACAACGAGTTCCTCACTCAATGGGTCAGAGAACCGACGAGAGGAGAAAATATCCTCGACTTGGTCTTCACCTCTGAGGATGATATCGTTGAGGATGTCTCTGTAGGCGAAGAGCTTGGTTAGGTGATCACCAGCTAGTCAGATTTACCGTCAAGATCCCGAAGGTAAGGTCTGTAGAGCAGACTTTGCAAGCCTTCGTGCTGGGTTGACCGATGTAAGGCTACCGGTATGCGAAGAGATTGAGGATTCGTGGAACAATTTCAAAAATAAGTTCATGAGTCTTCAATCAAGTTGCATCCCTCTGAAATGCCTCCGTCGGTCTTATGTTCAACCAAAGTGGTTTAATCGAGAAATCGGCCAACTGCTTAGGGAGAAGAGAAATGCGTACCGGCGATCGAAAATCTCGGGTGCCTTTGACGAGTACTGGAGGCTAGCCAGGAGAGTGAAGTCCAGCAAAATAGCGGCTAAGCGTACTGAGGAACTCCGAATGGCGAGACTCTGCAAGGGGAATCCCAAGGAGTTCTTCAGTTATTTAAATGGCCGTAAACCAATCCATCGTAGGATTGGGCCCTTAGTGGACGAGGAGTGTGCATTAACTCACTCATATACATGAAATGCTAACCTTCTCAATGACTTCTTCTCTTCAGTGTTTACTAAATAGTGTGGTCCCATCCCCCAGCCCACGGATTCCTACTCGGGGAAAAAGCTGGAGGCAATGGACTTCACCGAAGGAGAAATAAAGAAAAAGATCGCTGACCTAAAGACGAATAAGTCCCCCGGTCCGGACGGGTTTCTATCCAAGGTGTTGAAGGAAGTGTGCGATGAAGTATCACGACATCTGTGCGCTATCTTTAACATGTCAATTCAGACCAAATGCGTTCCTAGAGAATGACGTGAGGCGGAGGTGACTCCTATCTTCAAGAAAGGAGACCGAAGCCAACCGTCAAACTACCGACCTATCAGTCTGACTTCGATAGGCGGTAAACTCATGGAAAGCATGAAGGTGGACAAAATGACGTCGTATTTAGAGTCAAATCTACTAATGAGGAGTTCCCAGCACGGCTTCCGAAGGCAACGGTCATGCCTGACAAACCTAGTGGAATTCTCTACTTCGTCTTCAGTGAGCACGATCGGGACAAGCCGGTGGATGTGGTCTACTTAGACTTTCAGAAAGCCTTTGATAAGGTACCACACCGCCGCCTTCTCCGGAAAGTGCGAGCGCTGGACATAGACGGAAAAGTAGCCGGCTGGATCGAGAACTGGCTAAGTGGTAGACGGCAACGGGTGGAAGTGATTGGACAGTCTTCTGAGTGGGTGCCCTTTACTAGCGGGGTGCCTCAAAGTTCTGTCCTGGGACCACTACTATTCATCATCTAAGTCAACGACATGGACGGTGACATGGTTGCCAAGATTTCCAAATTTGATGACGATACCAAGCTTGGTATGAACGTTGCAAAGGATAAAAAAATACTGCTCGCCTGCAGGAAGATCTTGGGAAGATTGGGGAGTGGTCGGACACGTGGCAAATGCCTTTTAACGTGGGAAAATGCAAAGTGATGCATATCGGCCACCGAAACCCAAAATCTCAGTACATTCTTAATGGCGCTGCTCTTGGAGCGAGTGACACTGAGAAGGACTTGGGTGTAACAATCACTAGTGACCTCAAGTTCTCGAAACAGTGCATTTAGGCGAAGAAAATGCCCAAAGGATGTTAGGCTACATAAAGCGCCAGTTTGGATACCGTAACAAGGAGATAGTACTTTGTCTGTACAACTCCCTCGTTCGGCCGCACCAGGAGTATGCCGTACAATTTTGGAGTCCTTCGTTTCGAAAGGACATCGCAAGATTGGAACGCGTACAAGCTAGGGCAACCAAACTGATTCCCTCTATCCGACATAAAAGTTATGAGTATAGACTAAGGAAAGTAGATCTGTTCTCGCTGGAAACCCGTAGACTGTGTGGTCAGCTCATCGAAGTTTTCAAAATACTTCGAGGGTTCGACAATGTTGACTACCGGGATATTTTCACACTGAGTGAGAACAGAACGCCCAATCACGCATTCAAACTTGAACTGAAGCGTTGCAACCGCAATCTGCGTGGACATTTTTTCACTTACAGTATCTGCGGTAAGTGGAACGCACTTCCAGTGGAAGTTGTCAACAGGGAATCTGTTGACCAGTTCAAGTCAAGACTAGACAAGGTCTTGAAAAGTGTCCGTTTAGGTACGCAAAACAATTGAGCAGCCATGTGCCCACTCAATTGCTAGTCCAAATGTACCCTCTTTGAATGGACCGTAAAGTCTCCTAGGGTACTTTCTTTCCTTGTAACTCCTTGTAACTCTCTCCCATCAGGGAATTTCACACGAGCATGTGTAGTTAGTTTCAATGAGATCAATGACGTCCACAGCTGGTTCGTATTTACTGCAATTTTCAAATCGTTTGATGAGGACTCTTCCAGGTTCAATTAGCCAAGAAGGTATGGTCGAACCACTAACTAAACGTCTCTCAATAGCAGGATGGTATTTATATAGGTACAAAGTAGTTAACATATGGCATGTAAGTCTTCAGATAACTCATCCTGCTAGCGCATGATCTTATCATTCTTTATTTTACATTGGTATCAAACATGAATGACAGCTCTTTGATCAGTTACGTTAAAGTGTCTACCAGCCAAAAAAGGTTTCCATTTACGTATGCAATCTACTACACTACCGCATACGCTTCTTTTTCAACGATGTGGTAATGCTTGAATCCCCTGAGGAGATAAACGAAATCTGCAGCAATCTACAAGAGGCCGTATTTTCTCTGAATAGTTGCAAACCCACTTGGCGTAGTATGCAAATAACCCCAAACAGTGCTGCAAGGATTTTTTGCTAGAAGGCATGGGTAATTCTAACAAATGTCTCATTCGTTCAGCATCAGGTTTCAAATTGCCGTCAGAAATTTGGTAACTGAGAATATTAATTGCAGGTTAGAGAAAACTTAGATTTATCAGAATTCATGGAGAGTTTGTATTAAGAAGCAGCTTCCATGAAACTTTAGATTGCTGTCATGATCTTTTGTTACTCCGCAGACTATCATGTCGTCGAGATAGGCATAAGTGTTACATAGTTTGTTATCAGTTATAAACATTCATAAATCGTTGAAAGGCGGAAACCCCATTTGTAACACACATAGGCATGCGCTTGAATTGATAAAGACTGTTAGCGGCCTCAAAAGCAGTGTAAGGTCGGTCCTCTGAGCATATTTCTATCTGATGATATGCATTGGATAGATCCTTAACACTAGAACGCCCACATAAAGTTTTTTCCTTAAACAATCAAGGGATCAAAATGACCCTTTGTCAAATTTTTCATATAATAATTTAATTAAGTATATGTTTATTTGATTCAACAAAAGGAAATAAATATATTATCACCCAAAATATTGTTTTCAGAATAACATGAAGGGAAAAACAACTTTTAGATTTATTGGCAAAGAGTACACACATACTTTACTTTTGCACTTCCCTTCCCGCACACCATCTTTAGGCATTTTCTGCACCTTTATTTAGACATTCTCCTTACATTGTTGACGAACTTGACACTTGCGGTAATAATTACCTGCTGTTTCTACTTCCTCTAAATCAGAATCATCGCTAAAATCTGACAGTTGCTTTGTAGATCAGTTATTTTTTTTACATAATCCTCCTTTAGTTCTTCCGCCAGCTTTTGCATAAACTACTTCGGTGAAATTCTTTGGCCACTAACAGCTCGATACGTGATTACAGCATTGATACATGCCATATCAAGAACGTTGTAAAAAGTGTGGATTGGCCACCGCTTTGACTGCGTATTTTCGTGGCATTTGATCTAGAACGTCTGTAGTGGTCTACACCCTACAAATGTAAATATTTATTTCAAACTATATAAATATATATATATATATATATATATATATATATATATATATATATATATATATATATATATATATATATATATATATATATATATGTATATATATATATATATTATTTCAAGAAGGGTTGGTAACCCTGACTTAAATCGGGAGATTGGTAGACCCGCATTCCCAAGCTTCTTAAAATTAAGCCATGAGGTTTCATTCGCTTAACTCTGCTGCATCGGTGAACAGGTCTGTATATATTTGAATTGTAATTGTTTAGCTAAAATTTCCTAAAAGAAACCCGAATTAATGCTTGATTCTTTTGTTTTATTTACAGACCCATTCAATTCCGTTATAATCCAATTTACCCAATCTAATTGTCAATGATCAATTGGTATACTCTAATTTACCAATCTATTTACCAAACTATTTACCAATTACTATTTACAATTAATTATAATACAAATTACTATTTATCCAATTACTTATCATCCAATTACTCGCCAATCCAATTACTTATAATTTATAAGTTACCAAACAATATTTATCAATTGTAAATCCATTCCCGTTAACTCATCCAAATTTAATTCACACGTAATTCTCAATCCAATCATAAACTGTTACTGTATAAATTCACCCTTAAATAATCTAAGTGTTTATTCAATAATATATATTTCCCTCAAGACCCTTTGTTTTTAATTTTCGTATTTCCCCACCGTCGCTCAGATTAGGCAGAAGAAATTCGTCTGCAAATTTAGACTCGCGTTAGCATTCAACAATTCATTCATTTGAATAACGCAATATAGGTTTTTTGGTTTATTGTGATGGAAGAGCTATCTGGGATATTACCGCAATATTCATTTGAAACCTATAAATGGTGCCCAGACTAGTTTGATTAGCTCTCATTCATTCATTCTTAAAATTAAATTAATTTTCCCTGTCACGTGTGTTGTATTTTTCGGAGGTCGCATTCCGCCTCACTCGGTTCCATCTTTTTCCCCCGTAGGCTGTCCACACGTGCTCGTTTTCAGCCTTAGTTGACTTTAACATCCTTAAGTGATCCCTTGTTCATTTCATAAATTTAATTATATTATACTGTAATAAAAACAAAGTGACCAATTTCTCAATAATTTTTTTCAAATTTTTACGTTTAAGCGCGTGAATCGAATTTGTGCTTAAACACACACATTTTTATTTTTTGGTAAATGGATTATAACGGAGCCCCAAGCTACGCCCACACTTCAGGCACAGTAACAACGACCCAAGCATCCTCCCCCACAACAACAACGACGTTTTTGTCCACGTTCGACACTCAAGCATCCTCCCTCATTCGCCTACCACTCAACAGCGCCCCTTCCCCACTCCTTTTTCAATTCAGCTTCCGCCATTCGACCCACAAAATCCCATTGGTTGGTGGGAAATGGTGGAGCTCATCCTCCTACACCAGGTAGTTCCTGAAGATCAAGAACAATCATCGTAGCCCAGAGATTACCTCTTAAGTATTTTAACAACTGTTGAATATTCTACGTGACGGATGTATTTCTGGATCTTGGGAAAATTTCAAGAGGGCGTTCATGGGGGAATTTTGGAGGTCACAAATTGAGGACCTGCGTATCCTTCTTGGTACGCAGGAGCAGGGGGACAGGCACCCCACGCACTTTCTGTACCATCCCAAGGCCCTGGCACATGCCAAGGGAGCACAGCTCGACCAACTCGAGCCACTCATAGCAGAAATATTCATGCGTGGGATGTCGGACCAAATTAAGCCCCTTATACTAATGTCCTCCCCTGCGAACGTGGGAAGGATGGCAGAAGCGGCTGACGCCTTGTATAACAATCCATTCGTCAGCTGGGGGGATGCATTGACCAGGACGTTTAGCAATGTAAATGGGAGCGTAGCACATCATACAACTCTAATGTTAAAAACGACTCACATGTATCTATTTCACAGGTTAGGTCACCGGGTGAGACTCCTTACAACCGGCTAGGACTCCCTCAGGATGCGTCCTCCTAGGTTTCGGGTCTTTTATCCATTCTTGAGATTATATAAATGGATATTCGGGCCCTAAAGGTGCGAACGGGTCTTCACCGAGAGCACAATCGTGAGCAGGATGAGGGAGTCAGACGTCGTTCCTCCTCCCGAAAAAGGCAACACCAATGAGGAAACAGCAACACAAGAGGTCAGGCACAGCCTTTTCATTTCCAACCTAGAGCTAATTCCCCCTATCCTGACAACTCTCAGGGTAGCTGCTGGTACCATTCGAATTATGGGAGCAACGCTGTCCGCTGCGTTTAACCTTGCAGCTTTTACCGTGCATCATTTCATGCCCACAACTTTAACCCTCATTCTGGTCGTGCTGGTCATACTGCTATCTTTCAGCCTTCGAGCTTTTGTTGGTATCACCTCAAATTTCGTTTCAGAGCAAATAAAAATGCTCTGCCCCATGCAACTACCAGCAAAATGCTTAACTTACTCGATCTCAACCTAACCTTTCCTCACCACCTCTTATCTTACCTAACTCTACGGATTCCCTTACCCAACTTTCACATTCAGCACAAGGCACTTTAAACTGAATTCGCAAGTGATACGTGGGTCTGTCACCTCTGCAACCTCATCTCTTAAGGCCGAACCTCCTTTTAGTGTTCATGGCCCACTCTCTGGTTTCTCCTTCCTGGTTGACACAGGCGCTCAATGCAGTGTCATTCCAGCCTCTTCAGTCGAGAAAGCTTGCACTTCTTCTGATCTTATCCTTAAAGCTGCCAATTCATCAAACATAAGGACTTATGGGAGGCGTATCATCGAGCTCTCTCTCGGGTTACGTCGTGTTTTTCCATGGGCATTCATCATTGCCGACGTCGACATTCCAATTTTAGGCCTAGATTTTCTTTCCGCGTACGACATTCTCGTCGATTCTCGTCACCGCAAGCTTATTCTTTCCTTCTACCAGCTCTCTCCTCTCTGTTAGTCTCCCTGCAACTGCTCCCCGCTTCGAGCAACTTTTGCGGGAGTTCCCAAGCCTCTGTCTTCCTTCTTCTAAGGACAGACCTATTAAGCACAATGTGGTGCTCAGAATAGAGGCGACAGGAGAGATGATTTTCTGACGTCCCCGTCGACTGGCCCCGGATAGACTTGCCCTAATGAAGCAGGAATTTAAGTTCATGATGGAGGCCGGGATCGCTTCCCCATCCACCTCCCCATGGGCTTCACCGCTTCATGTAGTACCTAAGTCTACTCCGTGGGAATTCAAAGCTGTAGGTGACTACAGGCGACTCAATGCCTGTACAGTTCCGGATAGGTATCCTCTACCTTTCTTATCGGATTTTAACTCCGCTCGCTTCGGTTGTTCCGTTTTTTCTCGGCTCGATTTGGTTCACGCTTTCAACCAAATCCTGATTCACCCTGATGATATCCCTAAGACGGCTATCACCACTCTATTCGGTTCCTTCGTCATGAACCGAATGCCTTACGGGCTTCATAACAGGAGTCAGACCTTCCAACGATTAAAGGATCAGGTTCTGAAAGGTCTTCCCTTCGTACTTTGTTATATAGACGACCTCCTGATAGCATCTTCGTCTTTAGAGGAGCATTTTTCTCACCTTCTCCAGGTTTTTGCACGCTTACATGAGTATGGTATCGTACTCATCACTTCTAAGTGTATCTTTGGTGTCAGACAACTCTCCTTTTTGGGACACCACATTTCCCCTGAAGGTTGGTGACTCTTGGTAACTTCTCGCCTTCTTCTCAAAGGCTCTTCTTCCTTCTCAACAGAGGTACAGTACGTTTTCCCGCGAATTACTGAGCATATATCTCGCCCTCCGTCACTTCCAACAATACTTGGAAGGACGTGATTTTACTGTTTTTACCGACCACAAGCCATTGGTTGGTGCGCTCGACTCTAGTGGCACCTCCTTTGTGCACTCTGCAGTTGATACTCGTCACCTTGACTTGATCCTGCAGATGACAAACGATATTCCCTACGTTCCTGGTTCTTCAAACGTCGTACCAGATTCGCTCTCTCACATTTCATCGATTTCGGGCACACAACTCTCCCAAACTGCGCCCATCGATCACGCGCTAATAGCGCTGGCCCAGGAACAAGATGAAGACACGCAAACACTGCATCACTCTCCTCAGCTTATCGTTCGCGAAATCGACTTGCCGGACAGTCCCTCCAGGTATATCCTGGTTGATTATTCATTGCCTGACTGTCCTCGTCCACTCATTCCTCTCGCTTACTGTCGGCACATTTTTTTTACCAGACTCACGGGATTTCTCATCCTGGCATTCGAGCAACACGCAAGCTCATCACACAACGTTATGTGTGGCCAGGTATGAACGCCGACTTGGCCAAATGGACCCGCGCATGTCTGCCTTCTCAACGAGCAAAGGTTCAACGCCACACAAAGTCACCTCTGGCTGCTTTTCCGCTTCCATCGGCACGCTTCAACGCCGTTCATATCGATCTGGTTGGGTCTTCTGCCCTTTTCGCGAGGTTGCATTTACCTTCTCACCAGGATCGATCGTTTTACTTCTTGGCCAGAGACAGTTCCTAACCCGGACATCAGAGCTTCCACTGTAACTCGAGCCTTCGTCTCAGCATGGGTTGCTCATTTTGGTGTCCCATCAACAATCATGACTGATAGAGGTAGCCAATTTGAGTCCCACCAATGGGATGCACTCATGTCAGTGCTTGGCTCCTTTCGTCTCCGTACCACTAGCTACCATCCCCAGAGTAACTAAGGTGGAAGGTTTTACCGGACTCTCAAGGGAAACTTGCGCAACACTGACCCCCAACATCACTTGGGTGGACAAGCGACCTTAATTCTCCTGGGAATTCGTGCCTCCTTGAAAGATTTGAATTGCTCTGCTGCAGACCTCGTCTATGGTACGCAACTTCGTCTTCCAGGCCAATTCTGTTCTTCCGCTGACTGTCCTCTTCCTTCTGACATACATCCTGCTGCATACGTACACAATTTAGTACGGGCGATGTCTGACGTTAAGCCGACCGCCACAAGAGTGCCTGCTAATGAGAAACCTTTCGTGCCAAAGGAGATGGCAACTTGCTCTCATGTGTTTGTCCGTCGCGATTCCACTTGCACATCCTTGCAACCTGTCTATGACAGACACTTTCTCGTCGTCTCCAGGAAGCCCAAATTCTTTGTACTGTAACTAGGCACCAAGCAGAATACGGTTTCCATTGATCGGCTTAAACCCGCTTTCATAGAGGCCGTTCATCTGGAACAGCCATTACCTTTCTCTTCTAGTAATATAGGTCCAGTGGTCATCCCAACCTACCTTCCGCACCGAACTATTCCTTTAACACTTCCCAACCAACTAACCCCACTTCCGAACCCTTCTTCGGCTTTTTCCAATCAAACAACTGCAACTCTTCCTCCCACCTCTTTACTCGCAAGCCCTCCACCAACCATCTCTATACCCCCCAATTCTTCTTCCCAACTGCTGCCGCCACCATTTTTGTTACAAGACCACTTGACAGCAACTGGAGAACACCAAGCGACCAACGCGCAACTCCCGGGAGGTCCAGAACAATCGTAACCCGATGCTCCGGTCCTCGCTCGCGACAATCTCCCGCCTAAATCAAGTGACACTACTAACCGCCACCTGATCCGCAATCCAAGTCAGCCAATTGGCACCATAACCCCTTCTGGACGCGTTGTAAGGAGGCCTCGCCGCTATATAGACTAAAATCTATGTAAATACCTTGTGTTGTGTGAGCTTTCCCTCGGTGGGGCAGTATTGTAGTGGTCTACACCCCTACAACTGTAAATATTTATTTCTAACTGTATATATATATATATATATATATATATATATATATATATATATATATATATATTGCCATTTAGAGAATCGGCTAACTATGTTAAGAGAAGAATCGTAGAATCGAGCTTGATATCGTCAGTTCCTAATTTAAATCTATCTGAGGGTCAATTTTCTTTTAATCCTGTAATAAGAAAGCATATAAACACAATAGTTAAATGTCAGCCCTTCAATATGTTTAGGTCCAACCCCCCCTCCCATCCCAGATTAGCCACAAGTAGGGGATTGGGGGAAAAAAGAGGGGATCTTGTGTTATGCTTATATACACTTCTTTTATATTTTCTACGCAGTGTCAGTTGAAAAAGGGTGTGAGATACACCGAAACTGTTCTGAATTAAATTGTCTTCGGAGAATGTGGTTTAATTCCTCATCTTTTCTTGCGATATTGCATTAATTTTCATTATATATATATATATATATATATATATATATATATATATATATATATATATATATATATATATATATATATATATATATATATATATATATATATATATATATATATATATATATATACATAATTTCAAGAAAAGTTGGTAACCCTGACTTAAGTCGGGTTTTTGGTACACCCGCTCTCCCATGCCTCTTAAAATTAAGCCATGAGGTTTCATTCGCTTAGCTCTGCTGCATCGGTGAACAGGTCTGTAAATATTTCTTAAAAGAATCCTGAATTAATGCTTGATTCTTATGTCTCATTTATAGACTCATTCAACTCCGTTATAATCTAATTTACCCAATCCAATTATCAATCATCAATTGTTATACTCTAATTTACCAATCTACATATTTACCAAACTATTTACCAATTACTATTTACAATTACTTATAATACAAATTACTATTTATCCAATTTCTCATCATCCAATTAACTGGGTAGGCAAAAGGACAGATTTATCCATGTTTATTTTCAGAGAGGAGTCAAAAACAGAACTCAACATATTGAGTAGGTCTTCTATTTTACACCAAAACAGAAAATCATCTAGATAAACATAAGATTTAAGAATAAAGGTTTGAGCTAGATTATTACAAATGGTGCTCAGAATTGATTGCATGATAAAAGGTAAGCCCGAAAGCCCATAGGGAGCTTGGTGAATCTAAAGGTACTGCCATCTATAAGTTTTATTCCAAAGAGCCTTCTGGCATCAGGATGGAGATTAATATGATAGAATCCGTTCCGTAGATCTATTTTTACGGCAAAGGTATCGGTATCTAGTTTGTTAAAGATTTTTCCCACATTGGTTAAGCGAAATTTGGGAGGTTTAAAAACACTTGTAAGCGGACTCATATCGTAAATGTGATGTACCACTGGAGCTGCTGATTTTAAAACTTGTGGAATTGATTTCTTCTTTTAATTTGGAGGTGATATAAAGGAGGTCATAGTCGTTAGAGTATTGTCATCTGTTAATTTTTTCTTTTCCATTGATTTTTGTGGCTTTTGCAGTGACACTAAATTACCCAACCATATTTATCATTTGTAAATCCATTCCCGTTAACTCATTCAAATTTAATTAATGCGTAATTCTCAATCCAATCATAAACTGTTACTGTATAAATTCGCCCTTAAATAATCTAAGTGTTTATTCAATAATATATATTTCCCTCAAGACTCTTTGTTTTTAATTTACGTATTTCCCCAACATCGCTTAGATTAGGCAGAAGAAATTCGTCTGCAAATTTAGACTCGCGTTAGCATTCAACAATTCATTCCTTTGAATAACGAAATATAGGTTTTTATGTGTATTGTGATGTACGAGTAAGATATATCTGGGATATTACCGCAATATTCATTTTAAACCTATACGTCTACGCCACATTTAGTCTTATTGCAATAAGACACTGTTTCAGGTGTTTTATTCTCATTGCTCTCAATTCTCACACGTATGGATACTACTCATTAGCAGAATATTTTTGTTTTTCTTCCTCTGATATACTGTAAGAGATATATCACCACTTTTTAGAACTGATATGTAATATAGGGGCTGGCGGGTGTTCTTCACTGAATCTGGATTTTTTCTTCTCGCCCTATTCATTGTTTTACAAGGCTAGTACGTGATTTTCTGAAGCGTCGTTGCTAAATTCAAGGATGTAAAGAAATTATCAGTTGTTGCATTTCTTCCAGTATTTAGATATGGCTCCATGAGTTTTAATATGACGTACTCCGAAGCACGTATGTTTTCGGGACGAAATTCATCCTTGCATAAATAATGGAAGCCATTTAACGAGTACTTCGATTCACTGTCAACAGCAAGCTAAAATTTTAGCTCATATTTGTCTGGCTTTGATGACATGAACTGTGTAAATTGACATATAGCTTTGATTGGGAAAAGTTGCTCATCCATCGTTATATTGGATGATGGCTTATAACAAATGGAGCAATTTTTTATTAATTTATTCCATGTTGCAGTAGAAAGGTCAAATCTATCCGCCTGCAAGTGTTGCGATTTTGTTGACTTATAATCAAATCTAAGAAATCTCATAATTTCACAGAAGCGATTACGAGACATGGTTTGTCGGCAAAATAGGAGGTCCCAGGTTTCAGACCATAGATAGTGAAGATCGACATTTCGTGAGCTGATAACTCCACGTGCATATAAAATTGCAATACAGGCATGTAGTTCAGAAAGTGAGAAGGACCATGTTTTGTTCTGAAGTACTCGTTCAGCTTCCGCTTCGTTACATTTCTTTATCTGAAGGAGCATAGAATCATCAATAAAGAGCTTCCATGCCGATGCAACACTATAACCATCGATGTTCCTCTTGGCATGTGGTGTTGGGCCTGGTATTTCTTTCAATACATTGTATTGAGGACGCCTACCTTGTGTAGCATTATCGGAGCTGGCACATTCTCACAAGGTCCCGTCACGAGATATTTGATGATTTTTTTTTTCTAAGTCACCTGTATGAGTAAGACTCGTTTTATAGTTACATCACCTTGAATATATATATATATATATATATATATATATATATATATATATATATATATATATATATATATATATATATATATATATATAAATATATATCCATATGGAGCTCGGCCGTGAAGCCTGCATTTAATATTGAGGATAAATCACAGAGCCACGAGAAACGGATGCAGCATCTTTTAATTTTTCACTACGTTTCGAAAACTACAAGTTTTCATCTTCAGGCTAGAATAAGTTTACAAAGTTAATACATATGAAGACAACTTGAAAAGTCCAACAAGACATTATTTTAAAGAGTGACCAATTATAAAATATCAGTAAAGTGTACTATAAGTTAACATTTTTAAATATGACTTAGCAACAGTTAGATTTGCTTTAAAACCGACTCAAAAATTCCTAATATATACGAAGAAAGCTTAAAAAGGCCAACAAGACATTATTTTAAAAGGTGACCAATTATAAAATATCAGTAAAATGTACTATATGTTAAATTTTTTGTTATTAAATATGACTTGGCAACAGTTAAATTTGCTTTAAGACTGAATCAAAAATTAGTAAATAAATTTAAGGATTATTGCAGAAATTAATTAAAAACTATAAGATAAATTGACCTGGCATTGTCTAAAGATAGTAAATTTAAACTTTGTTTTTAATTTTGTAAAGAGTGTAAGAGTTAAAAAAACATTTAATATAAAAACGGTAAATTTGGTTAATTACTAAAGCGGATCCATACTAAGAGAGTGAATGGTGGATTTCAATCAATCAATCAATTGGTGTATAGAAAGAACAGAGAGGGACTGCTGTAACACGGCAGTCAGGTAGTCAGAGAGGAGCGTTGCGGAAAATAATTAAGAAAGGGACAGCGAGAGTAGATAGGTCGGTGGCTATACACCGAAGCGAGGTGTTGTTATGAGGGTGTAGGTTATGTGGTAATTGACTGGGCGAGGATTGGGGGCAAGTCAGGGGGGGGGGGGCTGACAGTCCATCCGGAAACGCGTTATTCACGATGCCTTATTGGTTTTATGCGAAGAATGGTACGGGTGGCAGGTGTTCGTGGGCCGCGGGATATCGCGGCACCATCGCGTACCTTCTTACGTGTAGCGAGGTGTAAAGTGGGTCTGTGGTGAGTTTTCCGAGTTGTTTTGTAAGTCTGGTGTGAGCGTAAGTGTTGAGAGGAGTTAGTTTGTTGTTGTTGTGTAGTGCGTCCATTCTCGAGTACAGCGGCGAACGGCAAGCGCGCTTCAGAGCAGAGTTCTGAATGCGCTGAGCCTTTCGCTTCTAGGTGTCGCTCGAAGCTACGAGCGACAGTGGGACGTACGTGAGAATGGGACGCACGAGTGCTTTGTATAAGTGTAGTTTTAGTTTTTTACTCGCTGGGTAGAACCTACCCAGCGATGCGTTTGTACGTGAGGCTCTTGCTTGTATTATGTTCTGGTGTAAGTTGAACCTGAGGGATTTGTCGAATGTTACCCCCAGGATTTTGGTGCACTGTGTGTATGCGAGCCTTGTTGGGTTTTGGTGGATCATGTCTGGTGTGTGTGAGTAGATTTGTAGGTTGTGCATGAAGTGGTCTCTAGCGCCGTAGAGTGTCATCTGTGTCTTCTGAGGATTCGTGGCAATCAGCCATTTATCCTCGTAATCTGTCTTCTCGTCAAGTATTCTTTGTGCGTGGAGCGCGATTTCTTCGGGGGCCCGGCCGCTGACGAGAATGGTCTCATCGTCGGCGTAGGCCACTATGTATGTGTGAATGCAGTTTTCTGGTGGGCGTGGGGTGTCATTTGTGAACATAATGTAGAGTGTGGGTGCCAGAACGCTTCCTTGGGGAACGCCTGAGCGTGGTGTGAAGGGTCTTAAAAGGGTGTTGTTGTATCTGATGTGGCAGCGCCGTCCAGTGAGGTAGTGTGAGAGGAGCCTTCTGGTGCAGAGAGGTAACTCCGTGTTGTTGGCGAGTTTCCAACGAAGTCCCTCGTGCCACACCTTGTCAAAGGCTTTCTCCACGTCCTTACTGACGGAGAGAGTCTTTTGGTGTATCTCTCGTTTCTTCTGTATTCTGTCGTGTACGATGGTCACGGCCGCCTGAGTGGACCTGCCTCTCCTGAACCCATATTGACGGGGGGAGAACCAGTCCCTCTCTTCCAGGAACTCCCGTAGGCGGCAGTTGACCATACGTTCGAGTATTTTGCCTAGGTGCTCTAATAGAGCAATAGGCCTGTAATTGTTTGGGTGTTTTGGGTCTTTGTGTTGTTTATGAAGGAGTATATTGTGAGAGACTTTGAATATTTTAGGGAAGTAGCCTGAGGCTAGAGAGGCATTGAATAGATGTGTGAGTGTGGGGTATATGTCTGCGGGGAGGTTATGTATTAGTGTGGCTGGTATGCCAGAGGGGCCGGGGGCGCGTTTTGGTGTCGATTTTATGTAGTGTTTTGTTTCCTCGACGGTGATTGGAGTGGTAAGTGTGGACGTATAGTCGAGCACCTCCATACGTATCAGGGGGGCAGGCCTCAGCTCGTGAGCATGAGTCCGGCACCATTCCTGAATGTCTTGGAAGTGCTCCTGCGCATGTGGTTTTGGTGGGTTGTGGGTGTGTATTGTGTCCCAGTGGGACCTGAATGCGTCGAGGATGTCATTGGTGTCTGTGAGTGTGTGGTTGTTTATTTTCAGTGTTATTGGTTTGGATGGTTCCGTACCCAGCATCCTTTTCACGTTCCACCAGAAGAAGGAAGGGTCCATGCAACGGGTGTCGTCCGCGATGCGGACGACCTCACGCCACTGCCGGTTCCTATCTAGCTGCACGCATTGAAGGATGCGGGCACGTAGTTGGTTGATGTTCTGTTGTCGTGGGCCTCTGGTGTAGTGGTTGTTGTACTGTGTGATAAGTCTTTGTGTGTGTATTGAAAATGTGAAGTGTTTTAAGCAGGTGTAGTTTTTGCGTGGTGAGTGTAGATTACGTGCGGTGGTGATGGTGTCTAAGAGTGAGCACCTGGTCCAGTGGTGGTCTATTTGTCCTGGATTAGTGTTCTCCAGGTCGAGGTTATGTGGTGTGTTTGTGGATATGTGGCTCCTGAATTCAGCCCAGTTTGTGTTTTTGTAATCGTATATAGGTGATGTGGGGATGAGTATGGGGGATGTGGATATGAGAAGGCATATTGGTATGTGGTCTGATTGTACGTGGGGACCGGGTGCAATGTGAGTGTAGAATCGTGTGGCGTGGTCGTTACGGAAGACCACATCCGGGGATGTGGTGCCTCCGCGCGGGCCGAAGAACGTGGGAAAGGCAGGGCCGATGTGTTCGCAGCAGTAACGCCGCAAGGCACCGGCCAAGTAACTACCCGCATCGTTCGTATTGTTAGAAAGGAGTGTCGGGTGAAAAGCGTTGAGGTCCCCCGCAAAGAAGATAGGTAGGTTGTAGTTTGAAAGGGCCCGGAGTGGGACTTCTAAGTTTAACTGTATTCGTGGTGGTCTGTAATGTGTGGCCACTATTATGGGGCCAGAGCTTGTGTCGATTTTGCAGGCTAGAAAGGAGGTGTCGCGTGTGTTGACGAGGGAGTGGTGTATGTTGCGCTTTACTAGGATCGCAGATCCTAGGTGCCGCGCCTGTGGGGATAAGTATGTGTGATAGCCTGCAATGCGGAGTCTGTTGTTGGGAGGGTGTAAGCTGGTGGAGTTCAGAAGTATGATGTCGGGTCTTTGTGTGTTGAGTACCCAGTTGGCGACCGTATGGCGAATACCGTGCCAACTGCGTACATTTAATTGTATTACACTAATACGACCTATTGTCGTGGTCTTAGTGCGCGGGAGGCTGATTTGCCAGGAATCGTCCCCTTCTCCTTGGTTATTGCCCAGGAGGCATGAGGGGCGAGTACCTTGACTCGTGTTGATGTGTGTTTGTGAGGCACGGCAGTGTTATTGGGTGGGGGAGCCGTAGTGGGTGGAGGAGTGTGTTCTGTAGAGGTGGTGGCTTTGGGTGGGGTGGTGTCTTGGTGGGGGGAGTTCGTGACGGAGGTGGGCGGTGTAGAGCTGGAGGATGAAGGGCTGGAAGTGGTTGGGGAGGTACAGATTATGAGAGGAGGGGTGTCGGGGGAGAGAGGAGGTAGGGACGGCGGAGGGGTGGTTGAGGGAGAAGGAGAAGGAGTCGGAGGAGAAGGAGTTGAAGGAAGGGGGGTTGAAGGGAAGGGGAAGGAGTCTTAGGTGAAGGGGCGGAAGGCGGAGGAGGAGGGGAGTGAGAAGGAGTAGAGTGAGAAGGGGTGTGTTGAGAAGGGGAGGATTGAGAAGGAGTGGAGGGGGAAGCAGTAGGGAGCGAGGAAGGAGTGGAGACAGGAGAGAGGGGGGTTTGTTTGTCCCGTGCCTGTCTACGCGGATGGGGCTTGGGGGTGGGGTTTTTGGGGTTGGCACGGGGTGTAGTGGACTGCGAGGGGGTTGGAGTGACAGTGGAGGCTGTGGGAGAGGAGGCGGAGATGGGTGCGAAGGGGGTGGTGGCAGTGGGAGGTAGGCGGGGTTTTGATAGAGGGGTGGAAGAAGCGCGAGGAGGATAGGTTGTGTGAATGGGGGCTGGAGCAGTGGCTAAGGAAGGTGCAGGGACAGGACAGATGGCGGGGAGAGCGTGGTGAGAGTGGGGGGCGGTGGTTCCCTGCGGGCAGGGGTGTGTACCCGTCGGGGTGGGGAGGAAGGCAGGTCTGGTTGTGTGTGCGTCTATTAGAGCGAACACCTTCTCGGGGAAGGTGATTTGCTCTATGCCGTTGGAGGCGAATAGCGTGTTTAGGATATTCGCGTATAGTCGAGGGTCACCCCTCGACATGTCTTTTGCCACCGCTGAGAGCAGGGTGGCCAGGTGTAGTTTGGTTTTTGTGTTGTCGCTGGGGTGGGGTGGGGGTGGGGGGGGGGGTGTAGAGTGGGGTGGGGGTGGGGTGGGGGGGTAGAGTGGGGTGGGGGTGGGCGTGTAGAGTGGTGTGGGGGTGGGGGTGCTAGTGTGGTGTGTGGGTGTTGGTAGTAGTGGGGGTCTCTGAGTGTTATGAGCTGGGGTGGGGGGGGGATGTGGTTGCTGCAGGGGGGGGGGTGCGTCGGGGGTAGAGCAGGGGGAGCCGGCAGCAGCGGCGAATGACATGGTGAGGGGAGGGGGTGCGGGGGCGGAGTGTGTGGTCGTGTGTGTGTTTGGTTGTGGGTGCCGGATGGCCTCCACGGCGTCGTGGCGTGCCTTACCTAGGTAAGGGCACCTGGGGTTGACGGCGACGTGGTCGCCGCCACAGTTTGCACAGCGGGCTGTGGTGGAGGTGCAGGTCGTGTAGTGGTGCCCCACTACACTGCACTTGGAGCAGATTAGGTCTGCAGTGCATGTGTTGGTGCTGTGACCGGTTTTATAGCACCGGTGGCATTGTGTGGGTCTTATGTTGTGCTGTTCTTCAATGTGTGTAGGGTTTGTGAGGGTGCCGCAGACCTTGATGCCTTGGTCTAGCAGCATGTTTTTGGTGTTATCACTGGACAGTGTAATTACTGTTACTGCCCAGTTTTTTTGAACTGTTGAAGTATAGGTCCTTGATGACCTCCTCCCCGTACTCCTGACGGAGGTGCGAGCGAAGGTCCTCATTTGTAAAGGCCAACCACAAAGGGTTGGTCCTTGTGACTCGTATCTGGTATCGTTTCATGATACCGTCAGCGAGTCTAGTCTGTAGGTTGTGTGTGTTGAGTGTAGTGGTGGCATTTTCGTGGAAAGTTAGCGCGTCCTCCTGTGAGCGGAAGACGAGCTTGTGGCCTGTGCGTAGTTTTATTATGTTGGTTATTGGTGTGTCGTGGGTGGAGGCTAGGTTAAGCAATGTGTGGTGGTCGATTGTGTCGGGTGCTGGTTCTGTGGTGTTCGTTAGGATAAGGTGTGAAGTGTTTGCCATTTTTATTCTTTAAGCTTTTTTCTTAGATTGGGAAGGCCCCCGCCCCGCCGATGAGGACCCCGTGAACATGACTCGGATGTGGTGAAGGGTGATGGATGATTTTATGGACTTGGTTGGGCTCCTCAGAGGGTGTAAAAACATGGCGGACTTAATGATGACTGAAGCCAGAATCAACTGACTCCAGTCGGGGTGCCGCCCCCTCTATTGGGTTTTGGTTATTTAACAGTTACGTCCGACATCTCACAGAGACGGAAGAGTCTCCCTCTGTGGTCCTGGACGGTGGCCGCAGGGTAGGTTGTTATGCCTCCCCATGTTTGTAACTGAATCCCAAACCAGGTTGCTTCTTCCTCTGGGTTCCGCAGCGGGGTAAGCCTCAGACCTCCTTTCCCCAGAGTTTTCAATTATGCCTTTTCTAAGTAGAACGGCATAGTTGCAACGAAGCTATATGTGTAGAGTCACGTTCACGGAGCCAGACATCACGGCGGAGCAGGGATGGGGGGGGGGGGGGGGATGGAAGGGGGGGGGGTTAGCACGTCATATCAGAATGACGTGCCTAGGAAATAAAGGTATTTTTATTCGGGGGGGGGGGGACAGGGGGGGACTTAAGGTCCTATTTAGGTCCGGGGGTATCTTGTAGATGATGAAATCTCGTCCTCGAGAAAAATTCGTTGGTGAGCGGGAGTGTCCTGGAGGTGACTTTCCCTCAACGTTTCCTCCTTTGCTGGCTAAGACTTCTCTTAGGTGGTAGTGCTCACGTAGAAATTCGATCGCTGTATCTGTGGTGGATTTAGTTAGTTAGTTTTGTGTATAGAAAGAACAGAGAGGGACTGCTGTAACACGGCAGTCAGGTAGTCAGAGAGGAGCATTGCGGAAAATAATTAAGAAAGGGACAGCGAGAGTAGATAGGTCGGTGGCTATACACCGAAGCGAGGTGTTGTTATGAGGGTGTAGGTTATGTGGTAATTGACTGGGCGAGGGTTGGGGGCAAGTCAGACGGGAGAGGCTGACAGTCCATCCGGAAACGCGTCATTCACGATGCCTTATTGGTTTTTATGCGAAGAATGGTACGGGTGGCAGGTGTTCGTGGGCCGCGGGATATCGCGGCGCCATCGCGTACCTTCTTACATGTAGCGAGGTGTAAAGTGGGTCTGTGGTGAGTTTTCCGAGTTGTTTTGTAAGTCTGGTGTGAGCGTAGGTGTTGAGAGGAGTTAGTTTGTTGTTGTTGTGTAGTGCGTCCACAACAACAACAAACTAACTCCTCTCAACACCTACCCTCACACCAGACTTACAAAACAACTCGGAAAACATTTAACAAGGTGCTAGTATTTATAGGTTACAGTGACACTTGGTTTGTTAAAAAGCAAACAACTACCAAACTGTAGTTAAAATTAGTTAATTTTGGAACACGGACGAAATAGTACGCCCCATCGTTCGCGCCGATAATCTACATATTTACCCAAAAATGTTAGAGACGAATAAGAAAAGCTTAATATGTTGGTATTCATATTTATCTTATTGTAAATTATGAATTTTGCAAGTACATTCCTAATTGAGTTGGCAATATATAAAGTGTAGAAATGCTACAGTATTTTTGCAAATGAAATTCCTTAAATAACTTTAGACCAGTAAGCTTAACTTCTATAGTCTGTAAAATTCTTGAGAAGATGGTTAAGAAGGGAATTTCTGATCATCTAGAGAGTAGCAGGTTAATTAATGATGCTCAGCATGGTTTTAGAAAAGATAGATCGTGTTTAACTAATTTACTGGATTTTATGGATTATGTAACTAAAGAATTAGATAGGGGTGAGAAAGTTGATGTGATCTACTTAGATTTCAGCAAAGCTTTTGATAAGGTTCCACATAGAAGACTAGTTCATAAATTAAAGCTGCATGGGATATGTGGGAACGTTTTAAATTGGATAACTGAATGGCTGAAAAATAGGAAACAGAGAGTTGTACTGAATGGAGTGAGGTCAGAGTGGAGGAATGTTATTAGTGGCGTACCTCAGGGATCAGTTTTAGGCCCTTTATTATTTATAATCTATGTAAATGATCTTGGGCAAGGTGTAAATAGCAAAGTGTCAATTTTTGCTGATGACACTAAATTGGCAGCTGTAGTCAAAGAGGTTGAGGGTAGCTTTAAAGTGCAGGGTGACTTAGATAAGCTGTTAGCTTGGGCTCAGAAGTGGCAGATGACTTTTAACCTTAATAAATGCAAAGTTATTAACATGGGGAGAGATAATAGGGAATTTAGCTATGAGATGGATGGATATTGGCTTAATTCAGTTGAAGATGAGAAAGACTTAGGAGTGGTAGTAGATAGGTCACTGAAATTTTCAAAGCAGTGTATTGAGGCAAAAAATAGAGCAAATAGGGTGCTAGGTTACATTAAAAGAAATGTTAGCTACAAGAGTAAGGAGGTCATCCTTAAACTATACAACTCTTATGTCAGGCCACATTTAGAGTACTGTATACAGGCATGGTCACCACATTTTAGACATGATATAAACTTATTAGAGTCAGTACAAAGGAGGGCAACAAAAATAATACCATCCCTGAAGCACCTTCAATATGAAGATAGACTGAGGGTATTAAATATGTTTTCATTTGAAAGAAGGTGTGTGAGGGGAGATATGATTGAGCTTTTTAAAATCTTTTCTGGGATGGATAAATTAGATTTCAGCAAGTTATTTGAGTTAGAAGGTAGTAATAGAACTAGAGGCCACCACTTAAAGATTAAAAAACAGAGGTGCAGACTGGATGTTAGAAAATATTTTTTCACTAACAGAGTGGTGGATTATTGGAATAGTTTGCCACCTGAGACTGTAGACAGCCCAAACTTGAATGTTTTCAAGCGCAGATTGGATGATTATATGGGGATGGAGGGTTAATTTCTTACTTTTTAGTATGTGGATATGTTTCTTGACTCATTCCTGTGGATGCAGTTTCTTTTTATTGTATATTTTGGGGGATTTTGATTTTGTTTTTGACAGACTCCTATGGAGGCTTTAAATTATATATTGTAGATGCATGGTTGGACATTCCTATGGATTGTTAAATTGTATATTGTAGCTGCATGATCTGACAAAATCCTATGGATGCATTATATGGGTGGGATTTGATGGATACGGATGACCTTTGATAGGCCCTTGTGGTTTTTGTCATCCGTTAAATTATGTTATGTTATGTTATGTTATGTTATCTAAAAGTGGCTTCAATTAGGATCAGTTTATTTTTGTTCTATTCTTTTTAAAATTTGTAATTTTATCAGCTTTATAAACTGGAATGGTTGATGATATTCAATCAAATAAATTAAATGACATATTTACCGAATTCAGGTTTATTTTGCATGACTGTGAAAAGCTTTTGGATTTTTTGTGGGTGAGTTTTGGCGGATGCGGATGACCTTTGATAGGCCCTTGTGGCTTTTGTCATCTGTGAAATTATGTTATGTTATGTTATGTTAAGTGCCTCACCCTCAAATGCCAGACAATGAGATATTAACTAGAATTCAAGATTTAATGCAAGATGAACTACTCTCTTTCATGCCAAAATGGAAAAAGAAACAGGAAGATGTCATTCCTTTGCACTTTGAAGAAGAGGTAGGGCCTACTGATTACATTACTTCTTCAACATCTCAGCAAGAACTAACAGAGAGCGATGTCTTTAACAGACTATTGGGAGAAGAATTGTTCCAACATATAGTTTTTCAAACTAACCTCTATGCCACTCAGAAGCAAAAATCATTTGCCCCAACAAACATTTTTTTGCAATAAATTTTCTAATGGGGATTAAAAAGTGCCCATTATATAAAGACTATTGGTCATCTGACCCAATTCTTAGGAACCCATATATATCAAGTATTATGAGTTTCAATAGGTTTAAATGGCTCATCTCACATTTTCATTTGAATGATAATAGTGTCATGCCTGCAAGGGATGATAGAGATTATGATAAATTATACAGAATAAGTCCATTCATTGATTTTCTTAATAAACAATTTGGTATAAGCTACAAGCCTACAGAATTTCAAGCAGTAGATGAATCAATGATTAAATTCAAATGTAGAATTGGATTCAAGCAGTACATGCTCAAAAAGCTAGTAAAAAAGAGGGTACAAGGTTTGGGTTAGAGCAGATGCCATTGGATATACATCTCAATTTGAGATTTGCACCGCAAAGGAAAAGAAAATAATATAGGCATTGGATTAGGTGAAAGTGTAGTCAAGAGACTGTGTGCTTCCATTGTAGGCGAGAGTTATAAAATCTTTGCAGATAATTTTTTTCCCAGTATTCCATTGGCTTATACTCTTTCAAAGGACAATGTTGGCTACTGCAGTGCGATTAGGCAAAACTGAAAATTCATTCCTCAGTTGTTGCCAGATAAGCAAATAACATATAACATAACATAATATAATTTTAAGGATGACAAAAGCTACAAGGGCCTATCAAATGTCATCCGCATCCGTCAAAACCCACCACAAAAAGCACCATCATAAGGGTTAAGACAAAATCAAAGTCCCCCACAATATAATATAACAGATGACAAAATCCACAAGGGCTCATCATAGGTCATCCAAGTCAAACGGCCTCTTTTTTTTAAGGCACCTAAACTCTCAGGAAAATTACATCCAGAGGATTGCGTCCAGAAACAAGGGTATCACCAATCAAGGATTGTCAAGAAAATCATGCAACTATAGATATATACAAACAATATTAATATATACAAAACTTATGAACCATCCCAACCTTCCCTTCCCATAAACTCATCCAACCTACTCATAAATACATTTAAATTTGGACTACCTACTACCCTCCGCGGCAATTTGTTCCAAAAGTCTACCACTCTATTGGTGAAAAAATATTTTCTTAAATCCAACCTACACCCTTGCTTTTTAATTTTCAAGTGGTGACCTTGTAGTAGTTTGGTTGTCCGCCTCCCCTCCCCTATGTCTAATCTCTTTCTTCTTTTGCAGAATGTGTGTGGGTGTGGATCGTGTGATCACCGTCTTTACTTTGTGTGGGGGGACTCGATGGATCTCTATCGTGCTCCCCCATTCATCTCCTGTTTTCTTTTTAGGCGGATTCTTTCAGCATATATTTTTAGTTAGAAAGTATAGGTAAAAGTTTGGAAGTCATTAGTTGTGACTGAAGAAGGAAGAACCGCCTGGACGGAGGATAGGTGAGTGAAGATTGTGTGAGAGTGGATATGGTTGAATGAGTTAGGAGTAAAGATGTTTGAGTGTGGCAGTGAATAGGTGACTGAATGTGCCTTCTCTTTTCCAGTTCCGTGGTACCGATTGTCGCCGACATCTGGCTTTTGGATACGGCTGAAGCCAATCTTGACTCGTGTGGCAGAAAAGGGACGCATTGATTGGGGCCTGAGCCCTCGCACTTTCCGCTCTGACTAGAGCCACCACTTCCTCATCCTTGAGTGCAAATCATTCGCCTTGGCTGAAGTGAACTTCCAGTCCCTTAAGAAAAGGGAACCTCTCTTCCCTCAAGAAAGCGGGCCCGCCTCCCTTTCCCTCCCCCTCCCCCTCCCATACCGGTAATAGTGCTCCCAGAGCTGAAGAAAGTAGAACAGACTCACATGGTGGCACTGGGCAATCTGTTTGTGAAGCCCTAAACATTTCCTATTTGCGTGTGTGTGGCCAGGGTATAGTTGTAAGGCCCACTATATATCTATATATATATAAATATCTTTGGTTGTGGTTTAAGATAGATAATATTTTGGAAATTGGGTAATTTACATTTTTGTTTTTTGGGGTTGTGGTTAATTTCTTTTTGTGTGTAAATTAAATTTAGAAAATACTCTCTCTCCTCAATACCCTCTTCTTGAACCACCGAGCGGACCTTGTCAGGGCGGCGGGAATCTTTGGCCAGGGAATCGCGATCCCGCCGCTACATATTTTTGGCGCCCGAATAGGGACTGCCCGGTGGTTTGAGGAAGGAGAGGAGTGAGAGCCTGTGTTTTTTGTCCCTAATGGAGGAGGAACAGATTGGGACCATGGAGTTGGAGATGAGAAGACTAAATGAGTTAGTGCGGCAGAAAGACAGAGAAAATGCGCATTTGAGGGAAGAGAATGATAGTTTGAAAAGGAAAATGAGGGAGATGGAAGTGAGAATGGAAGAGAGGATTAAAGACAGTGAGGTGCGAATGGAGGAAAGATTGATGCGAATGCTGAATGAGAAAATGGGAGAATCAGGTGCAATTGGTGGGGGTGTGGCCTCGACTCCACTTGGAATTGACATGACTGATAAAAAGGGATTGACAGGCATAAAGGAACCCCTGCAAATGACTAGGCATCGAAAAAAGAAGACCCCAAAGACTAGATGCCCAGACCGACAGGAAAGGACCCGACTGGCTAGTATTGACTCCTTATATTTCAGCTCGAATGAAGGCATGAGTGAAAGTGGGAGAGAAGTGAGTGATAGTGAAAGTGATGCTGAGGTTCATCGGAGTATACTGATCAGAGAAGTGCCAAAGTTAAGTAAGTTTAGAGTGGAAGGAGCAAAAGATGTGAAAGTGTTTTTGAAAGAGTATGAAAATTATTGTAAGGAAAAATTTGGAGAGAATAATAGGTTTTGGGTGAAAGAGTTGTGCGAGTTTCTGGATGGGCGTATGAAGGATTTTTACCGGACGATTATGAGCGTGGGTGAGCCTAAGTGGGAGGTTATGAAAGAGAGAATAATAGAGCACTGTAAGCGGATGAAGACAAGTGTGAAATATAAGAAAACAAATGGGTTTGAGGAAGCGAGAATGGGGAAGAATGAGGATGTGAATTCTTATGCGCATCGCTTAGAGTCCTTGGCACGAATGAGATTTGGAGATGACGGAATAAATGGGAATAAGGAGCTGATGAAGAAGTTTTTAAATACGGTTCCGAATGAAGTGAGTGAGTATGTGACGTATAAGAGGAAAGAGAAGATGAAATGGGCTGGTGAAAGATTGCTATGGAAGGATGTACTGGAGATGTTAGAGGACCGTGAATTTGAGGATTATGGAAGGGAGGAGGCCTCGATTCACACTGTGCGCAACTCAAGTATCAGTAAGTTGCCCCAGTTCCGGTCCTATCGGGATGCGCTGATAGAGAACCCGATCGATGTGATGTCCAGATTTTTGGAAAATTATTACAGCGGGCAGAATGAACAACAGAGTGTGTATGTTGGCCGCCAACCGAGAGGTAGTAAAAGTAGGAGTGAGAGTCGGAATGGGTGGAGTAGGGTTCAGAATGGTCGGAATAGTGGTCGCACAAATGGTAGGAATGACAGTAGATCTAGAGTAAATGAGCCTAGGTGTCAGAGGTGCAAGAAAGTTGGGCATATGAGGGTTGACTGTCGCTGGTCACAAGGAAGTTGCTTTGGCTGTGGACAAATGGGGCACATGATAAAAGATTGTAGTCGTGCGAGGGAAAGAGCGTGTTATGGATGTGGAAGAATGGGCCACTTGGTACGAGATTGCAGGGAAGGTGGTCAAGTAAATATGAGTGGACCTGGAGTGTGTGGTAATTGTGGGCAGATAGGGCATTATGCCAGGATGTGTGCCAGTCCAAGAGCTACCTGTGGTAAATGCGGAATGGTAGGTCATGCAACAAGGTTGTGTAGGACTGGAGAAAGATGCATGAATGAAAGAATGAATGGGAATGATGCAAGTAATCGAGAGGATACGACTCAGGGAAACTAAGGAATGAGAGGGTTCCTTCTGGGGAATTCTCTAGAGTGCAAGTGATGAATGTGAGAGAAGGATTGTCAAATCGTGGAGTGAATTGGGGTCAGAGAGTGAATAGGTGTATGTGTGTTAAAATTAAGTGTGGAGAACGAGAAGTTAGTGCATTGATTGATACAGGATGTAAGGTGAATGTGGTGTACTATGAAGCATTTGTAAGAATGAAAGTAAGTGAAGTTAAGGATCGTGGATATCATTTGACTGGATTAGGTGAACAGGATGTGCCGATTGTTGCAAGGTTTAGAGAGAGTGTTTTGATTGCCGGTGTCCGGATGAATGAAGATGAATTTTGTGTTGTAGAAGGTGCAAACAAGAAGTATGACATGCTATTAGGTTATAAGTTTTTGAAAGCGAATGGTATTGTGATTCACCCTGATTTAGAGATGATTGAATGTAAGAAGGATGGAAGTATGAAGTGTCAATGGTATGTGAATCCAGATGGAAGTGTGAGAGTGAACATCATGAAAGGTCTGGAGGTATATGCGATTGAGAGTGTGCCTGTCAAGCAGAATGAAACATTGAGTGTAAGGATTGGATGGAATTCGGATGTTGAGATAAATGAGAATGATAGGAATATTTATGTCTTGGATGGTAGTGCTGCGAACTATCGATTAAGGCGAGTGGTGCATGTGTTTGATGGTATAATTGATATGAAAGATCCGCGTGTCTGCATACAAGTTTGGCCTGATCTGCGAAGGAAGAGTCTTAGAGGAGTGCAAGTGGGAGATAAATTGGGTGTGTTAAATACAGTGGTGAATATGGAGAATGATATGCATGTGGTGAACGCAAATGTGTTTTCCGTGAGTGTAACGTCGAATGTTTGGAAGTATGAAGATTTGATTGAGCAAGTGAAATTGGAAGAAAAGTTGAGTGAATGTGAGAAGCAAAAAGTTTACAGGATGTTGTGGAATAGGAGAGGTGCTTTGAGTCAAGGGGATGAGGACTTTGGCAACGCTCGCTTGCCTGAGTTCAAAATAATTTTGAGTGACGATATGCCAATATATCAAAGGCCTCGTCATTTCCCTGCCCCTGTGGCTCAAGAGATTGAGGAACAGTGTGAGGAATTAGAGAGAATTGGCGTGATTGAGCCGAGTGTGAGTGCCTGGAATAGTCCGATTGTACCTGTACGAAAGCCAGATGGACGTTTGCGACTGTGTATTGACTATAGAAGAGTGAATGAACGAACGTTGAAAGACAAGTTTCCTATGAGTGTTGTGTCTGAATGTGTGTACAGTATGTATGGAATGAAAGTGTTTTCTAAGATGGATCTGGTACGTGGATACTACCAGATGCCTGTGGCTGAAGAGAGTAGACCTATTACGGCGTTCTCTACCTCAAAGCGCCATTATCAGTTTAGAAACCTGAGCTTTGGGTTGGCGAATGCCCCAGCTGCTTTTCAGCGTGCTATGAATGTAGAGTTGAGTGGTTTTCCGTGTAAGAATGTACGAGTGTTTTTGGATGATATTTTGGTGATGAGTGAGAACATGGAAGAACATATGACCTTGGTGAATGATGTTTTAAGAAAGTTGGAAGAGGTTGGTGTCAAAGTGAAGTTGTCTAAATGTGTATGGTTTGCTAGTGAAGTTGAGTTTTTAGGACATAAGGTGAGTGCGGTTGGATTGCGTAAATCGGAGAAGTTCGTGGGAAAGGTTAGGAATTTTCCTAAGCCTACCACAGTGAGAGAGTTGCGTGGATTTCTTGGTTTAGTTGAGTTTGGAAGAAAGTTTATGAAAGATTGTTCAGGTGTAATGAAACCGTTGAGTGTATGGACTGGGAAAAAGAAGAGTACTGTGATTAAGTGGAATGACTCTATGAATGCAGCGTTTGAAAAGTTAAAAGCGGAAGTTGCAAAAGATGTGGAACTTGCGTATCCAGCATATGGAACGAATGCAGGAATGCTTGAAGTGTATACGGATGCAAGTGGTCATTCGATGGGTGGATGTTTGATGCAAGATCAAGTTGTGAATGGGGTTGAAAGAAAGCGAGTAATTGCGTATGTTTCCAAGGCATTTAGTGTGGCAGAGCGTGCATATTCAACGATTGAAAGAGAGCTGGCTGCGTTAAGATTCTGTCTCAAGTCGTTACGACCATTTCTGTATGGAGTACGGTTTGTAGTGAGAACAGATCACCAGCCACTAGTGTATTTGCAGCGTATGAGGTTAGTTGATAGTAGGCTTGCAAGGACGATAGAGGATTTGAGTGATTTTGATTTTGTGGTTGAGTATTTGCCAGGTGAAAGGAATGTGATTGCTGATTTGATGTCACGTTTGCCTTGTAGTTTGAATGAGAGTGAGGTTGTAAGCATAAATCCTGAGTATTTGCCAGCAGGTGTAGTTGTTGGAAGAAAATGTAAGGGTGGAGGTGATTCTATGTTCGAAAGTGTGTTGTATGGTTTACGAGACTTGGTGAAAGATGGATTGCTTGAAAAGGTGCCAGAAAGTGTGAATGCATTACGAAAGGTGGTTATGGAAGAAGCGTGTAAGAGACCAGAGCAATTGGGAATGGAAAATTCAAGTAGGTTAAGAAAAGAGTTGAGAAGTATGTGTATGCCAGGAGTGATGATGTTTCAGGAAGTGTTAGCGATAGTGAGTAAGCTGTTTGGTGTGAGAGTATATGTGCATTATGGTGTGGAGAAGCCAGTGATGTATCGTGGTAAAGGTGTAGACCGAGTGAATGGGTGTGAGTTGCATCTGCAATGTTTGAGTGGTGTGCATTATAATTGGCTGATTGAGAAGAAGAATTATGTAAGAAGAGAGATTGACTACGTTTGCGAAGGAATTGTTCCTGTTAGTGAAGATGAAGGTTTGGATGCTGCAGAAGTGTTTGTGGAACAGACCGAAGTGTTGAATATAATGTGTGAACATGGACTTGAAGAGAGAGTGCAAGTTACCTTGACTATGAATGGGAAGAGCTATTGTGGAATGATTGACACAGGTGCGCAAATTTCCTTGGTGAATGCAAAAGTTGTGCGTGATGTTGATAATATGAGTTGGAATGTTTCTAGAAAAGGTGTGACAGTTTCGATAAGTGGACTCGGAAGTGGACGTATTATGGCATGGGAGGAAGTGAGTTTGTCTGTAAGCATGGGGAAGTTGAATGATATATTGCATGAATTTGTTGTGCTAAGTGAGAATGAATTACCTTATTGTTTTCTGTTTGGGATTGATTTTCTGCGTAAGAATAGGATTTCAGTGGATGTATGTAATGAATGTTTAGTGAAAGATGGTGTAACAGTTGGGAAGTTGCAGAGTGAGCTTGTAGGCTCAACTGGATTTGTAGGAGTGGCAGGTGTCGATTTGAGTGAAGAGCTGTTGACTGCTGAAGATATAGAGAGCATGCAAGAGTCATGTCCGATGGTGCGTGAATTGAAAGATAGCGTGATGACCAGTGTTCCTGTGAATGAATGGAGTTGCATATTAAGAGAGTTTAGAAGGTTTGCTGGAAAGTTTGTAGTGTGCAAGGGTCTAGTGTATTTTGTGCAATGTATAGATGATGAGGATGTATATATTCCGGTGTTTTCCGTGTGTGGCACGATTGGAATGGTGAAGATTGTGCATGATAGGTTTGGACATATGGGTAAGAATAAATTGTGGGAATGTATGAAAGGATGTATATTTAGTCCCTTTTTGAGAAAGATTTGCGTGGACGTAGCGACTACGTGTGAAGTGTGCCAGAAGAGAAAGTATCAGAGAGTGTATGCCGCCCCACCTGTATTAAAGTTGAGTGTGAATGAACCCTTTGAAATGGTAGCGATCGATTGCGTGTCTTTTCCGAGGACTGCAAGAGGGTATGTAGGGATGATTGTGATGGTGGATCATAAGAGCAAATTTGCGTATGCTGCACCTGTGACAAATAAATCTTCATTGACTGTTGCTAGAGAAGTGAGTGAGAGAATGTTGCCCATGTGCATGTGTAAGCCTGTGCGAATGTTGAGTGACAATGGACCTGAGTTTGTGGGACGTGCTTTTGAGGAGATGTTGAGTGAATGGGGAATAGATCATGTGCGAACGACGCCGTATATGCCTAGTGCAAATGGTTTGGCTGAAAGGACGATAAGAACTTTGAGTGAGATGTTACGATTGATGGTGAAAGATGGGAAAGAATGGGATGAATGTTTGGGAAGAGTGCTTTGGGCGTATAACATGACAGTACATAAGGCGATTGGAATGTCACCATGTAAGTATTTGATGAACTTTGAACGAATGATTAGGCCACATATGGGACTTAGTGAGAAGGATCGTGAGTTGTGGAGAAAAGGGAATGAAAGGTTTGAAAGTTTTTCTGTGGGTGATAAAGTACTAAAGGAGATTGAGACAAAAGGTAGACTGAATGTGGATAAGTTGAAAGAGAAATTTGAAGGTCCATTTGTAGTAAGAAAGGTTTGGTCAAATGGGGTAAGTTATGTGATAGTTCGTGAAAGAGAGGATGGAAGTTTGGATGAACGTAGAGCGCATCAAGGTCAGTTGCGAAAGTGGCGTGAACCTCCTCAATATTTGGTGCAACATCCGGTGAATGAATATCTGTCTGAAAGAATGGAAGACTGTGAAGTGGTGGATGATATAGCTAGTGCTTTAGAGGGGAAGCAGTTAGTGTTAGTTGAACATCGAAGGGGGAAGCGTAAGAGTAAACGGTTGAGAAAGGATAAATGGATGGAACAGTTTGGTGAGAGTGATGTGAGAGAGTTTTCTGGGTTTGTGCAAGATCGAGATGGAGTATATGATAGAACGTACAGTATTTGTAAGTTTCCGTTGAATGAGTCTGAGTCTATGCTAGAGAGTATAAATGGGATAAGTGCGAAATTGGAACAAGAGTCGATAAATGCTATGAAAGAATGGGAAGGTTTGATGGATGTAGTAGAGAGGTTAGTTGAGGATTTGAGTGGGATTGGTCAGGGAATGTCGGATGTGTGTGTGGATGAAGTACATAGAGAAGGGGCCATGGACAGACATGAGGAGACATTACGACAGATGACAGAGACAGTTGATGGACCTGTGACTAGGAGGAGAGGCAGAGTGAAAGAGTATGACTGGGTGATGTCGAAAGCATTGTGAATGAATGAAGATGGGGATTGAGACATGGTGAGGTGAGGCGAATTTAGCTGGGAGGGATGTAGTAGTTTGGTTGTCCGCCTCCCCTCCCCTATGTCTAATCTCTTTCTTCTTTTGCAGAATGTGTGTGGGTGTGGATCGTGTGATCACCGTCTTTACTTTGTGTGGGGGGACTCGATGGATCTCTATCGTGCTCCCCCATTCATCTCCTGTTTTCTTTTTAGGCGGATTCTTTCAGCATATATTTTTAGTTAGAAAGTATAGGTAAAAGTTTGGAAGTCATTAGTTGTGACTGAAGAAGGAAGAACCGCCTGGACGGAGGATAGGTGAGTGAAGATTGTGTGAGAGTGGATATGGTTGAATGAGTTAGGAGTAAAGATGTTTGAGTGTGGCAGTGAATAGGTGACTGAATGTGCCTTCTCTTTTCCAGTTCCGTGGTACCGATTGTCGCCGACATCTGGCTTTTGGATACGGCTGAAGCCAATCTTGACTCGTGTGGCAGAAAAGGGACGCATTGATTGGGGCCTGAGCCCTCGCACTTTCCGCTCTGACTAGAGCCACCACTTCCTCATCCTTGAGTGCAAATCATTCGCCTTGGCTGAAGTGAACTTCCAGTCCCTTAAGAAAAGGGAACCTCTCTTCCCTCAAGAAAGCGGGCCCGCCTCCCTTTCCCTCCCCCTCCCCCTCCCATACCGGTAATAGTGCTCCCAGAGCTGAAGAAAGTAGAACAGACTCACATGGTGGCACTGGGCAATCTGTTTGTGAAGCCCTAAACATTTCCTATTTGCGTGTGTGTGGCCAGGGTATAGTTGTAAGGCCCACTATATATCTATATATATATAAATATCTTTGGTTGTGGTTTAAGATAGATAATATTTTGGAAATTGGGTAATTTACATTTTTGTTTTTTGGGGTTGTGGTTAATTTCTTTTTGTGTGTAAATTAAATTTAGAAAATACTCTCTCTCCTCAATACCCTCTTCTTGAACCACCGAGCGGACCTTGTCAGGGCGGCGGGAATCTTTGGCCAGGGAATCGCGATCCCGCCGCTACAACCTCTAGTCCGATTTCCATCATCTAACTCAAAAAACTTGCTAACATCCAATTTATCTATCCCAGAAATTTTTTTAAAGAGCTCAATCCTTTCGAACGAGAACATATTTAATACCCTCAGTCTATCTATATATTCAAGGTGCCTCAGGGAAGGAATAATCTTTGTTGCCCTCCATTGCACTGACTCGAGAAGGTTAATATCGTCTCTAAAATGTGGGGACCATGCCTGTATACAGTACTCTAGATGCGGCCTAACATAAGGGTTATAGAGTTTAAGAATAACCTCCTTACTTTTGTAACTGACATTTCTCTTAATGAAACCCAGCACTCTATTTGCCCTATTTCTTGCTGACTTATCTATTACTACTCCTAGATCTTTCTCATCCTCTACTGAGCTCAGCCAATGCCCATCCATTTCATAGTTAAATTCTCTATTATCTTTTCCCATGTTAATAACTTTGCACTTATCAAGGTTGAAAGTCATTTGCCACTTATGTGCCCAGGATAACAATTTATTTAAATCCCCCTGCACTTTAAAATTATCATCAATATCTTTAACTACAGCTGCTAATTGGCATAATCCACCAAAATTGACACTTTATTATTAACTGCCTCCTCAAGATCGTTTATATAGATGACAAATAATAATGGACTGAGAACTGATCCCTGAGGAACCCCACTGATAACATCCCTCCACTCTGACTTTACACCATTTAGCACTACCCTTTGCTTCCTGTCTTTCAGCCACTCAGCTATCCAATTGGAAACACCCCCACATATCCCAATCATTTTTAATTTATGAACTAGTCTCCTATGTGGTACCTTATCAAATGCTTTACTAAAATCTAAGTAAATTATATCTACATTCTCTCCCTTATCTACTTGATGTGTTACAAACTCCAGAAAGTCTAGTAAGTTAGTCAAACATGATCTACCTGATCTAAACCCATGCTGAGCATCGCTGATTAACCCCTCCCTCTCTAGATGTTGGCAAATCCCTTTTTTAACTATTTTCTCAAGAATTTTACAGACTACAGGAGTTAGGCTAACCGTTCTAAAGTTATTTGGATCCTCTTTACTACCCTTCTTGAAAATGGGGACTACATTCGCTCTCTTCCAATCATCAGGTATTTCTCCATATTCCAATGACCTAGTATACAACTTCTCCAGAGCTATTGAGATACTTTCTACCCCTTCTTTAAGTATCCTAGAATGAATATTATCAGGGCCGGAGGCCTTGGTAGTATCTAACTCACCTATTAGTTCTTTTATTGTCCTCCAATCCACACTAATGGTAGTAAACACCTCTTTCCCTGACCCATGAGTACTATACATAAGACTATTTAGTTTCTCCTTTGTAAATACTGATGCAAAATGACCATTTAGTACCTCAACTATTTCCTCATCAGTTTCTCTCACAACCCCTTCATATTTGATAGGCCCTATTTTAACTCTGCCAGACTTATTATTAATTTTATAGTAACTAAAGAACTTTCTAGGATCTTTGTTGCTATCCTGAGCTAATTTAATTTCTGACACCCTTTTGTTCTTCTTTATAATCTTATTTAACTCATTCCTAGCCATTCTATAATCACTTAAATTTTGAATATTTTCTACCTGTAATTTTTTATATGCCCTTTTCTTCTCTGAAATTTTTCTAGCTATCTACTGATTCCACCATAATGGTTTCCTACTTTTGTTTCTAATGGCCTTCATTGGGATACATTGTTCTTGGACTACATTTATTATATGCTTGAAAGTATCCCACATCCCATAATCATTTTTACCTCTGAATTCTACATCCCAGTCTACAAAATTTAGCAAGCTTCGGAGTTTTACATAATCTCCCTTATGAAAATTTGGAACTTTTACAGCATTCTCAGTTATTTTACCCTTCTCAATTCCCAAGTTAAAACGAACTATCTGATGGTCACTATTTCCCAATGCTTCCCCAACAGTCAATTCTTGAACTAAATGATCACTGTTAGAAAGTACTAAATCTAATATATTATCCCCCCTCGTTGGCTCATTAACAAATTGATTCAAAAAATTATCCTCAAAGCATTCTATGAACCTGCCACTTGTTCTATCCCTACCTATCATATTTTCCCAGTCCACAGAGTTTAAGTTGAAGTCCCCAATAATAACTGCATCTGTTTCACATCCCTTACTTATTTCCCTTATCATTAGTTCATCTATATCATCAGTCTGCCCAGGTGGCCTGTAAAAAGCTCCCAAATGCACCATTCTATTTTTACTGAACCTAATATCTATCCAAAGTGACTCAACTCCATCCTGCTTTATTGGAGTATTTAAACTTGAAACAATGTTGTTTTTTATATAGATAATTATTCCTCCACCAATCCTACCTGTCCTTTGACTAATGTACATATTATAGCCCTGTAAATCAAATTCACTTATAGTGTCACAATTCTATTTCATTAACCCATGATTCAGTAACATAATATATCTATATCCTCATTGCTAATATAACTAAATAGCTCATCCTTCTTGTTTCTAAGACTACGAGCATTTGTATAGAAACAATTTAACCCCTCTATCCCTGAAGCGCCTCTTGAAACCTGAATGACCTCACCTCTATCGCCTTGGAACCTATTTCTGTTATCTGCCAAGTCCATTCTACTTTCAGTACTATAATGTCCTCTCATAATTCCCTGACCACTATTAGTATCTAGTTTCCCGCCCACAAAGACCTAATAACACGATCATATTCCTCCCACAACACATCTACCCCCCTCCTACTCAAATGCAGTCCATCCATCGCATACATTTCTTTCATTCCAACAAACCTATCCCACACATCCACAAACATGACACCTTCCATCTCACACATCCTCCTCACATAATCATTCAGCCCATTCGCACGAGACATCCATTCTACCCCAACATCCATTCTTGCAAGCACACCTGTCACAACACCTTTCATTCTACTTTCACCTTTTCAATCAACCTCTTGTACCTCTCACGTAACTCACATGCACCCACTTTCTTCACATCATTCACTCCTACATGTGTAATCACAACCGCATCCCTTGCACAGCCAGACACCAGCTCCTCATACCTATCAGACAGATCTCTCACTCCAGCACCCGGCAAACACACCCTCAAATCATTCAATCTACTTGCATTCAACTTCCTATCTAAATATCTAACTCGCGAATCACCCATCACAAGCACTTCAGTCAGACTCCTATTCCTAACCCCCACAGACCCAACTCCATCCCCACTCCTATTCTCATTCAAAGAAAAAAGTCACTCTACCTCCACCCCCACCCCCATCAGTATATCACTTCCAGTTACTTCCTCTCTTAGGGCACCAAATCAATTAGTCAAGCTAATAGGTTCTGTGTCCCTCTGACTCACACACCTATTCTCCCCCTGGCTAACAACCTCAACAGAGGTAACCCTATTCTCACAAATAACAGGAGAAGCCTCCCTAGCTTCACGTTTCCTAACCACTCTCCACTGTCCCCCATCCTCACTTGGCCTATTTCTAACTAATCTAAGGGGGCTAACTTCACTATCCCTAGAACTATCATATCCTACCTCCTCCACCGGCCCTCTACCTTCACCTGAAACATCTAACTGGCCTACCTCACCACCTAACCTATTCCCAGCTCTAGGCCTAACACTAAGTTCCCTCCTGAGCTCAGCAACTAACCCCTTCAGCCTACATATCCTGTCTAAATCCTGCCTTCTCATCCCCTCTAAATCTACAATGCATTCACACAGCCCACATACAACACATGTATACCCCTCACCTAATACACCACAACCAATGCATACATTCCGACACTCATGCTCACTTTCATCCCCAAACTCCATCACTTATTCAAATAAAGCAAGAACTTAAGTAGTAATAAGAAAAAAAAAAGAAGAGCAACTTAGCTTTCGCTGATTGTGGTGAGAAAAAAAAAAAAAAACTGTAGAAAAATCTGAAAAATAAATCAACAGACTGAGAGCTCTATGAAACATGTGCTACCTGTTCGAAGGAGAATGGGTCCAAGTGGGTTATCCATTACAAAGTGGATGGACAATAGATGTTACATTTATATAAAAAATGCATGATGCTAGCATTTCTCAGACTATTTCTAGAAAAAATAAGGAGGCAATGTAAGTGAACTTGGAGGAAATACTATAATTAAAAATTATAATAAACATATGGGGTATGTAGATAAGGCAGACATGCTTAAGAGCTTGTATGGATTGAACAGAAAAAGTAAGAAATGGTAGCATAGGATTGCATTTCATTTCCTTGATGTGGCAGTAGTTAACTCTTTTATAATCTTTTGTCAACTGTTTGGGAATATGAAAGTACCTCTAAAAGATATATAAATTAAAATTGATTCATGGTTTGGTTGGTGCTGCTGCCTTTAGAAGTGACAGAAGAGAGAAAAAAGATCTAATGAACAATTAGGGCCTCATGTGTCTATAAAAGGGCATAGACGTAAGATCGATTCAGCTATTAGACATGATGGTTCACATCATATGCCAATAATTGGACTTACATGGAGATGTTGCAATCAATGCAGCACAAAAAAGAACCCTCATTGAACTAAATGGGAATAGACCATCTGCCAAGTTCCATTATGTAACAATAGAAACCAATGTTTCAAACTTTTTCATCTGAAATAATTATTTAATAGTTTTTTATTTTTATGGTTCTTTTTTTTAACTATTTTAGGCTTAAGAATTAATTTTGTCATTTTTCTGTCCTTTCATTAATATAGCTGAAATAATGCGCTTAAAGGAAAGTGGTTAGCAGGACTAACCACTTCCGGTTTAACACAATGAATATATATATATTTTAAATTCCAACTTTATTCTTCTATTAAAGACATTTAAAAATATTAGCAAAAAAACAAAAACAAAATTATTTAAAATTCTTATGTTGTTCCTTAAAGGGTTAATAAAGAAGCAACTTTTCATATTGACTTTCTATCTTTGCTGAGTCTTCATTCTTTATGAATTTGAGACAAGATTTAGGAAGTTCTCTATAAGGTTGCCTGACTTGACAAAGTATTTCTTTTGATCAAAACAAATATAGACACCAAGCTACTAATGTCAGGCAGTCGTTTTTCTAATTGCTCATTTGCCTTGATTAAAAAGTTTATACATCTTTTCTTGATTATATTTTTATCAACATCCAGCAAAGTGGGAGCTTTCAAGCAATCTTCAAATTTAGCTCTGAGTGATTTTGATCTAATTTTCTGTTTAATTGACTGATGTAATATGTCTAGATCTTTGTAAACTTTGCATGGGTCTGCATTAGTTGCTTGGAATATAGAATTTACGTTCTCAAAATCTTGAATTATTGGTAGCATGAAAGTTAAGTATAAGAAATTCTTTCCATCTTGTAGCATGTTTGCGATTATGGTAGCATGGTAGTTCCTCTCTTTCTCTACAAGTAGGCTAAAATATAATTTTAACTCTTCCCACTTAGTTAATATTAAGTATATGCATTTCCCTTTAACTAACCATCTAGTATTGGAGGGACTTACAAACTTTGTTGGACTTATGCAACTATCATTTAGTAAGGAAAATATATTGGTAAACATGAATATCAGCGACGCGCCTGAAATAAAATTTTTTTTTGCATGTATGTTTCATTCACCCGCGCATACATATTCATGCGAGTTTGGTAAATAAAAACGTTAAAACATTATTCTATAAATAATTAGGATTATATACTGGGAGCTGTGCCTCCACCCCCCCCCCCAATTAATGAAACTCAGGATCATCGTAGGGAGGTCCCGCCTTAGTGATAAACCCCCACAAGCAGTTCCCTTGAATTTACTCAAAAAGGTAAAACATATTGGAACAGGGACAAAATATTTTGGTCCCATTGTTCGCACCGCCGATCTTCATGTTTACCAATATATTTTTGAAATCATCTTGTCGGAATGAACTGAAATTGAATCATCGCGCAATTACTGCTATCAGAAAATCTAGGTTTGAAGGTAATTGCTTCCTAGCATACTTCCTGTAAGGGGTGCGGTGATTTGCCATCCTGGCTGCCCTGCTGACAGGACTCAGCACCCCGTCCGACCCCAGCTTAGCCTCTTCTCCATCATTCAAAACACTTGTTTCCTCGCTTTTCATACAACCTCTCCCACAACTTTCTCTGGTCAGCCTCTAATTTCACAGGGTAGATGCTGACCTTCTTCTCAGCCAACTGTCCCGGATCGGGGCTGAGGGGGGAGAGGACATTCCCTAACCCCTGAGCTCCGGTTCGGGATTTTTATTTTTTTTTAACAACCTCTTCATCCCCACCCTTACCTTCCTCACATCCCTTTTCCTTCTCACTTCACCATCTATCCTTGATTTTACGCCGTGCCCAAGGTGGAGCCACCAGGCTGGAGGGGTGGCCTTAAATGGCGGCACCTGGCTCTGCCAGGCCCGTAAGCACCCCTTGCAGAGCGTGCTACTGCGAGGGGTAATGCACTATTGTATCCCGTGGAAAAAATAGGGTCATAAGGCCCATAGATGAAAAACTTTAAAAAAAAACAACCCTCAACTTCCCCTGTTCCATCGACGGAGCCGCCCTCGGGCAGCTCCACAGAAAAAATGCAGGTCCCCACCGCTGTGCTTTGTTCAGGGGACACTCCATATTTCTTTAACTGGAGAGGAGGCTTATTCCTCTCCTACGCCTACAGGTGTAGGGGACTCCCCCTCACCCCCTTCTCTGGAGGTGCTTTCGGGCACCTCTTTTTCCAATGGCAGTCCCCTCTTTTCTTTCCGACGGGACTGCCAAGAAAGCCAGAAGGCAGCTCATTGCCGACCACTCCCCATTGAAGCGGCTCGGTAGGGCAAACCCCTTTAGGGGGGAGAGGGAGGCCAGGCCCCTTTGGACACTTCCCTCAAAAGACCTCCTGGCAAGAATATTGAACCTTGCCGGGGTCAAGGCTTGTGCCTCCCCACACATGACTGGTGACGCTACCAACGGGACCTGCGATATCCTGGGAGGAGATGGCCAACTGGAGTCCCCTTCTGTGATAGACATGGTCCTTGAAGCAACCCAGTCTCAGACTGTAGGGCCTTCCATGGGGGCGAATCCGGGCTCGGCGCCAAGCACCGAACCCGAATCAGCCCCTATGCAAGGTCCTCCTCAAACAGCTGGGGTCTCAGAGAAAGTACAAGGGGAGGAGGGATCTCTTCCCACCGGTGCCCCTGCGACCACCAGCACCTCCATTTGAGAGAAAGATGTGGATGAGGCTGGTCCATTTGGCCTGGGGGCTCCTACCGGCGGAGGTGAGAAGCAGGTTCATTCCCCGCCCTCCTCCAAAAGAGAAAAGGAACAAAAAAAAATACTAAGACTCAGGAATCCTCTCCATCCGCAGGGGCTGCGGGGACGGATGGGTCTGCTGCCACTTTGGCAAGTGACCAAGCCAAGTTTGGCACATCCGGCCCCTCTACCATCCCGTGTGTGGAGCCTGTGACTATGACTAAGACCAAAAGTGCACAGGGCGGAGCCTCGATAACATTGGGGCCCCTCATTCAGAGTATACCTGGCGTTTTCGAGTCCGCTGGCTTCAAACGCTTCCTCATTATTCGCTCCACTGATGGCAGCATGTTGGCCAAGGGCAACATGATCCATCAGAGGAGAGCATTAGCTAGTGCAACTGGTAGAGCCGAAGGTGACCCGTTTCTCGGACGGGAGCCTTCTGGCGAATGCAGCGAATCCCGCCGAGGCGGCCAAGATAAGTGCTCTTCGGACACTTCATGGCACCTCGGTGAGTGTAGGCCGCACTGTACCTTGAACTTTGTGAAAGTAGTAGTTTATGCGAGGGTTCTCGTGGACTACTCCATTGAAGACATCACCTTAGAGCTGGCCGACCATGGGGCGGTCAAGGTCGAACGTGTAATGAGAAAACAGGGAGGGGCCTCGAGTCCCACCCCTACACTCTTCGTCACGTTTGACTGTGACAAGCTCCCTGAGTCTGTGCGTTCCGGTTCGTACCGCTCCCCAATAAGTCCTCGAAGGCGACAGCGTCTTGTCCGGCCAACAGCGCCCGGGGTTCTGCCTCCGGGAACCGTACGGCCATTCCCGTGAGGGTCTTTTGTTCGAGGAGGGCCCCCGCGTCTCCGAGCTAACTGGGAGGAGCTGCGGAGGCTCGTCTCGTCCCGTTCCCCGTTAGCTATTTTTCTGCGAGACCATGCTAGGCGCGTGCCCCCTGCCCGCCCTCCCGGGGCATAAGGGTCTTGCGACCCCACCACCACGGAATGGCCGGGCTGGGGGATGCGCGGTTTACACCCGGCATGATGTCTCCGTTCTTCCTTTCACTTTAGATACCTCTCAGGCAGTGGCTGTGCAGCTTCACCAGGATTATGAGGTATACTAGCATTTCTGTGTTCATTCCACCGTCAGCTGTCTTCGACGCGGGTAACTTCCGCCGCGCCGTGGCATGGTTGCCGAGGCCCTTTCTATTGTTTGGAGATCTGACAGCAGACATCCTCTGTGGGAGATTACTCCATAAATCCCAGGGGACAAGTCCTTGCCGATCTGATCGAAGAGCTTGAGATGGGTGTCCTAAACGTGGATGAGTTTACGCATCACTGTCCAAGAACCGCTTCATTTTCTTGCCTTGAACTATCTTTGTGCTCTTCGGATGCACAGCCTGATTTTTATTGAGGGGAGGTCGATGACCTCCATGGTAGTGATCACTTTCCCATTCAAATATCATTTTCAGGGCAACTGCCGCCTGAGAGCCCACCTCGGTGGTGCTTGGCGCGAGCACGGTGGCCTGCATTTCAGGAAATGACTGAATTCTCTACCTCAGTCCAGGAGTTTAGGTCGGTAGATAAGGCCGTTGAGTTCTTTTCATCGCCGCGGGCCTGACTACTATTCCTAGAACGTCTGGCCGTTTTGCACACCGACCACTCCCATGGTGGTCGGCCGAGTGTGAGACGGCCCTCAAACAGAAGCGTTATACCTACATGCGCTATAAGCGTCGCCCGAACGATTTCTCTGTCGGTGAATTTCGTCGGGCTAGGGCTAGGTTCCGGTATATTTCGATGCACGCCCGCCGCTCTTCTTGGCGGGCATACGTGTCTTCAATTAACGGGAAGACCCCTCTAGCAGAGGTCTGGAAGCGAGTCAAAAGGATTCGGGGCAAGTTCTCGCAGTACCCCCCTCCCGTTCTCTAGGAGAATGGGACCGCAATCTCTGACCCCGCGTCCGTGGCGGAATCCTTCGCGACAACTTTCTCCGCCAGCATTCAATGCACGTCGTGGTGTCGCGGAAGGCCGCCAGCTGGACTTTACCTCCAGAGGCGGAGACCCCTTCAATGGCAGGTTTACTGAGTGAGTTGCGTTCCGCTCTTCCTTCGTGCGCGGACACCGCCCATAGTCCGGACGATGTCCCGTACGCCATGCTTCGACACCTGTGTGAGCGAGGCATGGCCTTTCTGTCAGATTTAGTCAACAGGATCTGGGTGGAGGTTCTCCCCCCAGATTCCTGGTGAATCTACTGTGCTCGCCTTTCGCAAACCGGGAAGAGATCACTCTACTCCCGCCGGTTTCCGGTTTCTCTCTAACTTCTTGCGTGTGCAAGTTAATGGAGAGATTGGTAAATGTTAGATTAGCCTTTTTACTGGACAGCGGAGGCCATCTGTCTTCTGCACAGTGCGGCTTCCGCAAGTTCCACTCCAAGTCGGAACTTGCGAGGCCTTCCTTCGTAGACAGCACTACGCCAGTGTTTTTCGATCTGGAGAAGTCCTATGATACCGCATGGCGATACGGTATCATGGAGACTCTCCACACGATGGGGGCGAGGGGACGACTCCCAATGTTTATATCTGAATTTTTGCGAGATCGTCGATTCCGCGTACGGGTGGGGGGGAGCCCTCTCCGTCCCAAAGGAGCAGGAAGAGGGTGTCCCGCAGGGAAGTGTCCTCATTGTCACTTTTTGCCCTAAGCATCAACGGCATCACCTCGGTGCTGCCGGAAGATGTTCTGCCCACGCTCTTCGTGAACGACCTTTCGATCTCTTTTGGCGCGGCCCAGATGCCAACTCTGGAGCGTGGACTACAACAGGCATTGAACCGCGTCTCTCGCTCTGCCGAAGCGCACAGGTTTCGGTTTTCTTTGGCCAAGACTAAGGTGGTGCACTTCTGCCGCCCTCCACGTCTCCACCCCGACCCAGATTTGTTTCTTAATGGGGTGCGCCTGGATGTGGTGGAATCGCACCGTTTCCTTGGTCTTGTATTCGACCGACACCTCACCTGGGAGGCTCATTCGCACCTTAAGGTCTCTTGTACCCGCGCCATGGATATTCTCCGTTCCGTGACGTTCAACGCTTGGGGCGCTGATAGGGCTACAGCCCTATTTTTTGATCGATCCTTTGTTCGTTCGAAGCACTTGCCCCATTAAGAACCTGATTTTCGATGCTAGGGAGATGCCACTCGCCTGTACGCGCAAACCCGGCGCCTTCCTCAGTCGCTAACAGCTCTCACTGCATCCGCAGCTGATCTCGACGGTATCTATGCCGCCGAGAGACGCCAGTCATACCCTAAGGCCCCTGGGTTTAGGGACAGGAAACTTTCGAGAGCTAGGTATAGCTCTCGGGCCGAGGACACCCCCCTGGAGGGTACCACATTTGGCTATTTGTCGCCACCCTTCTGCTCCCTTGTTCAGCGCCGGGAGTATTGCGTTCGACCTTTTTGGAGCACACCTCGTGTCACGCTGGAACCGTGCCAGTGTATACGGATGGCTCCAAGTCCCAAAAGGGGGTCGGCTTCCACGCCGTATCCCCTCTGTTTAAAGTCAGCGGGGCTCTGCCAGGCGCTGTGTCTGTCTTCACGGCCGAGCTGGTGGCATTACACCACTCAGTACGGGAGATTACGCGACGTGCCCGGTACGGAGACCGAATTGTGATATATAGCGACTCACAAAGCGCCCTGAGTGCTCTCGGGGCATTGGGATCTCCGCATTCCCTGGTTCGCGATATCCGTGACGCCACGGTTTTACCGAGCCGGGCAGATGTCGGACTAACTCGTGTGACGCATCGCTATTTGCTGGAGCGCTCGTCTGTGCCCTATTGTGACGACTACGTCGTTCCCCAGACTGTTCGGCATATTCTTGTCGAATGTCCCAGTCTGAATGATCTTCGCGCACGTTACCTGTCTCGGTACCGGGATGGGCGGGGTCGCTACCGCCTGTCCCTTGTACTCGGGACGAGTGCGTGCACATGGCCTGGTGGACTTGTTGACTTGGGGGGGGGGGGCTGCCTTCTCCCTATTATTTAAGCAGGTTTTTTTTGTTTTTTTTTGCTTTTTTCCCTTTTTTTTGGGGGGGGGGGTGGTTTTGTCTTTTTTAAATTTTATTTTAAAGTAGCCTAGTACTAGTCCAGTTTTTAATGCGGCGAATAATGCCCAACTAGGCAGTCGCCAGATGAGCTCTTTAAAAAAAAAAAAAAAAAATGCTGTCATACTCGCAATATAGACCCAAACTGTGGCAGGCACATTTAGGAAATACTAGGTTAGGATTTTTCTCTTTAACTATTGATAGGACTGAATTATATGCCCCACAAACATTACTGGCTCCATCTGATGAATATCCAATACAGTTTTTCAAATCAATGTTCTGAGTATTCAAATATTTTTCGATCTCAGAAAAAAATTTGCCGCCGTTGTTGAAATCACAGGGATTAAAGCATAAAAATTCACTTCTTAAACTTTTACTTTTATGTGAGAAATATCTAATACATAAACAAATGTTTCGTGGTTGAAATGTCAGTCGACTCACCAATGAATAAGAAATATTTCACATGTTTCAGTTCATCAATATTTTTTGTAAATAGAGCCACGTTCACTACATTCTTAATCAAACACGTACATTTTGTTCTATGAAGTTTTAAATCTCCCAATATACTATCTTTTCCGTGCTCTTTCACAATGTCAGTTAAGTGATCAACTAAATTAATACTGCAGTGACATGCTATGGAGACACTGAATTTTATTTCGTTTCTTTACAAATTGAAGTACAGATTTGCTGGATTTCATAGCTTTTTCATTTTTGTCTCTCTGTTTTTTTCATGTACAACTTTATTGTGTTCTTAAACTGAGATAGAGTACAAAGACAGAGTTTACAGTAACACTAATTATCTTTTAACATCAACCATTTGTGTTCAATTTCCCAGTCCTTATTATATTTTCTAGTTACATTCTCAGTTACCTTTGGCTTATCCATTATGTTAAACAAAGATTAAACATATTTATAAAAAAAGTTAAAATAATTTCAGTAAATTAACGTCACATAAAATAAAGGCCTATGAATGAAATAGGCTTAATAAGAAAAAACCACCTGCACACACTCACTTTATCACTTTCTTTACAAGACTGACTAAACCAAAAAATCTAAAAAGTACGTCTTAATTGGACTGGGATTCTGGGAACTAGACTGTTATTCGTCTGAATTGTATTTGCGCAATTTTCCATGCAGAAATTAATCAATACAAATTAACTTAAATTCAACGCATTTTAGTTAATTTAATTAAACAAAATTTAGATTTATTATTTAGATTCAAAATATTTAAAAGTGTAAAATTATATATATTTGAACTCAATTCACAAATTAAACTTATTACGCGTGAAAAAGTAATCTTTGTAGTCATGAAACGTAATTTCGCGACTGCGATATACAGACTATACAGTACATCTTCGGAATGCAAGTTTGAAACATGTAATCACGTGGTTCCAAGGATTTAGGAATAGAAGTTTTAAACGTGTGGTCTCGCGCCTCCGAGCTTTTCGGATTGCAAGTTTGAAACATGCCGTCGTCCTCGCAAATTTTTTTAGTCCGCCATGTCCAAAATTAGCCAAAATGGCTACTTTCCAGCGTGGCTAATACTAAAAAAAGTTGCATTAGCCAGGCATGTTTGAAAATAGCCATAATGGCTAATATTAGCCACATCTGGCAATCCTGGTCCAGATAGCCCGCTTGGTGAGGAGATTGAGGGAGACAAAAGGAAAATGCATTGGTGCCACATGCTACATCCGAACTCAAATCAGGGCATTTAAATTTCATCTTATAATGTAATTTCCGGAAGACAGGTAGATAAATATTTACATATTTTATATTTTTAATTGATATGATATATTTTTTAAAGTGAATTTCAAATGACTTAGAAATTAAATTCTTTTGGTAATGCAGGAGCTTCGAGTTTCCAAGGCGTGGTAATTCAAGGGTTAAATTGAAAACGTAGCCATGCGATGATGCGCGAATAGTCCGAAAAATAACGAAGCATGGGATTGGCTAATCAATCAGAATACACACTCATAGATCGTCTGCAGATATAACATAGCATGCTAACTAGTCAGGCTAAAAGTTGAATGAAATACTGCAAAAGCTGCGGAAAGATTCAAATTTAGCAAAATAATATGTATTCGCAAAATTAATAATTACGTTATTAAATTCCGGAAGGTGAAAATGACACAGGTGAACATTTTAAGAATTAAAAACGTTTATGTCTTTGACAAAACTAAAAATCGTTAATGTCTTAAAAGGATTATTATTATTTATTTCTAGTATTTATTATGATATATAATTATTTATCATTATTTAATAATATAATTGTGGCTATCCCCTCAACTTTTTTTTACATGAACTTTGTACCAGGAGGAGTATTTCAACCTTTACCGAGTTTGGGCCTGTAGCCATGGTGCATGGTGGACTGCATGACATCCTGAGATCACCTAGAACCAGGGTATGATAATAATAGGTGATCACCCACCCTACTCGTTAGTTGACACACATATCTATTTCTATTTATTACATAGTCTCCTACCTCTTTCCAAATTTGTTATCTAATCCACAGAGGTTCTGGTTGGTCGGCGCACTTTCGTCCTCTTATTGGTCCTTAATCAGGTGTAGATCGGTGAGAGTAGGAAAGGGGGCAAAGAAAAATAATAGCGTAGGCGAGTTGCGAACAGCTTCCCACTTCGCTAGACTACTGTTAGTCAGCGGCGAATCCACTCGGCCATCCTGAGTCTCAAAAAAGACTCATTCAAACGAAGCTTTTAAGCCGCTTGCCTGCACTTCTCGTACGCTATACGACCCCCCTCTTAGAAGCGGAGCGTATTTTGAAGAAATGAAGAGAGCCCGTTTGGAAATGTTATCCAAGGGCTAACGCTCCCCCTCCCGGGTCTGGGCACCATTGTAGATAGAGGAGAGTTGGAAAAGGCAAAGAAAAAATAATAGCGTAGGCGAGTTGCGAACAGCTTCCCGCGTCGCTGGACCACTGTTAGCCAGCGGCGAATCCACTCGGCCATCCTGAGTCTCAAAAAAGACTCATTCAAACGAAGCTTTTAAGCCGCTTGCCTGCCACTTCTCGTACGCTATACAACCCCCCTCCTAGAAGCAGAGCGTATTTTGAAGAAATGAAGAGAGCCCGTTTGGAAATGTTATCCAAGGGCTAACGCTCCCCCTCCCGGGTCTGGGCATCATTGTACATAGAGGAGAGTTGGAAAAAGGGCAAAGAAAAAATAATAGCGTAGGCGAGTTGCGAACAGCTTCCCGCGTCGCTGGACCACTGTTAGCCAGTGGCGAATCCACTCGGCCCTCCTGAGTCTCAAAAAAGACTCATTCAAACAAAGCTTTTAAGCCGCTCGCCTGCACTTTTCGTACGCATACAGGTAACCACGTATACCGTTAGCTCCCTAACTGCTGCGAGGGCCTAAAGCCCGCTGGCTAGGGCAAGTATTAAGCACGGGGTGTGTTGGGCCATCGACTCTGCTCACCTTCCTCCAGTACACTGTAATGAGTAGTAAGGTATATTCAAACTGTCCCTTTAAATAGGGTTTAATCAACTATATTCACAATACATCTAGAGAAGAAACAAACAAAATATTACTAATATGAATACTTATGCACAAATATTAATAATAAGTGAAACATATAATAGTCACTCTCACCAAAAAGAATATTCATTTTCAAAATTACAAAATATATAAGTAATACACTAAATAAAGAAAGTTAAAGTAAGGCATCAAAAATGTATTAGAAGTCGAAAAGATTAAAAAAATATATGACGTACAGGTTTATAGGTGGGTAAATATCTTCTAGGGCCAGGCAACTGTATTATCAGATTGTTGTGACTATTCACACTGTTATCAGCATCAAGAACATGATCTTCTTGTGTCTGGATAATTTTTTTATTGCTCATTTCCCAATATCTTCTCGTTGGCTTGAAGAAAGTTAGTAGTTGTGACTGGTAACTGGAATAGGAAGCTGAATCAGAAACGACACCTAGATTTCGTGATTTGGAATCATTAGGTGGAATAATCCTCGAACATTGAGCTAAATTACGTAGAGCAATCATGCTCTATCTCTCTCCAATCAGAGAATTTTACAAGAGCGTATCTAGGGTTAGCATCAATGAGATCAAGGGCGAACACAGATTGTTCGTATTTACTGCGATTCCTAAACCGTTTGAGGAGGACTTCTCCAGGTTTAAGTAGCCAAGAAGGTAGGGCTGAACCACTAACTCAACGTCATTTTCCAGTCAGAGCAGACAATCAGACGTGGAGTGGAACTTGCGGAAGACAAGTGGCCTCGGTAGGTAAGAAAAAAGGCTACTCTAACATTTACAAATTTCTCTCGTCAACTTGCACACGCAGGAAGTTAGAGAGTTTGGGCGGAAACCGGCATGGATAAGATGATCTTTACCCGGTCTACGAAAAACGAGAACAGTATCCATTCGCCAAGAATATGGAAGGTACCTTTTTTCCAGATCCTGTTGAAAAAAAATAACAAAAAAGGCAATGCCTCGCTTGCCTAGGTGTCGAAGCATTACATACGGGACATCGTCCACAAACTAAGTGAGAAAGGAAAGACTCTAACTCAAGGTAAACCTGTATAAATGGTTCTCCGCATCTGGAGGTAAATTTCAATTGATGGCTTTCAGGCCCCGAGCGACATCACGACGTGCATTGAATTCTGGCGGAACAGAATCCTGTCGAGAGGATGTGGGGAAGGCCGTGGGGCGGACTCTGCCACGAACGTGGAGTCCGAGGTTGCGGCTCAATTCTCCTGGAGAATAGGAGGGGCATTGCGAGAACTTGCCTTGAACCCTTTTCACTCTCTTACACACATCTGCTAGAGGGGTCTTCCCCTTAAATGAAAACATGTATGCCGGCCAGGAACAACAGAGGGTGTGCTTCGAAATGTACTGGAAGCTAGCCCTAGCCCGACGCAATTCACTGACAGTGAGGTCGTTAAGGTGGCTGTAATAGCAGAAGTAGGCATTCGGTTCGTTTGAAGCCTGTGTCACATTCGGGTGAGCACCATGGAAGCGACCTGCATGCAAAACGGCAGACGCTCTAGGAATATTAGGTAGGCCCCTGGCGATGGAGTTGCCGGAGAACTAAACGGCTTCATACACCGACCTAAACTCCTCGACTGAGGCAAAGAAATCAGTAATTGCCTGAAATGCTGACCTCCCTGCCCATGTCAACCACTACCGGGTGATCTCTCAGTCGGCAGCGGCCCAGAAAATGATATTTGAATGGGGAAGTGATTCACTACTATGGAGGTCATCGACCACCTTCCACCAAAATCAGGATGTTGATCTGGAGAGCACAGGGATAGATCAAGGCAGAAAAATGAACTGTTCTCGGGCAGTGAAGCGCAAACTCACCCACAGTTAGGATACCTATTCCAAGCTCACCGATCAGATCAACAAGGACCTAACTCATCTATTTTTTCAAGTTTTCTCCTTAAGGCGCGCTGGGGGGGGGGGTCTACCATTTAAATCACCGAGATCTAAAAAGGGCCTCGGTAATCGTGCCACGACGCGTCGAAGTTGGCTGACAATGGAATATACACAGCAGAAATAACAGTATATCTCCAATCCAGGTGAAGCTGAGCTGCTACTGCCTGAAAGAGGTATTTAAATAAAAAAGAAGGGAGACCTTGTGCCGAGTATAAATGGCTCATCCTGCTGTCCGGCCCCCATCCTGTAGTGGTGGGCAGAGGACACGCGCCCAGAAAAGTCTCATGCAAAAAGATAGCTAACGTGGAGATGGGGGAGAGGAGCCTCCTCAGCTACTCCCAGGTGGACCGGAGTCTGCGGTAATTCTATCGAAAGAATATGCCGTCCAGGCCTAGCTCGGAAAAGATCCAGAAGGGAATGGCCGTTAGATCCAGGAGGCTCACTTTCGATCGACTACTTATCGGGAATTATTGCGCTCGCTATCCGTCTTTTCTTCGCTCCGCCTCGAAACCTTTCGCGGGAGTGGGTCCCTCCTTTGGAGACTTGACCTTTTCCGAACTACCCAGTCCAGCCTTGGGTGGGGCTGTAGGAGCCAAACAGTGTCTACTTGTTTGGTGATTTTGCATTCAAGGACTTTTCAAGGTTTTCAAGGATTAAAAAAAAAAAATAATCAAGGATGGTTTTTAGCCAGTTTTTTTTCTTTAAATTAAAAAAGGTGCAATAAACATTAAGGGACATTGATGAAGGTGAGGTATTTAAGGGGAAAATGGGTTATAAGCAAAGCATAACCAAAATCAACTCACTAGTGAAACCCCCCCCCCCCCAGAAGTATAGCGAACATCCATCATAAAATACAATGCATCCATTTTTTTTTTTTAAATTAAGGGGCTATCTGGCGACTGCCGAATTAGACATAAGCCGCCGTAAACAAACAGCTTTGTTCTAAGCTACTTTAAAAAATTGAACAGGAAACAACAATAACAAAGCAATAACAAAAACAACAACAACAACAATTGAACGTGGTTAAATGAAAGGGAGAAGGCCAGCCTCACCCAAAAAGTAAACAAGTCCACCAGTCAAAGTGCACGCACTCGTCCCGAGTACAAGGGACAGGCGGTAGCGATCCCGCCCATCCCGGTACCGGGACAGGTGTCGTGCGCGAAGATCACCCAGACTGGGACATTCGACAAGAATGTGCCGAACAGTCTGGGGGACGACGCAGTCGTTGCAATAGGGCGCAGGCGAGCGCTCCATCAAATAGCGATGCGTCACACGAGTGTGCCCGATTCGGAGACGACAGAAAGCAACCTGAAGCCGCCGCGGCATTGGGGGATAGGTCCATGGGAACAGTCGCGGTGCAATGGCACGCAACTTTAAGTTCCCTTCGACCGTCTCCCATCTTCTTTGCCAAGCAGTCCGAAGAGCTGCCCGTATTCCTGCCATGTAGTCAGTGTGAGGAAGAGCGAAACGCTGGTCCGGTCGCAGAGTCCTCGTGGACTCTTTGGCGCCCTCATCGGCGTGCTCATTCCCCGCAATTCCTACATGTCCAGGAACCCAGCAGAAGATAATCTCGGCATATGCCCGGCTCGCCAAAACCGTGGCGTCACGGATTTCGCGAACCAGGGGATGCAGAGATTCCAATGCCCCAAGAGCACTCAGGGCGCTTTGTGAGTCGCTATAGATCGCAATCCGGTCTTCGAACCGGACACGTCGCGTAATCTCCCGTACCGAGTGGTGTATTGCCACCAGCTCGGCCGTGAAGACAGACGCAGCGCCTGGTAGAGCCCCGCTGACTTCAAACAGGGGATACGGCGTGGAAGCCGACCCCCTCTTGGGACTTGGAGCCATCCGTATACACTGGCACGGTACCAGCGTGACACGATGTGTGCTCCAAAAAGGTCGAACGCAATACTCCCGGCGCAGTACAAGCTTTGGGAGCAGAGGCGTGGCAACAAATAGCCAAATGTGGTACCCTCCAGGGTTGCGTCCTGGGCAGAACCAGGGGTGTCACCGGCCCGAGAGCTATAACTACCTCTCGAAGGAGTTTCCTGGCCCTAAACCCAAAGGGCTTAGGGTATGACTGGCGTCTCTCAGGGGCATAGGCACCATCGAGATCAGCTGCGGATGCAGTGAGGGAGGCGGCGGGCTCGCGCGTACAGGCGAGTGATGCACTGCACGCGGCGCAGAGCGAATGGCATCTCCCCAGCATCGACCAACAGGCTCTCAATGGGAAAAGTGCGGAAGGCACCGGTCGCAAGGCGAAGGCCGGTGTGGTGGATCGAATCCACCTTCCGCAATAAACGCTCGGCTGAGGATGCATAAAACTCGCATCCGTAGTCGAGCTTCGAGCGAACAAAGGATCGATAAAAAAGTAAGGCAGTAGCCCTATAAGCGCCCCAAGCGCTGAACGTCACGGAGCGGAGAATATCCATGGCGCGGGTACAAGAGCCCCTAAGGCTGCAAATATGAGCCTCCCAGGTGAGGCGTCGGTCGAATACAAGACCAAGAAAACGGTGCGCATCAACCACATCCAGGCACAACCCACCCCATTAAGAAACAAATATAGGTCGGGGTGAAGCCGTGGATGGCGGCAGAAGTGCACCACCTTAGTCTTGGCCAAAGAAAACCAAAACCTGTGCGCTTTGGCATATCAAGAAACGCGGTTCAATGCCTGTTGGAGTCGACGCTCCAGAGTTGGCATCTGGGCCGCGCCAAAAGAGATCGAAAGGTCGTCCACGTAGAGCGTAGCGAGAACATCTTCTGGCAGCACCGAGGTGATGCCGTTGATGCTCAGGGCAAAGAGTGTGACACTGAGGACACTTCCCTGCGGGACATTCTCTTCTTGCTCCTTTGGGCCGGAGAGGGCTCCCCCCACCCGTACGCGGAATCGACGATCTCGCAAAAATTCAGATATAAACATTGGGAGGCGTCCCCTCGCCCCCATCGTGTGGAGAGTCTCCATGATACCATATCGCCATGCGGTATCATAGGCCTTCTCCAGATCAAAAAACACCGTGGCGTAGTGCTCTCTACGAAGGAAAGCCTCGCAGACGGCATTTTCCAGTCGGAACAGAGCATCCGACGTGGAGTGGAACTTACGGAAGCCGCACTGTGCAGAAGACAGATTGCCTCCGCTGTCCAGGAAATAGGCTAATCTAACATTTACCAATTTCTCCATCAACTTGCAAACGCAAGAGGTTAGAGATATTGGGCGGAAACCGGTCGGAGTAGAGTGATCTCTCCCCGGCTTGAGAAAGGCGAGCACAGTAGCGATTCGCCAGGAGTCTGGGAGAAGACCTTCCACCCAGATCCTGTGAACAAATCTAACAGAAAGGCCATGCCTCGCTCACCCAGGTGTCGAAGCATGGCGTACGGGACATCGTCCCGACCATGGGCGGTGTCCGCGCACGAAGCGAGAGCGGAACGCAACTCACTCACAGTAAACTTGTCGTTGCAGGGTTCTCCGCCTCTGGAGGTAAAGTCCAGCCGGCGGCCTTCCGCGACATCACGACGTGCATTGAATGCTGGCGGAGCAGCATCACGGCTAGAGAATGCGAAAAAAGCGGTCGCTAAGGATTCCGCCACGGACGCGGGGTCCGAGATTGCGGTCCCATTCTCCTGGAGAACGGGAGGGGGGTCCTGCGAGAACTTGCCCCGAATCCTTTTGACTCGCTTCCACACCTCAGCTAAAGGGGTCTTCCCGTTAAGTGAAGACACGTATTCCCGCCAAGAAGAGCGGTGGGCGTGCTTCGAAATATACCGGAACCTAGCCCGACGAAATTCAGCGACAGTGAAATCGTTCGGGCGGCGCTTATAGCGGATGTATGCATAATGCTTCTGTTTGAGGGCCGTCACACACTCGGCCGACCACCATGGGAGTGGTCGGCGTGCAAAACGGCCAGACGTCCTAGGAATAGTAGTCAGGCCCACGGCGATGCGTTTGACGGAGAAGAACTCAACGGCCTCATCTACCGACCTAAACTCCTCGACTGAGATAGAGAATTCAGTCATTTCCTGAAATGCAGGCCACCGCGCCCGCGCCAAGCACCACCGAGGTGGGCTCTCAGGCGGCAGTTGCCCTGAAAATGATATTTGAATGGGAAAGTGATCACTACTATCGGGGTCATCGACCACCTCCCAATCAAAATCAGGCTGTGCATCCGAAGAGCACAAAGATAGGTTAAGGCAAGAAAATGAAGCGGTTCCCAGACAGTGATGCGTTAACTCATCCACATTTAGGACACCCATCTCAAGCTCTTCGATCAGATCGGCAAGGACTTGTCCCCTGGAAATTATGGAGTAATCTCCACAGAGAGGATGCCTGCCGTTCAGATCACCAAGCAAGAAATAGGGCCTCGGCAACCGTGCCACGACGCGGCGGAAGTCCCCCGCGTCGAAGTCAGCTGACGGTGGAATGTACGGAAAAATCAGAGTATACCTCCTATCCAGGTGCAGCTGCACAGCCACTGCCTGAAAGGAGGTATCTAAAAAGAAAGGAAGAACGGAGACATCATGCCGGGTGTAAACCACGAATCTCCCAGCCTGGCCAACCCGCGGTGGTGTAGTCGCAAGACCCTTATACCCCGGAAGGGCGGTCAGGGGGCACGCGCCTAGCATGGTCTCCTGCAAAAAGATAGCTAACGGGGAACGGGACGAGACGAGCCTCCGCAGCTCCTTCCGGTTGGACCGGAGTCCACGGCAATTCCATTGAAGGAATATGCCCTCCAGGCCTAGCTCGGAGGAGACGCGGGGGCCCTCCTCAAACTGAAGACCCTCACGGGAATGGCCGGACAAAGCGCCATGCGAGTCTTTTCCTCCCTCCGCCTCGAAACCTTAGGCGGGCGTTGCGGCTTCGGAGGCGGGGGGCCCTCTTTTCGAGAAACCACCGTCTCCGAGCCACTCGCTCCACCTCGGGGCGTGGGCAAAGGGGCTGAAGCTCCTTTGTTGCTGTCCTCCTTTCGGGGAACAGTTTTAAGAACCCCGGAAGATGGCCTAGCGACCATCTTCAGGGGTGTTGCCTCATGTGAGTCTAACGACTCGGTGGAGGCGCGTGGCCGTTTCGCCTTACGGGAAACGGTCACGCTGGGGAAAGAGGGGGAAGCCCTGGTTTTAGCCGGGGCTGGGTATGAACATTTTTTTCCACCAGCTTTACCAGGGGAGCGCTCGTGTTGGGTAGAGCCCGCAGAAGGGCCCCGAATGGGCCAGGAGCAGAGGGTGCCTTTCTATCTATTGAGGCATATGACGTCCCAGGCAGCGCCGGGCGCGCCAGGACCAAGTTCTTTGCCTCGCGGAATGAGAGTCGATCCTGGGCCTGAACGGCCAAGATTTCTTTCTGAAGGAGATATGCACCACATTGCTTCGAAGAAGCAGGGTGCGGCTCTCCGCAATTGACACACTTGGCCACACACGATTTGGACTTATCGTGTGCAACCTTGGAGCAATTTACACAGACTTCGGGTGACCCCGACTTTGCACGTCTACATGAGCGATTCGTATGGCCGAAGCGGTGACAGTAATAGCACCACCGTGGCAGTGGCACGAATGCCTTCACGCGGTAGTGGTAGCAACCGGCACGCACCGACTCAGGGAGCTTGTCACAGTCGAACGTGACGAAGAGTGTAGTGGTGGGTCTCGAGGACCCTCCCTGTTTTCTCATCACACGTTCGACCTTGACAGCCCCATGGTCGGCCAGATCTAGGGTGATGTCCTCAATGGAGTAGTCAACGAGTTCCCTCGCATAAACTACTCCCTTCACAAAGTTCATGGTAGTGTGCTGCGTCCCACTCACCGGGGAGCCATGAAGTTTCCGAAGAGCACTTATCTTGGCCGATTCAGCGGGATTCGCCGCATTCGCCAGAAGGCTCCAAGCCGAGAAACGGGTTACCTTCGGCTCTCTACCAATTGCACTAGCTAATCCTCTCCTCTGATGGATCATGTTGCCCTTGGCCAACATGCTGCCATCAGTGGAGCAAATAACGAGGAAGCGTTTGAAGCCAGCGGGCTCGAAAACGCCAGGTAACCTCTGAATGAGCGCAGCCGATGTCATCGAGGCTCCGCCCTGTGCACTTTTGAACTTTGTCATGGTCAGGAGCTCCATACCCGGGGGGGCAGAGGGGCCGGATGTGCCGATCTTTGCTTGGTCGCTTGCCAAAGTGGCAGTAGACCCATCCGTCCCCGTAGCCCCCGCGGATGGAGAGGAGCCCCGAGTCTTCTTCGTCCTTTTCTTTTTAGGAGAGGAGGGCGGGGAATGAACCCGCTTCTCACCCCCACCGGTAGAAGCCCCCAGGCCAGATGGACCGGCCTCAGCCAGGTCCTTCTCCGAAATGGAGAAGGTGTTGGTGGTCGCAGGGGCATCATCCGGAGGAGATCCCTCCGCTCCTTGTACTGCCTGAGAATCCCCGGCCGTTTGAGGAGGACCTCTCATCGGGGCGGATTCGGGTTCGGTGCTTGGCGCCGAGCCTAGGATTCTTTCCCCATGGAAGGCCCTACCGTCTGAGGCTGGGTTTCCTCAAGGACCATGTCTATCTCAGAGGGGGCCTCCAGTTGGCCATCCCTCCCAAGAAATCGCAGGTCCCGTTGGCAGTATCGTCACTAGTCTTCTTTGAGGAGGCATGGGCCTTGACCCCGGCAAGGTTCAGTATTCTTGCCGCCAGGGCTTTTGAGGGGAGCGACCGAAGGGGCCTGGCTTCCCTCTCCCCCCTAAAGTGGTTTGCCCTACCGAGCCGCTTCGATGTGGAGCGGCTGGCTAAGGGCTGGCCTCCTGGCTTTCTTGGCAGTCCCCTTTGGAAAGAAAAGGAGGGACTGCCGCTAGTAAAAGGGAGGCGCCCGAAAGCACCTCCAGATAAGGGGGTGAGGGGGAGTCCCCTACACCCGTAAGCGAAGGAGAGGAGTAAGCCTCCTCTCCGGTTAGAGATATATGGAGGGTCCCCTGAGCAAGCAAAGTGGGGGACGGGAAGGGCCTCCATTTTTTTGCTGGAGCTGCCCAAGGGCGGCTCCGTCGATGTTATAGGGGAAGTTGGGGGTTGGCGTTTTTTTAAACTCATCATTGGGCATGGTGACCCTCTTTTTGACACGGGATGCAATTGCGCATCACCTCTCGCAGTAGCCCGCACTGCGAGAGGTGCTTACAAGCCTGGTAGAGCCAGGCGCCGCCATTTAATACCACCCCTCCCGCCTGGTGGCCTGCCAGTCCATCGGCATGGCGGCTCCACCTTGAACATGGCGTAGAAAATATATAGATTGTGAAGAGGAGAGGAAAAGGGATGTGAGGAAGGTATGGGTAGGGATAAAGCAGGTTGTTAAAAATCAACCACCCCAGACCGGAGCTCAGGGGTAAGGGAACGTTGTCCCCTCCCCGTTCAGCCCCGATCCGGGACGGTTGACTTAAGAAGAAGGTCAGCATCTACCCTGTGAAATTAGAGGCTGTCTTTTGAAAGTTGTGAGAGAGGTTGTATGAAAAGCGAGGAAACAAGTGTTTTGAAGGAAGGAGAAGAGGCTAAGCTGGGGTCGGACGGGGTGCTGAGTCCCATCAGCACGGCGGCCAGGATGGCAAATCGCCGTGCCCCTTACGGGGTACAATGCATCCAAAGCATAGATCTGTTCACTCACAATAGTGAGTAGATTAACTTAAATATTACTATTTTTCTAATAGACATCAAAAAGTATATACATATATAGTCAATTTGGAAAATCATTCGAACAATCACTCAATGATTTATTTTTTAAATTCAAGGACCATCTACCTTTTTCATCAAATCCAAGGACTTTTCAAGGATTTCAAGGACAAAAAATAAATTCAAGGGCAGTAGATCCCCTGCCAAAGCTCCTTTGCTACTGCCTTGTTTGGCAGTAGCCAATCAAGAGGCGAGTTATGTCGATGCCGACCAATCAACAGGCTGTGCCAGCCTGTTGATTGGTCGGCATCGAGAGAGAGGTGTGGCATAGTTGGATATGAAAACTGTAGGGCGTGGCTTAAATTGAGTATAAAACTGTGGGAAGCCAGAACATTGAAGATGACTACTATTATTATTATATCGCGTTATATATTTCGTTCAGTCCAATCTCTTGGATTTGCGTAATTCATCCTTATATATAGTCGTGTACATAACGCAGACATTAAGGTGTAACGCTTAAAGGCTCTATTCGTCCGGCCTCCTTTAGACTTTGATGGCACTTTACTTAGAACTTAATTCAGTTATAACTTAGAACTTAAATAAAGAACTTTCTGTAAAGTGCAATAAGCTATAGTTCAATAATTATTCTATTTTTGTTTTCGTGACTTCAATATCCTGCCGTTCCTCAATCTCCCTGCTTCAAGGCCAAGGCATTATTATCGGGAAACCAACCGTTGCGCATTCTCCTTGCTAATCGCAATTCTTCGCGATTACTTAACTCCCGAAATACCGGTGTTCTATCCTGGTGTGATCTATCTCTATCCTCCGGGCTATTTGACCCCGTCGCTAGTGTAAGACCGCCCCTCGGCTTAGGGCACCCCATAGCATCAACAAATTACTCGCGTGGAAAGTAAGGAAGGGCAACGCAAACCAACTAGGGCATCTGTATCAAAACCGGAGTCCTTGCCAAAAGATTACACGATAATTCGGTAATTTATCACCCTTACTGGCAACCAGCGTCCCCCTTCCAAGGCTCTTGGGTTGTCCTCACGATTGCCTTTAAGGTTCCCCCATGATTAGTGACCGCCTTCAAGAGCTCCCATAACTAGCGACCTTACATAAAGAACCGTCTATTATTAGCAACCATTGCCATTGTTCCACCAAACAAAACAACAAGCAGAAGAACATTAAAGAATTTGAGGAAATACAAGGAAGAGGAAAGAGAATGGAAGTTAACCAGACGAGGCAAGATGAGGCAGAATCAGTAAATGCCGTGACGATAAAAGCTCCACTATTCAACGGCGCTGCAGTGACGGATTTTGGTTTAGGATTATAGAGGCTCAATTCTACAATTCAAAAATCACCAAGGAGGTAACAAAATTTTACCAAATATTGGCCTCATTACCCCCTGAAACAGTGAACCACCTGCCTGCAAACATTTTCGAACATAAAAATTACAAGAGATTGAAGGATGAAGTCGTAAGTCTATTCGAAAAGACTAAGCCAGAATTATTCGAAAGAATAATAGCCTCATCGACTTTCACTGGCCGTCCTTCGCGAAATTTGGAGGAACTGAGGCGCACATCCTTGCAGCTTGGAGTAGGTGAGGAACTTGTTAGGCATACATTTATTTAGTTGCCTCCCACTATTGCACTGATAATTGCCACTCAAAAAGATCTCTCGTTAACCCAAATCGATAAACTCGCGGACGAATTAATTATTTTTAACAAAGAACAATGCGTTAATGTGAATAGTGTGGAAAATGCGTGCTGTCCGGTGGTAATTCGAGAGAAACCAATTTTAGAGTGCGGCGCGGAGTGATAGTCAAAATTATGGTGGCAAATTAAACCTCACTCCAGTGAACGTGCGTCCATTTAAGAAGGACCAGCAGCCAATACTGTGTCGTACACATCTCTATTACGGCGATACTGCAAACTGGTGTAAGCCATGGTGCAAGTGGCCAAAGAAAAAGGAGGACCTACAAATTCAGCCCTCATCTAGACCATCGTCGCTAGAAAACTAAGGAGGTGTGTTCTAGCCACCTTGGCAGCGGGTATGCCAGCCGTTTCCAAATTAGCCGCAAAAATCAACAACGAGAGGTATGAATTCCTGATCGACACGGGGGCGAGTGTTTCAATCACCCCAGGCAGCATTGCTAATAACAGCAACATCAAAGAAAGTTGCATAAATCTTTCAAATGCAAACGGCGGGAAGATTAAAATCCACGGGGAAATGAGTGCGGATTTGGCCATTCCAAGTTTAATAAGGTCATTTCGATGGTATTTCATTGTAATAGACCACCGCACCGATCCTGCGAATGGATTTCCTGAAGCACTTCGATATAATCGTGGATTGTGCCGGGAATAAGCTGCTGGATCGAAACACCAAGCTCGCTTCAGTGGTTCAAACCTCCAAAATGTACTCAAATCATGTCGAAAAATATTGGAAAAATATTGCGCACTGTATGGACCAGCTCCCGCTCAAACGGTACCAGCAATGGACCAATCAGTGGCACCGATCCTGCGAATGGATTTCCTAAAGCACTTCGATCTAATCGTGGATTGCGCCCGGAATAAGCTGCTGTATCGAAACACTAAGCTCGCTTCAGTGGTTCAAACCTCCGAGGAACCATCCATAGCGTTGATAAGAACAGACCTCCAAAATGTACCCAAATCATGTCGAAAAATATTGTAAAAATATGGCGCACTGTATGGACCAGCTCCCGCTCAAACGGTACCAGCAATGGACCAATCAGTGGAGCATAATATTGATACCGACAGTGCCCCACCTACATTTTCGCGGCCCACTCAATTGACGGCGGAAAAGCTGAAAGTAGCAAAGGAAACAATCGAGGACCTCTTAAAAGAAAGAGTATCCAGCCATCGAAGTCACCGTGGGCCTCACCAATACAATTGGTACCTAAGAAGACCCCCAGTGAGTACAGGATGGCCGGGGACTTTAGAGCTCTAAATGCCATTACAAAGCCCGACCAATATCCGTTGCCACGGATCCAAAACCTGGCAGATCATCTCCATGGAAAAAGGATCTTTGCGAGACTGAACCTCGTAAGGGCATATCACCAGATTCCAATGAGCCCGGCTGACATCGAAAGACGGCAATTACCACCCCTTTGGTTGGTGGCAATACATAAAATTATCATTTGGCCTTCGCAATGCGAGCAGTACCTTTCAGAGATTTATGGATAATATATTCCATGGGTTGAGGTTTGTATACATATATATAGACGATATCCTGATTTTTTCCCAATAATTTGGAGGAACACCTCAGCCATTTGGAACAAGTAATGGAAATATTATCACAGAAAGGCCTCAGGATTTCCCTAGAAAAATGCGAGTTCGCGAAAAAAGAAATCACGTTCCTGGGCCATCAATTCTCGCAAAAAGGCATATGTCCTCCTGCCCCCAAAATAAGGGAAATCGAGGAAATGCCAAATCCAAGAGACTCTAAAGGATTGCGTTGTTACTTGGGAATGTTGGGATACTACTGAAGAATGATGCCCAACTTTGCGGCCAAAACAGTACCACTAACTGAGTTGTTGCCTGTGCACCCCAAGTCGAAGAACATAGAGTGGAGCGAAATCGAGGAGAGAGCGTTCGAATCAACAAAGAAGAAATCACACTCAATTACCCTCTCCCGGACAACTTACCGCTGCAATTGGTGACAGACTGCTCCCAATACGCGGCAGATGCTGCTCTCTACCATATGGTGAACGGCGTCGTGAAGCCTATAGCTTTCTTTTCAAATAAGCTCTCAGAAACACAACAGGCGTATTCGACCTACGACCATGAGCTTCTAGCCGCATACTTGGCTGTTATGTATTTTAAGCACATAATAGAAGGGCGCAATGCGATGCTGTGCACCGACCATAAGCCATTAGTATCGGCATTTTCGTCACCTTTAAGTGCAAAATCTGACAGGCAGCAGCGTTATTGGACCACCATTTTAGAGTATGTCAACGACATAGCAAACATACACGGCCAAGACAAAAGAGTTGCAGATTGCATGCCAAGGGACGTCAAGTCGGTACAAATTGACTCCCTTGGACTTCAAGAACTAGCAACCGAACAAGCACAGGACGACGAAGTAAAAAGTAACAAAGAAAAATTATAACCTTTCTCCTTTAATCGAGATTTACAATTATGGTGTGAAAATACAGCACGAGCTCCTCGATCATTTGTACCGAAAGAGTGCAGGAAAACGATATTCGATCAACTGCACAATATATCACACCCAGGTGTTCAAACCTCTCTGAGGGTAATTAAAGCCCGATATTTGGGGTCGAACATCGATAGGGATGTGCGTTAATGGGCTAAGGAATGTATGTCTTGCCAAGCAGCTAAAATATCGTGCCATACGAAGTCTCCAATTCTACCAATAGAAACACCGTCAGAAAGGTTTGAGACAATGCACGTGGACATAGTGGGACCATTACCGACATTTACGACGCCAGGACAATCTTTGCCCTCACAGTGCCGTTACGTGCTAACTTGCAGCGATCCCTATCCTGGACGGACATGAGTGCCGCCACGATTGTTTTTGCCTTGCTGGAAGGATGGATATCCAGGTTTGTTGTCCCGTTGTACGTGATTACCGATAGAGGTGCACAATATGAATCAGATCTGTTCAAAGAATTGTGAGCCCTCGTTGGTTTTCATCGACTGCGAACCACGATCTACAGACCCTCCACGAACGGGATGGCGGAAAGGATCCATAGGACTTTTAAAACGGCCATAATGGCCCGGAAACAGGATTGGTTGATGGCACTCCCGGTGGTGTTGCTAGGCATTCGCGCGGTACCGAATGAGTCGGGATTTTTCCCATTCACAGCGCTAACTGGCACGACACTACTATGCCCGAAGCCACTGGTATCACCGAGCTCGTCAAAAGAACAATGCAAGTTCGTTAAGGACTTGGGAACGACATGGCCCAAGTAGATTTTAGACGAATAGCCATGGGCAATATTCACTCGGTGCCAAAGCTTTACATACCACCTGGCCTGATGGAAGCATCACACGTGTGGGTGCGAATAGACCGTGTTCGAAGACCTCTTGAGGCGCCTTATGCGGACCCCTTCATGGTTATCGAACGCGGCAGTAAGGTGTTCGTTCACACTACAATTCCTGGACGGAAGTATGGACACCGTCTCAATTGACCGGTTGAAACCGGCACGATTACCCCAGGCAATTGAGGACTCTAGGGACGGTGATCGGCCGATACCCGATCCTGCTGGGAAAATGGAACCCGCAACTGGAAGGGGGACCGAAACCCCTGGTCCTGGCCCTTCGCCTAGAGCAGAGTAGCCGCAAGAGGAACGTACCTCATCGCGAGCAGGAAGAAGGATTAAGTTCGCTAAAGAGTATATATATATATATATATATATACATATATATATATATATATATATATATATATATATATATATATATATATATATATATATATATTTATTATTGAGAGACGAATATCAAAGTGATAAATAAATAATACTTAGCCTAAAATTATATGACAGTGTGCCAATATAAATAAAAAGTGTACATAAGGTGAAACTATATAAGGTTCATATCACGAAGTTCGTAATATTCAGACGCAAAGTCGTCACGAGGTACCAGGATGGGAAGAACTATAAATGTGTAATTAAAATAGACAGCTCACATCCAAAGTGGCGAATAAAATAAATGAATCGTTGTATAAATATTTTCAAACTTATTGTAAATGTTAATTAGCTGTAGCGAGTAATAATCCAGGTTGAATGCTACGTATAGGAATTAAGGTAGGATTTAATAATCCATAACAATTGCTAACCTGAGAAAATAACATATATTAAATGTAGAATACCAAATTTTGTAAAGATCACGGTGCGATAGCAGCAGGAAACGACTCCGTCGACTTAAGGGCGGACGCTTGAAGCAACTTGCGTGTACATCCAAAATAGGACACACGCGAGAGTCGCCACACACAAAAAGTAAAGAGAGAGAGAAATGCAAAGTTAGCGCCTTTTACGAGAATATCACACGGCAGTAAACAAAGCACAGTTATCTCTGTTAGAGTTGGTCGAGACAATCTTACGCAAACATTGTAATCAAAGCAGAATCCAGAATAAACCGGATAGCTATCACATAAACAAATACAAGAGAGATTAGAATGCTGTCTCCATGGCAACATGCCACCGCCCACAGAGAATTTCACCCAATAGTCGGAGTGCCTCCCTTATCAATATGTCTAGCAGTAGCCAATCAACAGGCTAGTTATGTCGATGCCGACCAATCAACAGGCCGGCACATAAGAGGGAGGTGTGGCTTAGTTGGACGTGAAAACTGTAGGGCGTGGCTTAAATTGAGTATAAAACTGTGGGAAGCCAGAACATTAAAGATGACTACTATTATTATTATATCGCGTTATATATATCGTTCAGTCCAATCTCTCGGATTTGCGTAATTCATCCTTGTATATAGTCGTGTACATAACGCAGACATTAAGGTGTAACGCTTAAAGGCTCTATTCGTCCGGCCTCCTTTAGACTTTGCCCGCACTCGACTTTGAACTTAATTCAATTATAACTTAGAACTTAAATAAAGAACTTTCTGTAAAGTGCAATACGTTATAGTTTAATAACAATTCTATTTTTGTTTTCGGTGACTTCAATATCCTGTCGTCCCTCAATCTCTCTCTGCTTCAAGGTCAAGTCCTTATTATCGGGAAACCAACCGTTGCGCATTCTCTTCGCGATTACTTAGCTCCCGAAATACCGGTGTTATACCCTGGTGTGGTCTATCTCCATCCTCCGGGCTATTGTAAGACCGCCCCTCGGCTTAGGGCACCCCATAGCATCAACAAATTACTCTCTTAGGAAGTAAGGAAGGGCAACGCAAACCAACTAGGGCATCTGTATCAAAACCGGAGTCCTTGCCAAAAGATTACACCATAATTTATCACCTTTACTGGCAACCAACGTTTTCCTTTCAGGCTCTTGGGTTGTCCTCACGATTAACTTCAAAGTTCCCCAAAATTAGCGACCACCTTCAAGAGCCCCCATAATTGCGCAAGAAAAGTGTAAAGGATGTACTAGCTGAATCACAGGATTTTTTTAGCAAAACGAGAGGAACCAGGTTCTTGTTTAAAAAATTTGTGTGATGAAGCCCTACCTGCTGAATGTCTTTGTGTTCAGTAAACCAAATTCACTTTTATGTTTAGAATAATATTGTTCACTCATACCAGTGGTTGAATTATCATTATTTTGTATAGGAATATCATAAGTCAGAGTCTGAATCTATAATGCTAAGACGATCACTTTCACCACCATCATCATCAGAAATAAATGTGCCGTCATTGTGAGACTTTCAACTCATCTGCACTATCTTCCTACTCATCATCAGAGTCGTCGAATAATTGTGTAACTTCTTCTAGGTTTGTCTTTCTTTGCTTTGATACTGTGGAAAGACACAACTGACAGCATTAAATTTGACTAAACTAAAATAATATTAAGCCTCTCCCACACTTTTATACTTTGTCAGATGCAATATTAGCAATGGCATTGCATCATCTAAAACAAGTATAAGATGATATGATGCAATAGTATTGCATCATAAATTTTAACAGTGAATTGAAAAAAACTTTCCAAACAATTATATAACAAGTTAAATTAAAACGTATATATTTATCCTTGATTTGAAGGTGAATGTTCATGTTATTCCTCCATAAATTTTTTCATTTCAGAATTTATTCAAATTGGGTCTAATGAACCCATATGGTAATTGGAGGTAAAACATTAAATTTCTCTTGTATTTAATTTCTAAAAATCCTTTGATATGATAATTCCTTATGAAAAAATAAGTCACTAAAGATCATTCCGATTGAAAAAAAAAAATCAAGGTGGAAGATCGTTTTGAAAAGCAAAATTGGGTCCAATTGTATTCCTAGGGTCAAGACCCTGTTTCTGGACCTTCCAGGGCTACGAGCACGGTCGTTTCCGCGCCCACTCGGATCCCTTCTGCGGGTTCTACCCACCGTGGGCTCTACCCTGGTACTGCAAGCGACACAAAGTGTTCACACCCAGCCCTGGCTAAAACCAGGGCCCTCTCTGAGTCCCACAGCTTGACTGTTTCCCGTAAGGCGACACGCTACGCGCCTCCACCGAGTGGCTAGACTCACATGAGGCAACACCCGTGAAAATGGTTGTGAGGCTATCTTCTGGTGTTCTTAAAGCTGCCCCCCGAAAGGAGCACATATATAAAAGAGCTTCGACTCGCATGACTAGCCCAAGCCCTCCCTATAACTCTTCGAAGGCGACAACGCCTTCTGTGCATTGTCCGGCCAAAAGCACCAAGAGTTCTGCTTCCGGGAAGCGTACCGCCACTCCCGTGAGGGTCTTCTCTTCAAAGAGTGCCTCCGCTTTTCCGCTCAGCAAGGCCTGGAGGGCATATTCCTTCAATGGAATTGCCACGGAATCCGGGCCAACTGGAAGCTGCGAAGTCTCGTTAACTCCCCTTTTCCTTAGCAATCCTTTTGCAGGACGCCATGCTGGGCGCGTGACCCCTGCCCACCCTCCCGGGGTATAAGGGTTTTGCCACCCCACCACAAAGGGATGCGCCATTTATACCCAGCATGATGTCTCCGTTCTTCCCTTTCCTTTAGATATCTTCTCTAAGGCAGTAGCTGGATAGGAGGTATACTATTATTTCTGTGTACATTTCTCTGTCAGCCAACTTCGACGCGGGGGAATTCCGCCGCGTCGTGGCACTGTTGCCGAGGCCCTTTCTTGCTCGTGGATCTGAACGGTAGACAACCCCTCTGGGGCCAATTTGGCGTGGGAAAAAATAATGAGTGCCGTTGTGCTCAATGGAGAAGGGAAGGGGCGGATTGTTTTGGGTGCCATTGAGGCGCGCCAACATTGCTGTGTGGAAATTGTAAGTTGAAATCTAATCATAACCAACAAACTTGCTAAAAGATTTTAAGATACGTTATATGGATAATGGAAAATATTTGCGTAGAATTTATGAATATATTTATTTTTTTAATAAAATATAAAATAATTTATAATGAAAACATGATGACATCAAGTAATGAAGCCACAAGCACCATTAGATAGCTATTACGAATTTATGATTTCGGCGAGTCGTAAACAAAATCGAGGATGATCACGATGATGAATGAAGTTATCTAGATGAGGTAAGAGATTGAGTCGCTTGAGAATAGCCTTGCAGCGTTGGTTGTTGGCACTTAGACACCAAAGAACAACTAGGCAGATGTGCACTACTTCTGTATCAACCAGGATACGAGTTCCTCTGGTCAAATCTTGACTGGCATCACGAAGAATTGAAATCATCAGCATTACGAAGTTTTCTGGTTGAGGTAAACCAAGAATTTATTGGTATAAAACAAACTAAAGAGCTCGCATCCTAACATTCCTGCGACAAAAGTTCCATTATTGAAGGGAGGGGGGAAGGGGTGTTCTAGGACGAATAAGTTATACAAGTGAAGTTGAAGTGAAAACCAACTTGCATTTTTCACATACACTTAAGTCTTTTGAGAAAAAGATTAATAAAGAAAGTCAAGTCAGGACAGTTTAAATATAAAGATACACAATCCGAATAGCCAAGAGGAGACTATTTGGGGCACGAGAGACCAATAAGTCTCATATAACTTGTGACCTCCCTTCACCATCCATATTTTGAAATGATAGCAAGTTCTTCTGTAAGTTAGATCGACATGATTATACAGCTGTCTTACCCTATTGTTTACTTCTAATTCTGAGAAATACTCATATGGTATCCCATCTCCCTTAGGATACTCAGACCATAACCTTGTTGCCGTTACCACCTTTTTTGCGCCCCATCCCCCTACCACTCGTCGTCTTTGGCATTTTTACCAGGCTTAGCATGACGATGTGCGCTGCTTTATCCTTGATTTTGCGAGGGCGGGCGATACTGCTTTCGTACCCAAGACTCAAACAAAACGTGTCAGATAGGTGTTGCTTGAAGTGATGGATGTGTAGATCCTTTTCTCCTTCCAAGCCTTTGTTTGACCAGGATTGCTTCCGTGCTTTTCAGGCTCCTGATGAAGCATACATAGCCTAGTTCGAATCTCGCTCTCCTGAAACCCTTGCTGCCTTCAGAGGCCCGGAATCGATGCAACAACGGCCTGACTTTATTTCATACAAAACGTAGCATCTAATCCTTAGCTAACTAAATCTATCTCTAAAAACTTTGGCAAATCTAGTTTCTCTCCCTTTTTCAAACCTGATAAAGCCTCTCGTTTTCCTCTAACTCTTCTTTAAATGTCTGAATGATGGCAAGGTATATATATAGGACCTTGATGGCATTTTCCCTTGGTTTCTCAAGGAATTGGGACCTGTATTCTGCAGCATTTTTTCGCCTAAACAATGGTATCTTCCTTTCCTCTTGGACGTATATTTACGTGCAGCCTGTCCCCAAGAAGAGTGATCGGTCTAACCCCTCCAACTATCGTCTTATTGTTCTTATTTATATATTCTCCTAAACCTTGCGGTTAAAATAAGCAATGGTTTACCTCCAGGACATTCATCGGGTAACCCTGGGGATGCTCCTCATCCACGCCTAAGCAAGTGGCTGTATCCATCAGACCAATCTAACAGCCATAAAATGAACTGTGTCAATTTATTATTTATTTTATGAGTCACTCTTGCCGTCAAAGGACACATGAGCGTTTCCAACCACTTGAACGGCCACGCTATATATATATATATATATATATATATATATATATATATATATATATATATATATATATATATATATATATATATATATACAGTGAGGCCACGATTCCACTTTCAAATGTCTTACAACAGTCACCAGACCCTTTCCATTTTAAGACCTCTCACACCACTAACATGATCCTCCATTCCATATTCCAATACAACACCCGATTTCTATCCAGGAAGCCAATCATATTTACATTTGCATCACCTTCCATACCAACATAGTACCATTCATCGAGATATTCTCGCCATCTACATTTTACTTCCTAATTGCTCTGTTAAACATTTGCAAGTCCGCCTTCTTTTTGCTTTACACTGCACACTTCACATCCTAATTCCACTTATTCCCCTCTTCTAACCTTAACCACTTTCTTTTGATTTAGTAACCTTTCCTTCCACGTTACTCACATTTTCTCATCCGTGAACCAACATTTTAACGTTACACAGCACAATTACGAGTATGTGACCAGGTAGTTCCAGTCATACCTCTTACAGCCTTCACATCAAATATGTACGCCACGCAGCATATTCTTTCTTACTAGATACAAATCAATCATACTCTTAAGTTATTCCCCTCTCCTTTGCCCAGCCCATAATATGTATTTAGGCATATTTTTGTGTAGAAAGAATCTGTTTGCTACACGTTTCATCACAACCTCCCCATTTTCATTCTCTCTGGGTATAGCAAAAGCTCCAGTTATTCCCTCTCTCATTGGGTCACCCATTCACAATTCCATCCACCGCTCGTCCCAAGTCATTCCCAAATCTCTCTTGACTGCTATCATTACTGAGTCAATACAAATCGCAACTTAAACCACATAATTCTCGAGCCCAAATATTCATACCCAACCTTGCATCATGCCACTCATATCTTAATAGCACTGTCATACCCTTTACTCTTCTCACTCTGATCTACACATATCTTGTTATTAAAACTATCAATGTATGAAATTTTCACCAAACCTGTCGATAACATGTTTTTGACGACTTGCACATTGGAAATCATATTCGTGAAGGTGAGTAAAACGTTCTTCTTTAGAGAATTTTCCTTTAAGCAAACTTTGAGGCATTTTATCCAACTCGGGACCTGGAACAAGAACTTCTTGAAAAGAAACCCACTCATTGGAAACAAAAGAGCGTGTTCTCAAATATACTATGTGCACCTAGTACGCAAAAGAAAGTACGCAAGATAAAACAAGTGTCGGATTACCTAAAAACGAAAAATAGTCAATAAAATAGGTCGTTTCGAGAGGGCGAGGCACGGCGATGTGCTGAACGAACTCAGCGCTCTGTCCTGCCCGCAAAACCAAACTTAAAACAACCCCCCCCCCCCAAAAGAAGGAAGCACGGTCAGGTGTCGGGAGGAGGCAGCCACGTTCCCCCCGCGCAGGAAAATGCGAACTACAAAGAAAAAAGTTAAATAAAATAGAGGTGGCTAGCCCTCTTCAAAAAGTCAGATAATCCACAAGTTTGTGTACACGAATCAGTTCTGAGTACAGGGACAGGCGGTAGCGACCCCGCTTGGTAACGGGCGCGAAGATCAGCCAGACTGGGACATTCATCAAGAATGTGCATAACAGTCGGAGGGACAAGGTAGTAGTCACAATAAGGCGCAGGCAAGCGCTCCAGCAAATGACGGTGCATCACGCGAGTTTGTCCAATTCGGAGACGACATAAAGCAACCTGAAGGCGCCGCGGCATCGGGGGGTAGGTCCATGGGAACAGTCGCGGCGCAATGGCACGCAACTTTAAGTTCCCATCGACCGGCTCCCATCTTCTGTGCGGGGCAGCCCAGAAGGATGGCCGAATTCCTGCCATGTATTCGGTGTGAAGAAAAGCGTAACGCTTGTATGGGCGCCCTCATTCCTAACATATCCAGGAACCCAGCAGAAGAAAATCTAGACATCACCAGGCTCTCAGAAACCGTTGATTCACGAATACCACGAACTAGGGTATGTGGAGATTCAAAAGCCCTGAAAGTACTCAGGGCGCTTAGTGAGTCGGTATATATCACAATCCAGTCTCTGAACCGGGCACGACGTGATATCTACACCGTAGCGAGCGGTATATTGCAACCAGCTCAGCCGTGAAGAGAGACGCAGTGCCTGGCAAAGCCCCGCTGACTTCAAACATAGGGGATACGTTATGGAAACCAACCCTCTCTTGAGACTTGGAGCCATCCGTATACACTGGCACGGTTCCAGCGTGACACGAAGTGTACTCCAATATGGCCGAACGCAATACTCTCGGCGCTGTAGAAGCTTTGGGAGTAGAAGCGTGATGACAAATAGTCAAAGGTGGTACCCTCCAGGATGGCGTCCTGGGTAGAACCAGGGGCGCCACCGTCCCGAAAGCTATCCAAGCTCTCGGAGTTTCCGACGCACTAAACTCAAAGTGCTTAGGGTATGCTTGGCGTCTCTCGGGGGCTTGCTCGCGCGTACAGGCGAATAATGCACTGTGCACGGCACAGAGCGAGTTGCATCGCACCAACATCAACAAATAGGCTCTCAATGGGGGACGGGCGGAAGGCGCCGGTCGCCAGGCGGAGGCCGGTGTGGTGGATCGAGTCCTTTCTGCAATACACGCTCGGCTGCGGATGCGCAAAACTCAACTCGCATCCGTGGCCTAGGTTCGCACGAACAAAGGATCGATAGAAAAGTAAGGCAGTAGCCCTAAAAGCACACAAGGTGCTGAACGTCACGAAACGAAGAATGTCCATGGTGCAGGTACAAGAGACCATAAGGCTGCGAAAATTAAACTCCCAAGTGAGGAGACGGTCAAATACAGACCAAAGAAACGGTGCGAATTCACCACTTCCAGGCAAACCCTATTTAGCGGCAAGTCCGGTTCAGTGTGTAGCCGTGGATGTTGGCAAAGTGCACCACCTTAGTCTTGGCCAGGGAAACCAAAGCCTGTTCGCTTCGGCATAGCGAGAGACGCGGTTCAAGGCCTGTTGGAATCGGCATCTGGGCCGCGCCAAAAGAGATCGAAAGGTCGTCCACGTAGAGCGTAGCGAGAACATCTTCGGAATGCACCGAGGTGATGCCGTTGATGCTCAAGGCAGAGTGTGACAATGAGGACACTTGCCTGCGGGACAAATTCTTGCTATTCCATTGGGGCAGAGAGATGGCCCCCCACCCGTACGCGGAATCGACGCTCTCGCAAAAATTCAGATATAAAAATTATGAGGGATCCCCTCGCCGCCATCGTGTGGAGAGTCTCCATGATACCGTATTGCCATGCGGTATCATAGGCCTTCTCCAGATCGAAAAACAGCGTGGCGTAGTGCTGCCTACGAAGGAAAGCCTCGCAAACGGCATTTTCCAGTCGGAGCAGAGCATCTGACGTGGAGTGGAACTTGGGGAAGCCGCACCGTGCAGAAGACAGATGGCCTCCGCTGTAAAAAAAAAGAGGCTAACTAACTAACATTTACCAATTTCTCCATCAACTTGCACACGCAAGGAATTTAGAGAGATTGGGCGGAAACCGGTCGGGGAAGAGTGATCTCTTCCCGGTTTGCAAAAAGCGAGCACAGTAGATTCACCAGGAATCTGTGAGGATACCCTCTACGCAGATCCTGTTGACTAAATCTAACAGAAAGGCAATGCCTCGCTCACCCAGGTGTCGAACCATGGCGTACGGGACATGGTCCGGACCAGGGGCGGTGTCCGTATACGAAGCGAGAGCGGAGCGCAACTCACTCACAGTAAACCTGTCATTGAAGGGCTCTCCGCCTCTTGATGTAAAGTCCAGTCACCGGCCTTCTTCAACATCATGAAGCACATTGAATGATGACGGAGCAGCATCCCAGCTAGATAATGCAGAGAAAGAGGTCGCGATGGATTCCGCCACGGACGCGGGGGCCGGGATTGCGGTCCCATTCTCCTGGAGAACGAGAGGGAGGTCCTGCGAGAACTTGCCCCGAATCCTTTTGACTCGCCTCCACACCTCTGCTAAAGGGGTCTTCCCGTTAAGTGAAGACACGTATGCCTGCCAAGAAGAGCGGCGGGCGTGCTTCGATATATACCGGAACCTAACCCTAGCCCGACGAAATTCAGCGACAGTGAAATCGTTCGGGCGGCGCTTATAGCGCATGTAGGCATAACGCTTCTGTTTGAGGGCCGTCTCACACTCGGCCGACCACCATGGGAGTGGTCAGCGTGCAAAACGGCCAACGTCCTAGGAATAGTAGTTAGGCCCGCGGCGATGAGGTTGCCGGAGAAGAACTCAACGGCCTCATCTACCGAACTAAACTCGTCAACTGGGACAGAGAAATCAGTCATTTCCTGAAATGTGGACCACCGCGCCCACGCCAAGCACCACCGGGGCGGGCTCTCGGGCGGCAGTTGCCCAGAAAATGATATTTGAATGGGAAAGTGATAACTACCATGGAGGTCATCAACTACACTCCACCCAAAATCAGGGTGTGCATCTGGAGAGCACAAAGATAGATCGAGCCATGGAAATGAAGCGGTCCTCGGGCAGTGATGCGTAAACTCATCCACATTTAGGACACCTATCTCAAGCTCGTCGATCAGGTCGGCAAGGGCTTGACCCCTGGGATTACTCGAGTAGTCTCCACAGAGGGGGTGTCTACAGTTCAGACCTACGAGCAAGAGAAAGGGACTCGGCAATCGTGCCACGAAGCGGCGGAAGTCCCCGCGTTTAAATCGGCTGACGGTGGAATGTACGCGGAAATAAAAGTGTACCTCCTATCCAGGTGTAGCTGCAGAGCTAATGCTTGACAGGAGGTATCTAAAGCGAAGAGAAGAACGGAGACATCATGCAGTGTGTAAATCGCGCATCTTTCTGCCAGGCTCCTATCCCGTGGTGGTGGGGTCGTAAAACCCTTATACCCTGGTAGGGTGGGGAGGGGGAACGCGCCTAGAAGTGTCTCCTGCAAAAAAATAGCTAACAGGGAACTGGAGGAGACGAGCCTCCGCAGCTCCTCGTAGCTGGCCCGGAGTCCTTGGCAATTCTATTGAAGGAAGATGCCCTCCCGGCCTAGCTCGGAGGAGATGCGGGGGCCCTCTTCGAACACAAGAACCTCATGGGAATGGCCGTACGTTTCCCGGAGTCAGAGCTCCGGGCGCTGTTGGTCGGACAATGCGCTGTCACCTTCGATGACTTATCGAGGGAGGCTGGACTCGCCATGCGAGACTTTTCCTCTCTCTGCCTCGAAACCTTAGGCGAGCGGGGCGGCTTCTGAGGTGGGGGGCCTTCTTTTCGAGGATCCACCGTCTCCGAGTCACCCAGCATACCACTGGGCGTGGGCGAAGGAGACGAAGCTCCTTTAGTGCTATCCTCCTTTCTCCTTTCGGGGGGGGAAGCTTTAGGAACCCCGGAAGATGGCCTCACGACCATCTTAGGAAGTGTTGCCTCCTGTGAGTCTAACAACTCGGTGGAGACGCGCGGCCGTCTCGCCTTACGCGAAACGGTCACGTTGGGGGAAGAGAGGGGAGCCCTGGTTTTAGCCGGGGCTGGGTGTGAACACATTGTGCCGGCAGCTCTACCAGGGCAGCGCCCGGGGTGGGTAGAACCCACATAAGGGTATCGAATGGACGCGGAAACGACCGTGATCGTAGGCCTGGATTGGGCAGGAGCATATGGTGTCTTTCTCAACATTGAGGCATAGGAGACCCCAGGAAGCACATTAGCCTTGCGAATTTACAGGAGCTGCAAGTGTAGACCATGAATGGTCTTTTGCAGTCTCTTCTTTTCTTATTTTCTTATGAAATGAGAGACGATCCTGAGAATGAACCGCCAGGATTTCCTTCTCAAGGACATACGCACCACATTGCTTCGAAGAAGCGGGACGCGACTCTCTGCAATTAACACACTTGGCCTTATCGTGTGCGGCGTTGGAGCAACTTACACAGAATTCGGGTAACCCCGACTTTGCACGTCGACAGGGGCGATTAGTATGGCCTAGGCGGCGACAGTAATAGCACATCCGCGGCAGTGGCACCAATGCCTTAACGCACCGTCTCAGGAAGCTTGTCACAGTCGAACGTGACGAAGAATTTAGAGGTGGGTCTCGACCTTAAACGCTCCATAGTCGGCGAGCTCTAAGGTGATGTCATCTATGGAGTAGTCCACGAGTTCCCTCGCATAAACTACTACTTTCACGAAGTTCATAGTAGAGTGCGGCGTCACAGTCACAGACGTGCCATCAAATGTCCGAAGGGCACTATAACAACAAAACATTTTAAGCCAGCGGGCTCGAAAACGCCAGGTAGCCTCTGAATGAGGGGCCCCGACATAAGAGGATCCGTCTCGGACTCCCCACACGGGGGAGCAACGGGGCTGGACCTGCCGATCTTGGTTTGATCGCTTACCGAAACGGCAGCGGCCCCGCCCTGCCCCAGCAGAAGGAGAGGAGCCCAGTCTTTTTTTTCTCTTCTTTTTAGGAGGAGAGGAGGGCGGGGAGTGAACCGGCTCAGGAAGGGGGGGGGGCACCGACGATGGTCGAGGGAAAGGTAAGGGAGGATTATTTTAAAATTAATCATAGGGCATGAACCCTTTTTTTAGCACGGGACGCAAACGGTCATCACCCCACGGAGTAGCCAGCTTTGCGAGGGGAGTACGTGGCCGGCAAAGCCAGCTGCCGCCATTTGAGGCCACTCCTCCTCCCTAGTGGCTTGGCAGCACATAAGCCAAGCGATGTGCTGATCGACGTAAAATCGATAGAGATTGAAATGAGGAAGAAAGGGGATGTGAGAGAGGTGTGGCTGGGAATGATTTTTTTTTTTTTAATTTTATAGAGCCCATCTGGCAACTGCCCACTTGGGCATAAGTCGCAGAAAAACCGACAGCCTAGAACTAGGCTACTTTAAAATAAAAATATGAAAACATAATGATATAAATTGGAAAAACTTAACAATCAGGAAGCAATCTCCGGTAGCGGGGGGAGGTCCCGCTCACCCTGGTGCAGGAGAGTGCAACCTACAAACAAAACAATAACAAACAAAAAAGAACCTTAAATAAAGGGGAGAAGCCCGGCCTCTCCCCAAAAGTCAACAAGACAATGTGCACGAATCCGTCCCGAGTACAAGGCACAGGCTACCGGTAGCGACCCCGCCCATCCTGGTACCGGGACAGGTATCGTGCGCGAAAATCACCCAGAATGGGACATTCGACAAGAATGTGCCGAACAGTCTGGGGGACGACGCAGTCATCGCAATAGGGCGCAGGCGAGCGCTCCATCAAATAGCGATGCGTCACACGAGTGTGCCCGATTCGGAGACGACAGAAAGCAACCTGAAGCCGCCGCGGCATTGGGGGATAGGTCAATGGGAACAGTCGCGGCGCAATGGCACGCAACTTTAAGTTCCCTTCGACCGTCTCCCATCTTCTTTGCCAAGCAGTCCGAAGAGCTGCCCGTATTCCTGCCATGTAGTCGGTGTGAGGAAGAGCGAAACGCTGGTCCGGTCGCAGAATCCTCGCGGACTCTTTGGCGACCTCATCGGCGCGCTCATTCCCCGCAATTCCTACATGTCCAGGAACCCAGCAGAAGATAATCTCGCCATAACCAAGGCGTCACGGATATCGCGAACCAGGAAATGCGGAGATTCCAATGCCCCGAGAGCACTCAGGGCGCTTTGTGAGTCGCTATAGATCACAATCCGGTCTCCGAACCGGGCACGTCACGTAATCTCCCGTACCGAGTGGTGTATTGCCAACAGCTCGGCCGTGAAAACAGACGCAGAAACCTGGTAGAACCCCGCTGACTTCAAACAGAGGGGATACGGAGTGGAACGACCCCCTCTTGGGACTTGGAGCCATCCGTATACATTAGAACGGTTCCAGCGTGACACGATGTGTGCTCCAAAAAGGTCGAACGCAATACTCCCGGCGCCGTACAAGCTTTGGGAGCAGAGGCGTGGCGACAAATTGCAAAATTTGGTACCCTCTAGGGTGGCGTCCTGGGCAAACAGAAGGGGCGCCACCAGCACGAGAGCTATATCTAGCTCTCGAAGGAGTTTCCTGGCCCTAAACCCAAAGCGCTTAGGGTATGACTGGCGTCTCTCGGCGGCATAGGCACCGTCGAGATCAGCTGCGGATGCAGTGAGAGCTGTTGACGACTGAGGGAGGCGCTGTGCTCGCGCGTAAAGGTGAGTGATGCACTGCACGCGGCGCAGAGCGAGTGGCATCTCACCAGCATCGACCAACAGGCTCTCAATGGGGGAAGTGCGGAAGGCACCGGTCGCAAGGCAAAGGTTCGGTGTGGTGGATCGAATCCACCTTCCGCAATAAAGGCTCGGCTGCGGATGCATAAAACTGGCATCCGTAGTCGAACTTCGAACGAACAAAGGATCGATAATAAAGTAGGATAGTAGCCCTAACAGCGCCCCAAGTGCTGAACGTCACCGAACGGAGAATTTCCATGGCGCGGGTACAAGAGACCCTAAGGCTGCGAATATGAGCCTCTCAAGTGAGGGGTCGGTCGAATACAAGACCGAGGAAATGGTGCGATTCCACCACATCCAGGCACACCCAATTACGAAACAAATCTGGGTCGGGGTGAAGCCGTGGATGGCGGCAGAAGTGCACCACCTTAGTCTTGGCCAAAGAAAACCGAAACCTGTGCGCTTCGGCATAGTGAGAGACGCGGTTCAATGCATGTTGGAGTCCACGCTCCAGAGCGTAGCGAGAACATCTTTCGGCAGCACCGAGGTGATGTCGTTGATGCTCAGGGCAAAGAGTGTGACACTGAGGACACTTCCCTGCGGGAGACCCTATTCCTGCTCCTTTCGGCCGGAGAGGGCTCCCCCCACCCGTATGCGGTATCGACGATCTCCCCAAAATTCAGATATAAACATTGGGAGGCGTCCCCTCGCCCCCATCGTGTGGAGAGTCTCCATGATACCGTATCGCCATGCGGTATCATAGGTCTTCTCCAGATCGAAAAACACCGTGGCGTAGTGCTGTCTACGATGGAAAGCCTCGCAGACGGTATTTTCCCGTCGGAGCAGAGCATCCGACGTGGAGTGGAACTTGCGGAAACCGCACTGTGCAGAAGACAGATGGCCTCCGCTGTCCAGAAAAAAGGCTCGTCTAACATTTACCAATTTCTCCATCAACTTGCACACGCAAGAGGTTAGAGAGATTGGGTGAAAACCGGTCGGAGTAGAAGGATCTCTCCCCGGTTTGCGAAAGGCACAGTAGCGATTCGCCAGGAATCTGGGAGAAGACCCTCCACCCAGATCCTGTTGAACAAATCTAACAGAAAGGACATGCCTCGCTCACCCAGGTGTCGAAGCATGGCGTACGGGACATCGTCCGGACCATGGGCGGTGTCCGCGCACGAAGCGAAGCGAGAGCGGAGCGCAACTCACTCCCAGTAAACCTGTCGTTGAAGGGTTCTCCGCCTCTGGAGGTAAAGTCCAGCCGGCGGCCTTCCGCGACATCACGACGTGCATTGAATGCTGACGGAGCAACATCCCGGCTAAAGAATGCGGAAAAAGCAGTCGCGAAGGATTCTGCCACGGACGCGGGGGCCGGGATTGCGGTCCCATTCTCCTGGAGAACGGGAGGGGAGGTCCTGCGAGAACTTGCCCCGAATCCTTTTGACTCGCCTCCACACTTATGCTAAAGGGGTCTTTCCCGTTAAGTGAAGACACGTATGCCTGCCAAGAAGAGCGGCTGGCGTGCTTCGATATATACCGGAACCTAACCCTAGCCCGACGAAATTCAGCGACAGTGAAATCGTTCGGGCGGCGCTTATAGCGCATGTAGGCATAACGCTTCTGTTTGAGGGCCGTCTCACACTCCGCCGACCACCATGGGAGTGGTCAGCGTGCAAAACGGCCAGACGTCCTAGGAATAGTAGTCAGGCCCGCGGCAATGAGGTTGCCGGAGAAGAACTCAACGGCCTCATCTACCGACTTAAACTCCTCGACTGAGATAGAAAATTCAGTCATTTCCTGAAATGCAGGACACAGAGCCCGCGCCAAGCACCACCGAGGTGGGCTCTCAGCTGGCAGTTGCCCCGTAAAATGATATTTGAATGAGAAAGTGATCACTACCATGGAGGTCATCGACTACCCCCCAATCAAAATCAGGCTGTGCATCCGAAGAGCACAAAGATAGTTCAAGGCAAGAAAATGAAGCGGTTCTCGGACAGTGATGCGTAAACTCATCCACGTTTAGGACACCCACCTCAAGCTCTTCGATCAGATCGGCAAGGACTTGTCGCCTGGGATTTATGGAGTAATCTCCGCAGAGAAGATGCCTGCCGATCAGATCTCCAAGAAAGATATAGGGCCTCAGCAACCGTGCCACGACTCGGCGGAGGTCTCCCGCGTCGAGGTCAGCTGACGGTGGAATGTACGCAGAAATGATAGTATACCTCCTATCCAGGTGCAGCAGCACAGCCACTGCCTGACAGGAGGTATCTAAAGAGAAAGGAAAAACGGAGACATCATGTCGGGTGTAAATCGCGCATTCCCCAGCCCGGCCATCCCGCGGTGGTGGGGTCGCAAGACCCTTATACCCCGGGAGGGCGGGCAGGGGACACGCGCCTAGCATGGTCTCCTGCAAAAAGATAGCTAACGGGGAACGGGGCGAGACGAGCCTCCGCAGCTCCTCCCAGTTGGACCGGAGTCCACAGCAATTCCATTGAAGAAATATGCCATTCAGAACTAGCTCGGAGGAGACGCATGGGCTTTCCTCGAACTGAAGACCCTCACGGGAATGGCCGTACGTTTCCCGGGGGCAGAACCCCGGGCGCTGTTGGCCGGACAAAGCGCTGAAGGTGCTGTCGTCTTCGAGGACTTATTGGTTGAGGTTGGGCTCGCCATGCGAGTCTTTTCCTCCCTCCGTCTCGAAACCTTAGGTGGGCGTTGCGGCTTCGGAGGCGGGTGGCCCTCTTTTCGAGGAACCACCGTCTCCGAGCCACTCGCTCAACCTCAGGGCGTGGGCGAAGGAGCCGAACCTCCTTTGTTGCTGTCCTCCTTTCGGTGGACAGGTTTAGGAACCCCGGAAGATGGCCTAACGACCATCTTCACGGGTGGTGCCTCCTGTGAGTCTAACGACTCAGTGGAGGCGCGTGGCCGTTTCGCCCGGGTTGAGTAGAGCTCGCAGAAGGGCTCCGATTGGGCGCGCAAACAACCGTGCTCGTCGGCCTGGATGGGCCAGGAGCAGAAGGTGCATTTCTAACTATTGAGGCATATGACATCCCAGGCAGAGCCGGGCGCGCCAGGACCAAGTACTTAGCCTCGCGGAATGAGAGTCGATCCTGGGCCTGAACGGCCAAGATTTCTTTCTCAAGGAGATATGCACCACATTGCTTCGAAGAAGCGGGGTGCGGCTCTCCGCAAATGACACAATTTGGACTTATCGTGTGCAGCCTTGGAGCAATTTACACAAACTTCGGGTGAACCCGACTTTGCACGTCTACAACAACGATTCGTATGGCCAAAGCGGTGACAGTAATAGCACCGCCGCGGCAGTGGCACGAATGCCTTCATGCGGTAGCAGTACCAGCCGGCACGAACCGACTCAGGGAGCTTGTCACAGTCGAACGTGACGAAGAGTGTAGGGGTGGGTCTCGAGGCCCCTCCCTGTTTCGGCATCACACGTTCGACCTTGTCCGCCCCATGGTCGGCCAGCTCTAGGGTGATGTCCTCAATGGAGTAGTCAACGAGTTCCCTCGCATAAACTACTCCTTTCACAGTTCATGGTAGAGTGCGGCGTCACACTCACCGGGGTGACATGAAGTGTCCGAAGAGCACTTATCTTGGCCGCCTCGGCGGGATTCGTCGCATTCCCCAGAAGGCTCCCGTCCGAGAAACGGGTCACCTTCGGCTCTCTACCAATTGCACTAGCTAATCCTCTTCTCTGATAGATCATGTTGCCCTTGGCCAACATGCTGCCATCAGTAGAGCGAATAACGAGCAAGCGTTTGAAGCCAGCGGGCTCGAAAACGCCAGGTTACCTCTGAATGAGGGGCCTCGATGTCATCGAGGCTCCACCCTGTGCACTTTTCGTCTTAGTCAGGGGCTCCGCAACCGGGGGGGCAGAGGGGCAGGATGTGCCGATCTTGGCTTGGTCGCTTGCCAAAGTGGTAGCAGACCCATCCGTCCCCGTAGGCCCACGGATGGAGAGGAACCCCGAGTCTTCTTAGTCTTTTTCTTTTTTGGAGAGGAGGGCGGGGAATGAACCCGCTTCTCACCTCCGCCGATAGGAGCCCCTAGGCCAGATGGGCCAGCCTCAGATAGGTCCTTCTCCGAAATGGAGAAGGTCCTGGTGGTCGCAGGGGCACCGGTTCGAGGAGATCCCTCCCCTCCTTGTACTACCTCGGAGCCCTCAGCCGTTTGAGGAGGACCTTGCATAGGGGCGGATTCGGTGCTTGGCGCCGAGCCCGGATTATCTCCCCATGGAAGGCCCTACCGTCTGAGGCTGGGTTTCCTCAAGGACCATGTCTATCACAGGATGGGCCTCCAGTTGGCCATCCCCTCCCAGGACATCGCAGGTCCCCTTGGCAGCGTCACCAGTCTTTTGTGGGGAGGCACAGGCCTTGACCCCGGCAAGGTTTAATATTCTTGCCAGCAGGTCTTTTGAGGGAAGCGACCGAAGGGGCCTGGCTTCCCTCTCCCCCCTAAGGGGGTTTGCCCTACCGAACCACTTACACAAGGGGCGGTCGGCAATGGGCTGCCTGCTGGCTTTCTTGGCAGTCCCCTTGGAAAGAACAGAGGGGACTGCCGCTGGAAAGAGGGAGGTGCCCGAAAGCACCTCCAGAGAAGGGGGTGAGGGGGAGTCCCCTTCACTCGTAGGCGTAGGAGAGGAGTAAGCCTCCTCTCCGGTTAGAGAAATATGGAGGGTCCCCTGCGCAAGCACAGGGCGGTTGACCTCCATTTTTTCGATGAGCAAGGGGAAATTAGGGGGACATTTTTTTTTAACATCATTGGGCATGGTGACCCTAAATTTTCTGCTGGACGCAATAGCTCACCACCTCTCACAGTTGCCTGCACTGCAAGAGGTGCTTACAGGCCAGGCGCCGCCATTTGGGACCACCCCTCCCGCCTGGTGGCCTGGCAGTCCTTTGGCATGGCGGCTCCACCTTGAACACGGCGTTAAAAGGATAGATTGTGAAGAGGAGAGGAAAAGGGATGTGAGGAAGGTATGGGTGGGGATGAAGCAGGTTGTTAAAAAAACCCCATCCCAAACCGGAGCTCAGGGGTTAGGGAACGTTGTCCCCTCCCCCCTCAGCCCCAATCCGGGACGGTTGGCTTGAGAAGAAGCTCAGCATCTACCCTGTGAAATTAGAGGCTGACCAGAGAATGTTGTGGGAGAGGTTGTATGAAAAGCGAGGAAACAAGTGTTTTGAAGGAAGGAGAAGAGGCTAAGCTGGGGTCGGACGGAGTGCTGAGTCCCGTCAGCACGGCGGCCAGGATGGCAAATCGCCGCGCTCCTTACGGGGGGCTGGGAATGAAGCAAGTTGTTTAAAACCCACCAGCCCGAGCTCAGGGGTGAGGGAACTTAGTCCCCTCCGGCCCGATCTGGGATAGTTGGGTGAAAGGAAGGTAGTCGGCGGCTACGCTGTGAAATTAGAAGCCGACCAGAGAAAGTTGTGAGAGAGGTTGGAGGGAAAGTGAAGAAGAATGGTGAGTCCCAAGTCTTTTTCGCCTTCTTCCTGTTCTTTTTTGGAGGAGGGTAGGAAATGAACCTGCTTCTCTCTTCCGCCGGCAGGAGCCCCTAGGCCAGATGGGCCGTCCTCGGCAAGATCCTTCTTTCAATGGGAGAAAGTCTTGCCTATCATAGGAGCAACACAATGGGGTGTGAGGAAGGTGAGGGTGGGGTTAAGCAGGTTGTTAAAAACTCACCTCCTAAATTAGAGCTCAGGGGTGAGGGGGCCTTGACCCCTCCGCCCCGATCTGCGAAGGTTGGATGAGAGGAAGCTAGTCGGCATCGACACTGTGAAATTAGAGGCCGACCAGAGAAAGTTGTAGTAGAGATTGTATGCAGTGAGGAAGTAAGGTAAGAGGACAGGGTGTCAGAAAGGAGGCTAAGTTGGGCCCGGACGGGGCGCAGAGTCCCGTCAGCACGCCGGAGAGGAAGGAACATCGCTCCCCGACTTACGAAGGGCGGGGGGCGCCAATAACTTACCCCGACCCCAGACCCCATCAGAGTTCAAGTTAACCTAGTGACAGGACTTCCTCTTTTACACTCAGGCTAGGAAGATGAGCAACTTCTCCAGGTACCAAGTGCAACAGGTTACACAGGGTACGCCTTTGCGGGGGAGAACTTGCAGAAGCTAATCCCCCATTCCCCTCCGATTCGTATTATAGGTTATGGGGAATAGGGAATCAAATAGCACATCTAGCGATGAGCGTTTATAAGGAAGAGAAGGTCAAAAACCCTTAAAACCAGATAAAATAAAATCAAACCTTGAGAAGGGCAGCGCGAGCTTCTTTCTGAAGAGTAAGGATGGTCAAACATTGAATCAGTCTCTGCACAACTGGATCACCTAACTCCTTTAAGTTTTCCAAAAATGTGAAAATGGTCTTCAAAAATCCTTCCTTAAATACAAAGAGCAAAAATTTTAAATTTGGGTGTAGCTATCATAACCCACCATGATTCTAAACTCAGCGCTTGAATTTTCTCTTATACTGGAGTGATTAAGACGAAACTAATGTCGAGACACCATACAGATACTGAAAGTGAAATTAGGTGGCAAAGATAATGTGGCGAGGGTACATAGCAAGAGTTGACTAGGGGCGTTAGAGAGAACTTACATCGTTCCGGTTATCAGTGGATTAAGTTGCAAGGTGCGCCGAGGAACTCTGGAGTCAAGACATGTGAATACGTGTTGAGTTGTATCTGGTTCCTGATGGTACCGTACCGTGTACAGGTGCTGTGCATTCTCGGTGAGGTCAGTACGGTGTTTGCACCGAGTTTATCACTACCCATTTATAATACCAACAAAACTCACTAGATGGGCCTTTAATTTGTGCTTTTTAATTCTCTTGCCTTTTGTAGGATATTCTTGCCATCGTTGAATACTCTCTCTCCAACCCAGTATTTGGGGCTGAACTTTAGTTTACTGCCTTTCTGCTAACTTACCATTCTTGTCTAGCTCCTCCATTTCTTCACTTAGTGAAATGGCCTTGGTTGGATTACACAGTTTTGTATTATTCCCAATAAGAAATCAATATTAGTTACCAAGCGCTCTGCGATGCTTGCAAGTCTAAACAATTCTTAAGTTTTACATTAACTAATTCTACTTCAACATAAAGCATCTTCCCACAAGGGAGTCGGGCAGCATCAACGCCCTTGAACTTGTAGGATAAGGAAATTTAAGATAAGCGCTCTAAGACAGTAAATGGATCCTTCAGGCTCCGCGAATAGGCATTAATATAGTGACGCTGCAGTAAGCTTGAAGGATCAATTTTAGCATTTTTCCTCCCGCTTCACCATATAGATAACTGGGCGTTGGTATGTGCCAAAGAATGAAAAAAAAGAGACAGGTTAGATGTTAGGGGAAGAGGGGGAACCACTTTAAGGTGGGGCTGGGGGCGGCCGGCGAACCATCGAACCAATCCAAGGGAATTTATGCTTTAAATGGGATATGAATGACTTTGATTTCGCAAATATGGTGTGTTCATTATAAACGCCATTCACCTGGATCCCGACTAAGAAGAACCATCACCACGCCGTCACCAATACGGTCGCCATTCATAACTTTGCACAAACACCACATCGATTTTGACAAACATAGACATCTACACTTACTGTGGTTAGGAACCAAACAAAGCTCAGCACTTACTTAAAGTATGCCCAACATTTAGGATCCTCAGACAAAACCTAGATACTGGGATAACGGGATCTTTGAGATCGCCCAGTCCGGTCGGCGGAGTTCGACGATGCAGGACCCTAAGCTCGGGGCGAACTCCCAAACTAACGTCTCTTCGTCCCTTTCACTCATGAGCGTGATCATATTTAGCGGCTTTCTACGATGTGTAGCTGACCATACAACCAAGTTATTCCTACTCTTCCCTCTAGAGGAAGGAACACTATTTCCAAATTGATATTTTATGAATGATTCGGCAGACGTATACCTTGACGATGACGTAAGCCGCCTGGTGGAGTCGGCCACAGTTGATCAGTAGTTCAAGGGCGTCGTCGAGGAGTGCAGTGGGCAGAGGCACGCAGTCGTCCTTGCATCTTAGTACGGCGCTCTTCCTCCTTTCGAGAAGGCGAACAACGCTGGTCGTTATGGAAACCAAAATTGAGTTTCGAGTTCGGGAGCTGCTAAGCGACGCCCCAGGAAGAATCGAGGTTCGAGTTAAAATGGAGCAAACTGTACCAATGGGAGAAAGAATAGGTGAAAAGACAAAGTAGTCTGGAAGTCATTGATATGGGCATAGGAAGCCGAGGGGGGATAAGAGAGGATGAAATCTTACCGACTCATTGTTATATACATCATGGGTGGGGCCACACTTAATTGCCTTTTACACAACACGCAGCTGACGCCACTACGGAACATGGATACTCGATTGAATCCAAAGCGGACAAGTCCACTTGAGCAAGGATTAAAGAAGAGACAGAGAAGTAAACGAAAAACTGACTCGTGAAAGATATTAGTGAGGCCAGAGCGACTGCGAAATCAATCAAACATCAACCCTAAATACTGGAGCTGGAAGGGTAGAGGGAAAGTCTCCCGGGACAAGTTGTGAAATCCTATGTAATATGTTCATGAATGGCCAATAAACTTCGGTTATGGGACACATCGGTCCATGACTTGCTCCAAAGTTACCTTTCCTACTACATATTATAGCATATTCTATGATATTAATGACAATGTACCGCCTTTGGGCACCAAGATCATGAGATGAAGCAAAGAAAGAAAATGCGAATATGAACCCATTGGAACCTCCGTGTAGGAGCTTGTATTAGTTTGTTCCCACGATGGTGAGCTCTTGAATCTTTCATTATTATTTATCATCAAAGCTGCCATATCTATTTAGTAATGGGCGTTGTCATACATCAATCCGTGGGATGGCCGAATTTCAAGTGAATGTATCAGAGCAAACGTCTGATGTACTCAGGCAATCTGAGATCTCTTTGCTCATCACCAAACACTCCATCAACCATTTCACACACATTTAAGATACTACCCTAAACTTTTCTTAATACAGTCAGCTGATGAAATGAATTATGTCTTGTATCAGCTTCTTCATACTTGTACCGGTTTCACAACTACATACCAAAATACTACTACTATTAGGCCTCCTTTTAGGCAGGCCTGGAGCAGCTAGTTTCCGAACTCAATCTCAAGGTTATTATAAGAACAGGTGCGAAGACCGGCATCACTGCCCATTTCACATGAATGCAGTCAATTTTAGTTTCTTACGACGCGCCGCTAACACCACGTTAGCGGTATTCTTTATATCTTACACTACACAGAGATCCACTTCCGTATATAGGTGAATCAAATGGATGCTATTCAGAATCTTCCTTCTTTTATGTGGTTAGGGTAACAATATCGAGCAATGTTGTAGTTGCTACCCTAGATCTGAAGAGGCTTTCCGAGCCTCCCCCTCCCTAAACCCTATGATAGGAATTTCAAGGGATAGACAGACACTTGGTTTCGTTACGATACCTTCGAAATGTGACGAAGCAACGATTAGGAAGTGGACCAACGCTTCGGTGAAAGGTGGCGCACGTAACGCCGGGACCCAGAGCGGATGCAAGAGTGGAATGAGACATTCTCCCACGACCGAAGGGCAAAAGTGGGCGTCATCGTTATCCTCCCCTTCTTCCCCACCCGAGTTCCCAGACTCCTTTGGTGCATTAGAAGGGTCCGCTAGCCAGTTCGTGGCCACGTGAAGGCAGTGTATGGCGAAAAGGAAGTCGGGAGTCAATTCCTGGAATTAAAACAGGAACAGATGCTACACCACCTCGCTGCAAAGGGTGAATTTAGCATGACAAAAAGATGGTGGATTTGTACTTGATAGGACATAAATGTTGTGGCAAAGCGGTCACTTTTAAGCCTTAAGTATTTAAAATCAGGAATGATTGAAAACGTGAATCAGATCGTTAAGAAACAAGATTGAAATTACTTTTACCGAAAGAAACCAGATTGGTTAGGAAGGGTGATTTAATATTTAAGAAAACTAGGGTAATCAACAAGGGCATTTTCATTCAGAGCAAGAGTGAAGGGCCAAAGCCAAGAGCTGGGTAAAGAGAATTAAAAAAAAAAATAAAAACAAAAATAAATAAAAAAAAGATTTCAGTATTCTGATCATTTTGGAAAGTACTGTAAATCAAATATCTGTTTTTCCTGATGTAATTGACTTCAATGAAGTGCTCACAGATCGAACTCCCAAATTATATAGACTAAATGAAAATTTCCAGCTCCAAACAACATTCATACAAGGAGTTAAAAAATGAGATCATCGCACCTCTCACATTTTTTTAACCAATCCCTCATGATTAAGTGAGCAAGTGTTATCCAGAACTTAATTAAGATAGTCACAGATATTACTTACCTTAATTTTAAAAAGTATTTGATTTGGTTCCCATAGGAGACTTTTGGAAAAGCTTAGAGCGCATGGACAAAGAGGTAATCTATAGCATTGGATTGAAGAATTGCTTATACAAACTATATGCAGCGTGTGGCAATAAAATGGAGAATTGTCTGAGTGAACCAGTCACTAGTGGAGTGCCTCAGGGATCAGTCATGGGTCTAGTATTATTTGTTATTTACATAAACAACTAATGTAAGACTATTAAGCAGGACTCCCAAGTTCAGAGATGATACTAGACTAGGTAATATAGCAAAACAACAGCTTGAGATGAAATACAGGAAGAACTAAAGGAGATATTTGATTGGTCAATCATATGGCAGTTGAATTTTAATATTAATATATGAGAATTGGCTCTTGAAGTAGGAAACTTTGATTATCCATTAGGCAGGCAATGTAAGAAGAATAAAATCTTGATGTAGTTTTGAATGACTTAAAAATTTGAAATCACTTGTGTATCCACAGCTAGAATATTGTTATAGTTTAGTTTTGGGTTAAGTTCATAACTAACCTGTGTTTCTTTCTTTATTAAGTTCAAATATTAAATAAAAGTATGAAATAGATTTATTGCTAAATGACTGATGATAATGTATGAAAATGAAGATCTTGCAGTTCCTCTACTAACTGGACTCATAAGTTTGTGAAACCAACATTATGCCATTAATAATTCTTTGTTTGTGAAATGTACATGTGCTTATGTGAGAGTGTATTCATTGTCTGCAGTATGTGTGCCTCTTTGTCTTTATTTCAGTGAAATAAAGACAACATTTGGAATCTTCTTTCACCTTTGGGGTACTTCAATTATGCAACTCAGTTCTGGTCTAACCTGCAAAAGGACTTCAATGCCAGAAGCTCCAAATAGGATTGTTATGTCTCTTAAAACTAAGAGGCGAAAAACAACAAGGTAATCTCCGCCAGAAAGTTGTAAGTCGTGAAGATGGGAGAAGCAAAAATGTGGAAGATATAAATGTGAGCGTTGGGCCGGGAGGGCTTGCAATCATCCAGATGTAACATGAATGCCAATGCTACATACCCTACACCTCCTTGTGGTGGATAAAGGCAGGAAACCATTGTTAGAAATAGCCCTATTTCCATCTGTGGGCGATATACATATGGATGCTGACTTTTCCCAAGAAAAAGAAGTCAATATTTGAGATGACAAATGAAGCTCCCATTTTACATGTCCGCAACTACTCGCAAGGGGCTAAGAGTATAGGGTGTAACAAATTACGAGAATGTCGCCCTTAATGTCTTAACCTTAAGTACAATCTCTCACAACAAGAGTAAAAAACTACACACTAAGACTAAATTAAATTAAAGTAAAGTAAGGGAAATACCTTTTTATTCATTAGGCTTGCAGTGATGTGAATATTCAAATTCAAGATGTTGGAATGCAATTGGGTGAGGGAGAATGACAATAACTTGAGAAGTGGAGAGTGAAGAAAATAGGCACATCGGCGAGCACTTCTTGATATCAGAAGCAACAATTTGAGAGCTTCCAAGACCAATTTCAAATGCCCTTGATGTACATTAGGCTGGAGGGGGGGGGGGGAGAAGGATGGTGTCAGAACTTGATTAGGTGATATTATTACTTATTCATTGTGTCATCTGTGAATTGTCAATTATGGACAAGGTCCTCTGGCTGGATATGAAATTGCATAAAGATCAGAATGCTGATCAGTGGCAAGCCCGAACTTTCATTGGGTGAAAGTAAAAAGGAATTTCTATGGGATAAGAATAAAAAGGAATATCCATGGGGTAAAAATAACAGGGAACTTTCATATGGTAAAAATAACCCATGAATTTCCATTGGGTAAGAATAACTATGAATTTTCATGGGTATGAATTCTTATATGAATTGTCAGGGCTGATACATAGTTTAAGTTGCCAAAAGAGAAGGATACTTTATCGTGCAGGGTTACAAGAGGTGGTTAGTTTTGCATAAAAAAGAGCAATATTATAGAGGGCATCTCTGGCAAAAGGTTTGTGAAAGATCTGTAAAGAAAGTTGTGAATGTGAAGATAGATTAAGTGAAAATGAGTGAATGATAGGTAGCTGGGGGCAGTGGCGAATTTTTTTTTTTTTTATTATAGAGCCCATCTGGCAACTGCCCACTTGGGCATAAGTCGCGGGAAACACGACACAGCCTAGAACTAGGATACTTTAAAATAAAAATATGAAAATATAACAATGATAAAAATGAGAAAAATTTAACAATGCCGTCGCGGCATTGGGGGATAGGTCCATGGGAACAGTCGCGGCATTGGGGAATAGGACCATGGGAACAGTCGCGGCGCAATGGCACGCAACTTTAAGTTCCCTTCGACCGTCTCCATCTTCTTTGCCAAGCAGTCCGAAGAGCTGCCCGTATTCCTGCCATGTAGTCGGTGTGAGGAAGAGCGAAACGCTGGTCCGGTCGCAGAATCCTCGCGGACTCTTTGGCGACCTCATCGGCGCGCTCATTCCCCGCAATTCCTACATGTCCAGGAACCCAGCAGAAGATAATCTCGACATCTACCCGGCTCGCCAAAACCGTGGCGTCACGGATATCGCGAACCAGGAAATGCGGAGATTCCAATGCCCTGAGAGCACTCAGGGCGCTTTGTGAGTCGCTATAGATCACAATCCGGTCTCCGAACCGGGCACGTCGCGTAATCTCCCGTACCGAGTTGTGTATTAGCACCAGCTCGGCCGTGAAGACAGACGCAGTGCCTGGTAAAGCCCCGCTGACTTCAAACAGAGGGGATACGGCGTGGAAACCGACCCCCTCTTGCGACTTGGAGACATCCGTATACACTGGCACGGTTCCAGCGTGACACGATGTGTGCTCCAAAAAGGTCGAACGCAATACTCCCGGCACCGTACAAGCTTTGGGAGCAGAGGCGTGGCGACAAATAGCCAAATGTGGTACCTTCCAGGGTGGCGTCCTGGGCAAAACCAGGGGCGCCACCGGCCAGAGAGCTATATCTAGCTCTCGAAGGAGTTTCCTGGCTCTAAACCCAAAGGGCTTAGTGTATGACTGGCGTCTCTCGGCGGCATAGGCACCATAGAGATCAGCTGCGGATGCAGTGAAAGCTGTTGGCAGGTGAGGGAGGCGCCGGGCTCGCGCGTACAGGCGAGTGAGTGGCATCTCCCCAGCATCGAGCAACAGGCTCTCAATGGGGGAAGTGCGAAAGGGACCGGTCGCAAAGCGAAGGCCGGTGTGGTGGATCGAATCCACCATCCGCAATAAACGCTCGGCTGCAAATGCATAACCCTCGTATCCGTAGTCGAGCTTCGAACGAACAAAGGATCGATAAAAAAGTAGGGCAGTAGCCCTATCAGCGCCCCAAGCGCTGAACGTCACGGAACGGAGAATGTCCATGGCGCGGATACAAGAGACCCTAAGGATGCGAATATGAGCCTTCCAGGTGAGGCGTTGGTCGAATACAAGACCGATGAAACGGTGCGATTCCACCATATCCACGCCCACCCCATTAAGAAACAAATCTGGGTCGGGGTGAAGCCGTGGATGGCGGCAGAAGTGCACACCTTATTCTTGGCCAAAGAAAACCGAAACCTGTGCGCTTCGGCATAGCGAAAGACGCGGTTCAATGCCTGTTGGAGTCCACGCTCCAGAGTTGGCATCTGGGCCGTGCCAAAAGAGATCGAAAGGTCGTCCACGTAGAGCGTAGCGAGAACATCTTCCGGCAGCAGCGGGATTCGCCAGAAGGCTCCCGTCCGAGAAACGGGTCACCTTCGGCTCTCTACCAATTGCCCTAGCTAATCCTCTCCTCTGATGGATCATGTTGCCCTTGGCCAACATTTTGCCATCAGTGGATCGAATAACGAGGAAGAGTTTGGAACCAGCGGGCTCGAAAACGACAGGTAACCTCTGAATGAGGGGCCCCGAAGTCATCGAGGCTCCGCCCTGTGCACTTTTGGTCTTAGTCAGGGGCTCCGCAACAGGGGAGGCAGAGGAGCCGGATGTGCCGATCTTGGCTTGGTCGTTTGCCAAAGTGGCAGCAGACCCATCCGTCCTCGTATCCCCCGCGGATGGAGAGGAGCCCCGAGTCTTCTTAGTCTTTTTGGTATTTTTCGTCCTATTCTTTTTTGGAGAGGAGGGCGGGGAATGAACCCGCTTCTCACCTCCACCGGCAGAAGGGGGCACCTGTCGGAGGAGATCCCTCCCCTCCTTGTACTGCCTCAGAAACCATAGCCGTTTGAGGAGGACCTTGCATAGGGGTGCATTCGGGTTCGGTGTTTGGCGCCGAGCCCGGATTCCCCCCCATGGAAGGCCCTACCGTCTGAGGCTGGGTTTACTCAAGGACCATGTCTATCACAGGAGGGGCTTCTAGTTGGCCATTTCCTCCCAAGACATCGCAGGTCCCCTTGGCATCGTCACCAGTCTTGTGTGGGGAGGCACAGGCCTTGACCCCGGCAAGGTTTAATATTCTTGCCAGCAGGTCTTTTGAGGGAAGCGACCGAAGGGGCCTGGCTTCCCTCTCCCCCTAAGGGGGTTTGCCCTACCGAGCCGCTTCGATGAGGAGCGGCTGGCTATGGGCTGCTTGCTGGCTTTCTTGGCAGTCCCCTTGGAAAGGAAAGAGGGGACTGCCGCTGGAAAAAGGGAGGCGCCCGAAAGCACCTCCAGAGAAGGGGGTGAGGGGGAGTCCCCTGCACCCGTAGGCGAAGGAGAGGAGTAAGCCTCCTCTCCGGTTAGAGAAATATGGAGGGTCCCCTGCGCAAGCACAGGGGGAAGGGACCTCCATTTTTTTTGGTGGAGCTGCCCGAGGGCGTCTCCGTCGTTTGTTTAGGGGGAATTGAAGGGGTTTTATATTTAGACTCATCATTGGGCATGGTGACCCTCTTTTTATTACGGGATGCAACCGCTCATCACCTCTCGCAGTTGCCCGCACTGCAAGAGGTGCTTACAGGCCCAGCAGAGCCAGGCGCCGGCATTTGGGACCACCCCTCCCGCCTGGTGGCCTGGCAGTCCATCGGTATGGCGGTTCCACCTTGGACACGGCGTAAAAAAATATAGATTGTGAAGAGGAGAGGAAAAGGGATGTGAGGAAGGTATGGGTGGGGATGAAGCAGGTTGTTAAAAACCAACCACCCCAGACCGGAGCTCAGGAGTTAGGGAACATTGTCACCTCTCCCCTCAGCCCCGACCCGGGACGGTTGGCTGAGAAGAAGGTCAGCATTTACCCTGTGAAATTAGAGGCTGACCAGAGAAAGTTGTGGAAGAGGTATGAAAAGCGAGGAAATACAAGTGTTTTGAAGGAAGGAGAAGAGGCTAAGCTGGGGCCGGACGGAGCGCTGGATCCCGTCAGCACGGCGGCCAGGATAGCAAATCGCCGCGCCCCTTATGGGGGGGCAGTGGCGCAGAGAGGGCATGCAATCCTTCATTTTGCAGTAATGGCAGATCCTGCAGGAATGCTTTAATATTGCTAGTGCAAGCTCCAAGGCAGTCATGTGCCATTAAAATAGATACAGGGACCAATCTGAGACAAAGGAAATCATGAGTGAATAAAAAAGAAAAACTCCAGAAGGAAAATGATCATAAATAGGAAACATCTTATTAAATGTAAAGACTGGCCAATTGGATCATACTTTCTTTCGCAGTACTTGGAGGGAAGAAGCATCAAGGAATGTACTTTTGTACCACAACAAATATAGTTATATTTTATTCCAACTAATAATAATACCAAAATAAAATTACATCACAAAGAAGAGTATCAAACCAACCTGAAGTGAATAACAATGAGAAAGGGTGGCAGCCATAGTTGAAGGAAGAAGTTGAATGAGGTGTCGGCTCATTTCCCAGCCTGGACAAACTGCCTATAAAATTGAATTAACAAAATAATTAACAAATACAAAAATAGTCTCCATAATACAGGAAGAAAACCCATACCAGTCTTTGGCATGTGTTGTACAGGTGACTAAGGCCAAATAGCAGGATGTACTGATTATATGGAATCCAAACCACAGGTATCTACAGCATATGACAGCCTCTATGAAGGTGACCCCAAATGGGACACGATCCAGCAACTTACCGCACAGCATGTGGTTTAACTTTGCTTCAATCGGAAATGGTGTTTCCACTGGGCTAGGCTGTAGCTAGGCCTTGTGCTTAATAGCATATAGAAGGAGGAACTAATTAATGTTGAAGGTCATCAATTCTATTTGCAAGTTAAAGAAATTATTACAAAAGCAAATGTTTGGATAAATCCAAAGAATTTCTAAAAAAATATGTTGGTTAGACTTATAACCTTTTAAATTGCAGACTTTATGTGCACCCTGTATGTAGATTTATGGATTCTATGAATTTAGTTCAAAATATATATACATTTTTTATGTCCATTTTGATAACACTAAAAAGTGAAAATTCTTTAGGTCTATTGGTCACAAATTCACTAAGAACAGGAATTATTTCTTCCATATTATAAAACCCTTTAATGTGAATATGGAGTTCAAAATACATCATTATCCAGGTTGCACTCAATTTATATGGAATTGACTTTTTCATTTTTTTTTTTAACCCTCCCTACTGCTCTGAGGTGATGATATATGCTATGTGCTGAAGTCCTAAAGTCTTAAACAAGTGCTTGAACCGTCATTCGTGTGTTATTGGCCATTGCAGCTGATAATTATTCTTAAATATTAAGAAAGGGTTTGGAGTTTGGACATGTATCAAGGTCCAATATGGATGTCAATGTTTCTAGACCTAAGTTTATTGAACCAAAGCTGAGCAGTTCTCTATGTACTAATGGTCAGCCCAAATGCTTTGTTGATGTTATTAGTAGCTTGACCAGTACTATGTCTCAATTCGAAGTTGTATTTGAAAACTAAAAATTTCTTGTATAGAATATATTTTAAAAACCAAGAATAAAAAGCATAATCATGTACTGCAGTGCCTACATGGCCCGGAACCAAGCACAAGACAATCTTAACATCCTTCTGGCTCACGACAACTGTGGAGTCACAGATTCTAAGAATCAAGTGGTGTGGAGATTAGAATACCAAAAGGGCACTCTCTGAGTATCTATAAATCACAATTTCAATATGTAGATGCATGATCTGACACAATCCTATGGATTGTTTATAAAGTAGTTGCATGATCTGATATAGTCCTATGTGGGTGGGTTTTGACGGATGCGGATGAACTCTGATAGGCCCTTGTGGCTTTTGTCATCTGTGAAATTATGTATGTTATGTAACAGGCCATGAGGCGTGATTTCCCATAATGAGCCACATTAGCAACCAGCTCAGCTGTGGAGACATACAAAGCCCCGTAGAGCCTGACCATCTGTTTGTATATACCAGCACGACTCCAAGATGACAAAAAGAGTGCTAAAAGAAGTTCAAATGCAATACTACATATACTGTAGAAGTATAGCGATAAATAATTTTCCTAGCGAAGTTGATTATTTTACAAAAATATTTTCCTTTTCACATATCATTAGATGCATTACTCTCAGTAGTGATTTTAATATGGTGCTTCACTTGTGAGTGCGGGTAAGTTATTGTTCCTTTTTGTCTTTTTCATTATAGTGAAGCTACTGTACATCATTAGTTTTTTTTACTCATGTCTTTTTGTTCTAATCTAAGTAAAATACAATTTTACTTTCAATTTTTTAGTTTATACCACATTTTTTCCTTACATATGATAAAACATAAGCTGGGAAGTAGCATGTATGATGAGCTATGTATAATACCAATTTGCTTTATGTTTAGTTTACATTATTTATTTTTATGTATTATAAAGCATACGCTGCAAAGTACCATGTATATACAGTACAATACATTAGTAACCTCCCATAAAATGAGAAAAGTCTGTATTTAATTTTTTTTTTAAATATATATATTCCTTTTTTTTTTTCAGGTACATCATGGCTAAGTGAAAGTTAGAAGATGAGAGAGATGCAGAAGAAATATGCAACATTTTAGAATCAACTGAGCATTGTGATTCTTTTGCTGTTGGAATTTGTAATGCAGATGAGCTTGAAGCCATCCTCCAACCACCAAATGATGGCCTAGAATATGATAGATGTTCCAGGTAATTGTGAAAAATCTTTACCAAACTTCAGAGACATTGGTAGAGGTGTACTTTCACAAGCTACAGAGATTAGTGTTACTAGAAAAGAAAGTAAGAGCTCTCTTAATGGACACTGAACCAGTTGTAGATTTGCAATGTCCTTCAAAAAAAGACCAATGAGAAAAAATACCTCCAGACAATGGGCTTCTAAAGCTATAGAAACATGGCGCCAATGTATGATTGCTCTATCAATGAAACAAAGCCTGCCATTAAAAAAACCTGGAGAAAATAAAAGCAGGCCCATTGACATCTTCAAGTTATTTTTTAATGATCAATTAATGATTCATATATGTAAAGAAACATTAAAAAATGCATCACTTAAAGGTGAGCCCCAGTTTGCTTTATCAGTTGAGGAACTATACACCTATTTTGGGATTCTTCTTTTGTCAGGATATGATAAAAAGCCATTCAAAAGAATCTATTAGGAGACCTGACCTGATTCCTATAACTATCTGGTGAGCCAATCAATAATTGGAAATAGTTTAGAAAAGATTCATCAATATTTACATTTCAATGATAACATGACAAGAGATTCTTCTGACATATTTTATAAAATTAGACCTATATTAGACCATTTAAATGTAAAGTTGAGTCAGTTCATTGAGCCAATGAGCAACCAGTTCTCTCTTAATAAAGCCATATTATGGGCATCATGGCATGAAACAGTTTATTCAAGGGAAGCCTATTTGATATGGATAAAAGTAACAGTGACCGAGTGCTGGAGAAAATACCCTTGGTTCTTTGGTAATGGAAAAACTTTGCTTAGAGTTTATACTACAGGGATCTTGTATCTATATGGATAATTACTTCACTTCGCTTCCAATGGGGGATTCTTTTTCAAGTTGTGGTTTGTTTAGTGTTGAAACCATCAGAAGAGATAGAACTGAGAAAGTGCCCATAGAAGATTTAACCAAGTCTAAGAAATGGGATTATTTTGTCAGATTGAATTATAATAACCAAGTTACTTTAGTGATAAATGTCAAGGAAAAGGTGATTTTCAATGTAGGAAGCTGTCTGAGATGGAAGAAAGATGAATGAAAGCAACTAGCTGTGCCTCAACCAAATATTTTAAAGCTATACAATAAAATAATGGGAGGTATTGACCCTTTTGATATGATGAGAGGTCATTACAGAATTAGAATAATATCTAAAAAATGGTATTGGCCTTTGTTCAGATGTCTCAATGGAAGTTTTATAAACCTGTTTCCTATATTGCGACAGTGAAAGAAATTCACTTGACATAACATCAGTTCTTTACTTGCTGAACCAGGCTTAGGTAAGAAATGAGGAGTTGCCCTAAAACAAAGAAACAAGTACTAGAAGCAACGAGATTTGATGGCAAGGGTCAGCTTATCAATAAAAATGATACCAAAAGATGGTGAGCTGCTTATGGGAAATGTGCTTCTTATCTCTTGTCAAATCAAAAATAAACATGTGTGTGCTATAATAAAAAGGAAAAATGTATTTTTTCTTCATTCAAGTTTTTTTCAAACATTACTTGCCAACCATAAAGGTTGGGAAGCTGTACTATATCTGTAAAATAACTTTTATGTTGGAAGGGAATTTTGCTGCTTCTTTTAGGCCAAATGAATATATGATTGTGACTCCTGCAATCAATTTGGGGGCCTCAATACCGCCAGTGAAAGAAAAGAAAAAGATAATTAGTTTTGTGCAACCTGATGAACAATCTTGATGTTCATCTGAGATTTCTTCAATAAATCCTATGTAAGGAATATTTTCATATGTACCAAGAACATATTGGCCAGTGAACAGTATATTCTAAAGACTGTTGTGTTTTGAATTTGAGAGTGATTAAACTGCTGAGAATAATTTTATTGAATCCTTGTGTATCTTTTAAAGTTTGAGCAGTCTCAAATCTTGATTGCAATTACTCTTCAATTGTTGAAATGTCATCAGATGGAATGTAAAAGAATTGAATTTCAGTAAATTCTAAAAATTCTAATGGTGATTTATAGACCCTTTGAAGTCTGTCCTTAGTTGAAGCCATTTTAACCAAGCCTCCAATGCCATCACAGGCATTTTTGCTAAGACTGACACCAAAAAAGGTTCCATTCACAATTCATTCCAAAGTCTAAAATATGATAGCACAGATTTATGAAGTTGTACTTATTTTTGTATTGACTAGCACAACCACCTGAGAAATAGTGAGCTTTGGTATATTTTGGAACAATATTATTTATGGCAGGTCAAATTTTTTTTAAGAAATGCAAGAACTACAGCTACTGAATGCATCAACGAGTCATTGATAAAACAAAAGCTTTTATGGTTAAGACAATTTCTCTTCTCATCTTTATAATAAACTATGAAAGGATGCACAGTAGCTGGTATGTTTGACTAGTGAAAACTTTAGCTTACATCTTGTACAACAAAGAAGTAATTTTAAGAAAAGTCACCTAGAATAATGACCTCTTTGTTGTCAAAGTTTTCTTTAAGATATTTCAAATATGCTGATTGTGACTTATAAATATAATGGTGGCATGTTAGGGAAATAATTTTAGATGAAAGAGTGCCTATAAATTAATTTGTTGAAGAAACAATGGTGCTGAGTGCTGACCACTCTGCATTAATCCTCTTCAAATAATTAATGTCTCATCTAATTTTAGGAGTTTTTAAATACTCTTCCACTCCAATTTTTCCTGGGCATTTTCTGAATTGTCCTAGAATGTACTTTGCATTGTTCATTTCCCAAATTTTCTTTTCCAAGAGTCTCATATAAAGGGTATTCCAATAACTTAGACCAATTTTAAATGTGAGTTAAGTTTAAGCATCTAATGATTTTTTTTTTTTCTGATTTAACAACTTCAGTCTTTGGCAATTTCAACCATGGAAAGATTAACAATCGAACAACATGTTAAAGTTATCGAAACCTATTACGAAAATGGCTGTTCAAACAGAAACACATTTCAGGCACTTCGCGAATTTTTTGGTCAACATAATTGACCAAGAGAGAGTGCATTGGGAAAATTGTTCGTAAATTCAAACAAACAGGGTCGGTGGTAGATATGAAAATGCCAGTGCATACTCGTTTATGCTGTTCAGCTGAAAACATTGCTGCAGTTCGCGAGAATGTGGTCGAAGATTCAGACACCTCTATTCGTCATTGCGCGCTGGAATTGAACCTCTCCACAATGCTACATCAACTTTTGACAAGAGATTTGTCTCTACATGCTTACAAAAGAAATCACTTCTCATATCTATTCACCAGATTAAATCTTTCCTTTACTGTATTTTGGCACTTTTGGTAGGATTTCATATAATTTTTCCATGTCTTAGCCTTATTCATTAAATATTTACTAGCCCCAAAGTAGGACATGGTTGCAATAATGCAACCATAGGATGCTTTTTTATATTCTTCCTTCAGTTCTTCTAAAATTATTCTGAACCAATTTTCCCAAGTATTAATTAGGCAGTACTCAATGAATAACTAATAGTATTAAATATATAATATAAGAGTATTAATTATTATAATATTTAAATAATATAATATAAAAGAGGAGCATTTTTGCCACTTATCCTTACAGGAGGAGCTTACACTTTGCAGGCAGACCTTTGATCTGTGGTAAATATCCTATCCAGCTTTGGCAATGGCCTATTGGTCTAAACATTTTTTAAAAGTTTTCAATAAATATCCATAACACTATTTTAGGAATGCAATTTTTTTTAACAGTTTCAATTTTAATTTGTGCATCAACTAGGTATATTAGAAGCTTTTATCTAAGCTCTTTCTAAGATTTTCATTACAGTTCAAAAAACAACCAGCAGGGCTTATTTTCAGTATATATGAAGATTTTATCAAAGTTCTTTCATTAAACCGTCTACCCCAACCTCCCCCTCCCCACTCTCAGTTTATAATGCATCTCTAGTCAATGTTAGAAGCGTCACTAATAAAGTGGAGTTCATTCATGATCTCCTGACTAATTCGCGTATCTTCCTCCTTGGTCTCAGTGAAACTTGGCTTGATCAGTGATGGCTGCTTGTCGCTAGTGACCCCTGATGGCTACGTCTACTCCCATAACCCCTGAACAAATGTGGCAGAGGGGTTGCTCTCATTCATAGTGCCTCTCTCTCTCTGAATACCCTTCCATCTCCCCTCTTCTTTCTTTTGAGGACCTTATCTCTGTCTCTAATTCTGTTCCCTCTATAACAACTATTGTGTTCTACCCCCCCCCCTCCCTTGATCTTTTTCTTGACGAATTTAGTAACCTTCTCGCTAGTCTCTCCCCATCGGGTCATCTTCTCATCATGGGAAACTTCAATCTCCCAGTCACTAACCTTAATCTACCTGCCTTCTTTGAGATCCTTGACCTCTTCTCCCTATTAGTTATTCGACTGACCTTCGAACAGGTAGCACCTATTTCATAGAGCTCTCAGTCTGTTGATCTATTTTTCAGATTTTTCTACTGTTTGTTTTTTTCTCACCACAATCAGCGAAAGCTAAGTTGCTCTTCTTCTTTTTCTTATTACTACTTAAGTTCTTTCTTTGTTTGAATAAGTGATGGAGTTTGGGGATGAAAGTGAGCATGAGTGTCGGAATGTATGCATTGGTTGTGGTGTATACATGTGTTGTATGTGGGCTGCGTGAATGCATTGTAGATTTAGAGGGGATGAGAAGGCAGGATATAGACAGGATATGTAGGCTGGAGGGGTTAGTTGCTGAGCTCAGGAGGGAACTTAGTGTTAGGCCTAGAGCTGGGAATAGGTTAGGTGGTGAGGTAGGCCAGTTAGATGTTCCAGGTGAAGGTAGAGGGCCGGTTGAGGAGGTAGGATATGATAGTTCTAGTGATAGTGAAGTTAGCCCCCTTAGATTAGTTAGAAATAGGCCTAGTGAGGATGGGGGAAAGTGGAGAGTGGTTAGGAAACGTGAAGCTAGGGAGGCTTCTCCTTTTCTTTGTGAGAATAGGGTTGCCTCTGTTGAGGTTGTTAGCCAGGGGGAGAATAGGTATGTGAGTCAGAGGGACACAGAACCTATTAGCTTGACTAATAGATTCAGTGCCCTGAGAGAGGAAGTAACTGGAAGTGATATGACTGATGGGGGTGGGGGTGGAGTTCGAGTGACTGGTAGTTTGAATGAGAATAGGAGTGGGGATGGAGTTAGGTCTGTGGGGGTTAGGAATAGGAGTCTGACTGAAGTGCTTGTGATGGGTGATTCGCGAGTTAGATATTTAGATAGGAAGTTGAATGCAAGTAGATTGAATGGTTTGAGGGTGTGTTTGCCGGGTGCTGGAGTGAGAGATCTGTCTGATAGGTATGAGGAGCTGGTGTCTGGCTGTGCAAGGGATGCAGTTGTGATTACACATGTAGGAGTGAATGATGTGAAGAAAGTGGGTACATGTGAGTTACAGGAGAGGTACAAGAGGTTGATTGAAAAGGTGAGAGAAAGTAGAATGAAAGGTGTTGTGACAGGTGTGCTTCCAAGAATGGATGTTGGGGTAGAATGGATGTCTCGTGCAATTGGGCTGAATGATTATGTGAGGAGGATGTGTGAGATGGAAGGTGTCATGTTTGTGGATGTGTGGGATAGGTTTGTTGGAATGAAAGAAATGTATGCGATGGATGGACTGCATTTGAGTAGGAAGGGGGTAGATGTGTTGTGGGAGGAGTATGATCGTGTTATTAGGTCTTTGCGGGCGGGAAACTAGATACTAATAGTGGTCAGGGAATTATGAGAGGACATTATAGTACTGAAAGTAGAATGGACTTGGCAGATAACAGAAATAGGTTCCAAGGCGATAGAGGTGAGGTCATTCAAGTTTCAAGAGGTGCTTCAGGGATAGGGGGGTTAAATTGTTTCTATACAAATGCTCGTAGTCTTAGAAACAAGAAGGATGAGCTATTTAGTTATATTAGCAATGAGGATATAGATATATTATGCATTACTGAATCATGGGTTAATGAAATAGAATTTAGTGACACTATAAGTGAATTTGATTTACAGGGCTATAATATGTACATTAGTCAAAGGACAGGTAGGATTGGTGGAGGAATAATTATCTACATAAAAAACAACATTGTTTCAAGTTTAAATACTTCATTAAAGCAGGATGGAGTTGAGTCACTTTGGATAGATATTAGGTTCAGTAAAAATAGAATGGTGCATTTGGGAGCTTTTTACAGACCACCTGGGCAGACTGATGATATAGATGAACTAATGATAAGGGAAATAAGTAAGGGATGTGAAACAGATGCAGTTATTATTGGGGACTTCAACTTAAACTCTGTGGACTGGGAAAATATGATAGGCAGGGATAGAACAAGTGGCAGGTTCATAGAATGCTTTGAGGATAATTTTTTGAATCAATTTGTTAATGAGCCAACGAGGGGGGACAATATATTAGATTTAGTACTTTCTAACAGTGATCATTTAGTTAAAAAATTGACTGTTGGGGAAGCATTGGGAAATAGTGACCATCAGATAGTTCGTTTTAACTTGGGAATTGAGAAGGGTAAAATAACTGAGAATGCTGAAAAAGTTCCAAATTTTCATAAGGGAGATTATGTAAAACTTCGAAGCTTGCTAAATTTGGTAGACTGGGATATAGAATTCAGAGGTAAAAATGCTTATGGGATGTGGGATACTTTCAAGCATATAATAAATGTAGTCCAAGAACAATGTATCCCAATGAAGGCCATTAGGAACAAAAGTAGGAAACCATTATGGTGGAATCAGGAGATAGCTAGAAAAATTTCAGAGAAGAAAAGAGCATACAAAAAATTACAGGTAGAAAGTAATATTCAAAATTTAAGTGATTATAGAATGGCTAGGAATGAGTTAAATAAGATTATAAAGAAGAACAAAAGGGTGTCAGAAATTAAATTAGCTCAGGATAGTAACAAAGATCCTAGAAAGTTCTTTAGTTACTATAAAATTAATAACAAGTCTGGCAGAGTTAAAATAGGACCAATCAAATATGAAGGGGTTGTGAGAGAAACTGATGAGGAAATAGTTGAGGTACTAAATGGTCATTTTGCATCAGTATTTACAAAGGAGAAACTAAATAGTCTTATGTATAGTACTCATGGGTCAGGGAAAGAGGTGTTTACTACCATTAGTGTGGATCGGAGGATGATAAAAGGACTAATAGGTGAGTTAGATACTACCAAGGCCTCCGGCCCTGATAATATTCATTCTAGGATACTTAAAGAAGGTGTAGAAAGTATCTCAATAGCTCTGGAGAAGTTATATACTAGGTCACTGGAATATGGAGAAATACCCGATGATTGGAAGAGAGCGAATGTAGTCCCCATTTTCAAGAAGGGTAGTAAAGAGGATCCCAATAACTTTAGACCGGTTAGCCTAACTCCTGTAATCTGTAAAATTCTTGAGAAAATAGTTAAAAAAGGGATTTGCCAACATCTAGAGAGGGAGAGGTTAATCAGCGATGCTCAGCATGGGTTTAGATCAGGTAGATCATGTTTGACTAACTTACTAGACTTTCTGGAGTTTGTAACAGATCAAGTAGATAAGGGAGAGAATGTAGATATAATTTACTTAGATTTTAGTAAAGCATTTGATAAGGTACCACACAGGAGACTAGTTCATAAATTAAAAATGATTGGGATATGTGGGGGTGTTTCAAATTGGATAGCTGAGTGGCTGAAAGACAGGAAGCAAAGGGTAGTGCTAAATGGTGTAAAGTCAGAGTGGAGGGATGTTATCAGTGGGGTTCCTCAGGGATCAGTTCTCGGTCCATTATTATTTGTCATCTATATAAACGATCTTGGGGAGGCAGTTAATAATAAAGTGTCAATTTTTGCGGATGATACCAAATTAGCAGCTGTAGTTAAAGATATTGATGATAATTTTAAAGTACAGGGGGATTTAAATAAATTGTTATCCTGGGCACATAAGTGGCAAATGACTTTCAACCTTGATAAGTGCAAAGTTATTAACATGGGAAAAGATAATAGAGAATTTAACTATGAAATGGATGGGCATTGGCTGAGCTTAGTAGAGGATGAGAAAGATCTAGGAGTAGTAATAGATAAGTCATTAAGGTTTTCTAAGCAGTGTATTGAAGCAAGAAATAGGGCAAATAGAGTGCTGGGTTTTATTAAGAGAAATGTCAGTTACAAAAGTAAGGAGGTTATTCTTAAACTCTATAACTCTTATGTTAGGCCACATCTAGAGTACTGTATACAGGCATGGTCCCCACATTTTAGACACGATATTAACCTTCTTGAGTCATTTCAACGGAGGGCAACAAAGATTATTCCTTCCCTGAGGCACCTTGAATATATAGATAGACTGAGGGTATTAAATATGTTCTCGTTCGAAAGGAGGTGTGTAAGAGGGGATATGATTGAGCTCTTTAAAATTTTTTCCGGGATAGATAAATTGGATGTTAGCAAGTTTTTTGAGTTAGATGATGGAAATCGGACTAGAGGTCACCACTTGAAAATTAAAAAGCAAGGGTGTAGGTTGGATTTAAGAAAATATTTTTTCACCAATAGAGTGGTAGACTTCTGGAACAAATTGCCGCAGAGGGTAGTAGGTAGTCCAAATCTAAATGTATTTAAGAGTAGGTTGGATGAGTTTATGGGAAGGGAAGGTTGTGATCGTTCCTAAGTTTTGTATATATTAATATTGTTTGTATATATCTATAGCTGCATGATTTAGTTCTTGACAAGCCTTGATTGGTGATACCCTTGTTTCTGATGCAATCCTCTGGATGTAGTTTTCCTGGGAGTTTGGGTGCCTTAAAAAAGATGCCATTTGATTCGGATGACCTATGATGAGCCCTTGTGGCTTTTGTCATCTGTTATATTATATTGTGGGGGACTTTGATTTTGTCTTCCCCTGGTGATGGTGATTTTTGTGGGTGGGTTTTGACGGAGGCGGATGACCTTTGATAGGCCCTTGTGGCTTTTGTCATCCGTGTAATTATGTTATGTTATGTTATGTTACTCAACATGTTTCTTCCCAAACACACTCCCATGGTAACATTTTAGACTTTGTAATTTCCAACTTGACCACTTCTATCCTCTCTAATGCTATATCTGACCATTACCTTATTAACTTCAATGTCTCAACCCCCACTTCTTTGCCCTCTCGGCCTCCTCTCATCCCAAAACCTTATTGACGGCTAGTCTCCATTGACATCCCATCCATCCTTAATGATGTTGCCTCTAATTTACCCCCTCCCAATGCTCTTGCCTCCCCTGACCAAATCGTCTCATCCTTGGAGCAATCCCTCCTAACTTGCCTTAATGCCCACTCCCCCATTATTACTCCTTCACCCTCTCGCCATCACCACGCCCCATGGTATTCGCTGGAACTCCTATGCTCGAGAGTCTTTACATGCCCATGAAAGAGCTCTTCATAAAGCTTGCTCCCGTGGGATAGATACAACTGCTCCTTTGCTCACTTAGTGTCTTATGACATCTCTCTACTTGGCTAAACTGAAATCTGCTTGTGAAGCCCATTCGCATAAAATTCTAGCTGACAATAAGAATGACCCCCATGCTGTTTTCCGCCTGATCTCTTCTCTTACCTCCTCACACCAAGTCCCTACCCCCATCATCTTCTCGAAATTCTTCGCTGATAAGATCATTAACATTCGTGCCTCCTTCCCACGACTGCCTGACCAGGCATAACATAACATAATTTCATGGATGACAAAAGCCACAAGGGCCTATCAAAGGACATCCGCATCCGTCAAATCCCACCCACAAAAAGCACCATCGCCAGGAAAAGACAAAATCAAAGTCCCCCACAATATAATATAACAGATGACCAAAGCCACAAGGGCCCATCATAGGTCATCTGAGTCAAACGGCCTCTTTTTTAAGGCACCCAAACTCCCCAAAAAACTACATCCAGAAGATTGCGTCCAGAAACAAGGGTATCACCAATCAAGGCTTGTCAAGAACTAAATCATGCAGCTATAGATATATACAAACAATATTAATATATACAAAACTTAGGAACCATCGCAACCTTCCCTCCCCATAAACTCATCCAACCTACTCTTAAATACATTTAAATTTGGACTACCTACTACCCTCGGTGACAATTTGTTCCAGAAGTCCACCACTCTATTGGTGAAAAAATATTTTCTTAAATCCAACCTACACCCTTGCTTTTTAATTTTCAAGGGGTGACCTCTAGTCCGATTTCCATCCTCTAACTCAAAAAAACTTGCTAACATCCAATTTATCTATCCCAGAAAAAATTTGAAACAGCTCAATCATATCCCCTCTCACACACCTAAGGGAAGGAATAATCTTTGTTGCTCTCCATTGCACTGACTCAAGAAGGTTAATATCGTGTCTAAAATGTTGGGACCATGCCTCTATACAGTACTCTAGATGTGGCCTAACATAAGAGTTATAGAGTTTAAGAATAACCTCCTTACTTTTGTAACTGACATTTCTCTTAATCAAACCCAGCACTCTATTTGCCCTATTTCTTGCTTCAATACACTGCTTAGAAAAGCTTAATGACTTATCTATTACTACTCCTAGATCTTTCTCATCCTCTACTGAGCTCAGCCAATGCCCATCCATTTCATAGTTAAATTCTCTATTATCTTTTCCCATGTTAATAACTTTGCACTTACCAAGGTTGAAAGTCATTTGCCACTTAGGTGCCCAGGATAACAATTTATTTAAATCCCCCTGCACTTTAAAATTATCATCAATATCTTTAACTACAGCTGCTAATTTGGTATCATCCGCAAAAATTGACACTTTATTATTAACTGCCTCTCCAAGATCGTTTATATAGATGACAAATAATAATGGACCATTCACATTCTCCCTGATCTCCGCCCCTGGCCATTCAACGTATTTCCTACCGTGACTGCTTCTGAGTTGTCTGCCTTATTCTCCCGCTGTAAAAAATCTGGCTTCCCTTGTGACTCGTTCCCCCCAAGCTATTAATCAAAATATTGTCTGTCATACTCCCAATACTCCTCCACCTGTTCAATACCTTCCTTGCTACTGGTGCTGTCCCTTTTTCCTTCAAATGTGCCCAAATCCATCCGATCCTTAACCCTTCCGACCCAGCTAGCTATCGCCCAATCTCGCAACTTCCCTTCCTCTCTAAAGTCCTTGAGAGAGTAGTTCTTTTGCGCATTCATTCCCACATCGTTGCCTGTAATATTGATGAGACTTACCAATCAGGCTTTAAAGCTGGGCACTCTACCAAAACTGCTCTACTTTAATGTTACTGATTGCTTACATAGAGCTGCTGACCGGGGTTGTGCCTCCATCCTCATTCTACTTGACCTCTCCTCTACCTTTGATACTTTTGACCATTCCATCTTGCTTGATCGCCTCCACTCTTTCCTTGGCATTTCTGGTTCCGCTCTTACCTTTCATGTCACACCCAATCTGTAGTGATTAACGATGTCTCCTCTGACCCCACTCCCATTCGCTATGGTGTCCCTCAAGACTCTGTCCTCGGCCCTCCCCTTCTTTTGTAATCTCGGTCTATCCTTCTACCTCTATGCAGATGTCACTCAAGTCTTTATTTCCACTTCCCCCTCGACCATTGCCCACTCAACCTGTGACCTCCTATCTGCCTATTCTTCCATCACGGACTGGCTATCGGCTAACTTCCTCAAACTTAACCACTCTAAAACTGAAGTTCTTCTGGTTGATACCCCCCCTCTAGTATACAAAGTTAAATCCTTCTTTTCCTCCCTCCCTCTGGGTGGAAACTGTCGCTTTCTCTGACTCTGTTAGAAATCTGGGCATTGTGTTTGATGAGCATCTCTCCTTCAAGCTCCACATCTGTGTAAACACGCCTTTTTTGATGACTCTTCCTAATTTTTTAGTTAAATACACTTATGTTTTTCATTTTTCATCCTATTAAAACAAGGAAATGCCTTAAGTTAGTATGTTATTGAAAGCACACAAAGCAGCAAGCCTATTTTGTCTGGAAAATACAGTTTTAAAGGTCAAAAATAGGCCCTGAGCAAATCTTCATAAACTTTAAGTTATAAAATAGTCTCCCATGAATGGCAGCACTGTTTTCTATAATTAGAAATGTTTTAGAGCATAAAACAACCATGGGTGTTGATGAAAATTTGTATAAGAACTGATAATTATTAATCATAATTATAAATAGGTAGAAGGTAATTAAATTTTTTTTAATTATATTAATAGAATAATTCTTTCCAATTAAAATGATATATTATTTGATTTATAAAAAAGGAGTTAAATATTTTATTTTAATTTTTGATAATGTGTACCATTTGTAATTTAAAACAAGGGTTAATTTAATAAGTTCTGCTGCGATATTCTGTATAGAAGTGTGTAGTGTGAACTTTTTAGGTTTGTCAGCAACAAGACCTGATGAACGAGGAGCAACCACCTCATCTGGCCTATCTGCTGTAGTTCCACTATTAGTAATAGAAGGAACTGAAGGAGCATCCAAATCAAGATCCTTAAGACGGTCCAGGTTAGTCAGAGACTCAGTCCCTGTGCCAGAGAGATCAGTCTGCAAATGAGATTTAGGTTTTTTAAGATTTTCATTCGTGTGCATGGGGAGCTTGATGTGAGTCTGGGACGCAAACGCTAATCACCCTCTGCAGTAGGTGGCATTCACAAGGGGTGAATAAGAGGCCGGCTAAGCCAGCTGCCACCAGTCGAGGCAACACCAACCACCCAGTGGCCAGGCAACCCATTAGCATGCTGGCTCCATCTTGGGCTCGGCGTAAAATTAATAGGCTACATAAATGAAGAAAAGGGATGCAAGGAGGATGAAGATGGAAAAAGAAGCAGGTGGTTAAAACTCACCTTCCTAAACCGAAATTTAGGGGTGAAGGGAACATCCCCTCCCCCCTCCTCCCTGATCTGGGATGGTTGAGTGAGAGAAAGCTGGTCAGTATCTACCCTGTGAAATTAGAGGCGACCAGATAAAGTTGTGTGAGATTGTAGAGAAAGTGAGGAAGCAGGGTCAGAAAGGAGAAGAGGCTAAGCTGGGGCCGACGGGGCGCTGAGTCCAATCAGCATGGAGGCCAGGAGGGCAAGTCGCCTCGCCCCTTACAGGGCTTCTCTTGTTTCATGATAATTTACTCAGTCTATTTATTTTAAATATGGATCATTATTTTCTAGGCCTAAAGCGCCCCCAAGTTTTATTGGAAGTCTTTTGTAAACAGATTTATGAATGAGAGTAACATGACACCAGTTTTGACAGATTTCTTTTTGACAGCGACCACACAACACCTTTGATTTATGATTCAGACATTTGTAAACAAGTGTTTTTCTCACTATTCTTTCATTTTTAGGGGTTCACAAACTTATGTTTATAGTTTTTCATCCAAGTAAAATAGAGAAATGCCTTAGGTTAGCATGTTATTCAAAGCACACTAACAAGGAAGGGCAGAAAGGAACAAAAATGGAGTGTACATACAGGGTAAGAAATTTTTTTTACGCAATTCCAGTTGTTTTAAATCTAAAAATGTTTCCCATAAATAGAAGCAAAGATTTAAGCAGTAACGGAAATTTTAAAAAATTTCTTAGAAGGAATGCCATCAAAGTTTTAGGGAAACAACTGAGAATTATCAATCATAATTCTAAATATTTAGATGGTTATTAATCATTTTTAAGTTAGATCAATAGAAGATTTTTTTCAATTAAAATGATATACTATTTGATTTATAAAAAAGGATTTAAATATTTTATTTTATTATTTCCCCTAACAATGTAGCAAGGCTAAATAAATTAATTCGCAACAACTTCAAGCAAATTAGTTTGGTGCTTTAATGGTTAACCTATTTAGTAGAACTTTGTTGTAGTAGTATATTGTAACTAACCTTCATAAATTTTGTTCATTAGATTGTGAAGGAATGCACTCTTCTAAAGGAATTTCTTGTCCGAACAACACTTCCATTTTTATTTTTAGAGTATTTTTAACCCTTTCAAATTTTGCAAAAAGATAATTAGTAAATTTATACAATTATAGCAATTGCTGAAAGTTTATTCATACTTTTTGTGTTATGTTTTAAAGAAATTTCTAGAGTTAATATAAGTATGAATTGAGATTTTGAGTCTTGAATGTATTTAAAACTAATATACTTGTATTAGAATAATTTAATAAAGATACTGAATGTGAGTTGAAGGTATTAGTCTAATCATAAATATCATATATATTTTTCAGTGGCTTTAACATTCCAGAAAACAGAAATGTTTTTATTTTATATCAAACCATTCTATTGTAAAGTGAAAAAAATTCTTAGTGGTTTTTAGAGAAACTAACAAACTATGAAGTGTTTCATCTGTTTCATCAATGAGGGAATATTCATTAGCTACTTGCATAGTATTTTCTAAACTGGAGTTGCTGCTTGTAATGACGTGATCTATTATTGCGGTTTACTATAGTCTTGTTGTCGATACTTCAATACTAGGTGACCTCTTAAGATCCAGTAGAAATAACCAGTCAGTCCACACCCGTCACCTACTCTATCAAGATAACAACCTACTTAAGAAAAAGCTATAGACAACAACTCTAGCCTACTGTTTCCTAACATAGCCTAAATTACATATTACATTATTCTATTTACTAACCCCTACTAATAACTTGTGTCAATTACTACTACATATGATGCGCCACGTCATCCTCGGTGAGTGTTCTAAATAATAGTTGTTATAACCTAACTGATAATAGATATACCACACTGCTGCTACTGCAAGTTTACTTACTCATATTTTGTTGAAGCAATTTGTGCAGAGATATTTCTCCTTTTCCAATTCCATTTCAGTGTCAAATTTGCTTTTCATTTTATTTGTGAAAGAATGCACTCCATCTATTATTTCTTTCTTATATATAACAAAAGGGTTAGCGCAGGCATTTCCATAGTTCTTATATTTACCCATTATTAGTTTTATAGAAGTTGTGTAAGATAGCTTAATAGGTTAGAAAATAAACTACCTTAAATAATTTTGAAAAATTGTAACATTGCTAGAATTTACCAAGTCTGTAAATAAAAAAAAATTAGGCCTTTTAATTTTTTTTTTACATTTTCTATTTATTTTATTAGAGTTAAGTAAGAAACAATCATCAAGACAGTTTATATGAGACATTGAGGTTCCGAAGAGCACTAATTATGGCTGCCTGGGAATGGTCTATCACATTGACCGAGAGTCCTGCCAAGACACGGGAGATCTTTGCTTCTCTACCTAGAGCCTTAACTAACGCATAAGCACCACCGAGATCGACCGCGGATGCAATTTAAGCCGTGGCGATTGAGAAAAATGCTGGACCTACGCATCCAAGCGCATAATGCAATGTGCACAGCGCAGGACAAGTGTCATCTCCCGGGAATAGACAAGCAAGCTCTCAATAGGAGACGTGCAAAGGGCACCGGTCCCTAGATTGAGAAGTGTGGTGGATCGCGTCCAACCTCCGCAATACACGCCTGGCTGTTGATGCGTACAACTCGCACCCCTAGTCAGGCTGTGAGCGAGCAAAGGAACGATAAAACACAAGAGCAGTAGTCCTATCAGTTCCCCAAGTGCTGAACGTCAATGAACAAAGGATATTCATAGCGAAGGTACAGAAATACCTAGGGCCCGAATATGGAATTCACAGGTGAGCTATCGGTCATAAACATGACCAAGGAAACGGTCGAGTCCACCACTTCTAGGCAAACCCCATTTAGAAACAAATCCGGGTCAGGGTGGAGCCGTGGATTGTGGTAGAATTGCACTACCTTAGGCTTGGCAAAGGAAAACCGAAGCCTATGCACTTTGGTATAGTGAGAGATGCGGTTCAATTCCTGCTGGAGTCGACGCTCCAGAGTTGGCATCTTGGCTGCATCAAAAGCGATCTAAAGGTTGTCTACGTAGAGTGTAGCGGGAACATCTTCCGGCAGCATTGAGGTATTACTGTTGACAAAAACGTAGTTTAACTCAGACTGAACATGTTCCTAGCAGACAATAGAGTTTCCTCAGTAGATAGGTTGACCAAGAAACGTGAAAATCAGGCAGGCTAGAACATACCCAGGAGCCTCTGAAGGAGGGGCCCTGATTTCTCTGAGGCTCCGCTTTCTTTCTTTTTTTCTCTAATTCCCGAGGTAGGGGACAGATCTTTAAACCTGGGTGGTAAAAGCTAAATGTCTGCCCAAGAGCCCGATCGGATGGCTCGCATAACGTGCCGGTGAGATTGGCTTGACACCACCTCTCCCGCCCGGTAGCCAAACAACCCATGACGTGACCTGGAACTGGGTGCAAAGAGAGTGATGGGGCTGTAGAAGGGGTACATGGTGACTAGATTGTAAGCATGTTAAAACCATCATCCCCCAAAAAGGCAAGGGGGTGGGGTGAAATGCCCTCTCCCAAGAGTTAAGTGAGACTATCAACATGCTACTCTTCCATCGCCCAGGTGGAACAGCCTACACAGGACAGACCCACGCAGTGAGGAAATATCAAAATCTAGTCTATAAATATATCTTTATGGATGGGTTCTAGGATTATTAACCAATTCATTGTATCCCACAGTAATCACTTCCTCCTAATTCTTTCTAATCAAAAAAGATCAGCGAGTGCTCTAGCCGTGAAATTCGCATTACACATCCAGGTGAGCTTTGTTTAAGCCTATCAAATCCTTCTTTCCTCAAGGCATCAGCCGCGCCTCACTCATGGAAGACTACTAAATGTAATTGCTCCCATGTCAAATCAGGAGGGATGCAGGTTGGTGGCACCACACTCTTGTAAAATAATCTCACGAATGTGTTAGACTGGTAAAGCTCTGAAATATTCTCCTCTCTAAGGGTATAGGACGAGATACATGGGGTAAACTTGATGACCCCACTCACTTTCTTGCTCCCGGGATGTATGTGAAGAGGCGAGTCAAGAAGGTCCTGCAGAGACGCAGCGTAGACCTCAGGTGTTCCCTCATCAGTGGCCTTGCAGAGGCACCCTATAAAGGCGATTCCAGAGGCCATTTCGTTAGCAGGACTCGTCTCGTGAAGAAGTCTGACCAGACCACAAAGTACTGGCAATGGGTCGCTACGTAGAAGTTCTAGCACCCGAACAGAACCCCAGCCTCCATTAATGAGAGCAACGCTCAGAAATCTAAAGCACTCTTCTGCCAGGGTCGAATTTTTTAGGTCACCTGAAAAAGGAAAACATAACTCTCGCTAAATTGATTGTATGGTACTTATCGTCACCTTCCACTTTCTCCACAAAGATGAATCTGTGCATACCAACACCCCAAAAAGCCCTCGTCAGCGAGGCTGAGAGTGCATACAGCGTAGAGGTTCGGGCTTGACCCCAGCGGGTGCAAACACAGAACTTCCAGCGTCATCATGAGCTGGCCACCCAATGACAGAGACGCTGAAACTTACCCCAGCAGGGGGGGTGGATGCACCTGCATATAGCCAATCACAATAGTGCTATCATTCTTCTTCGCCTTCAGAGCACAACATACCCATTCTCTCCTGTCCTGGAACCATAATGAAGGAGTACTATATCCATTATAGGGGCAACAATTAATATACCTATATACAAAGTACTAGTGCCTCCCTATGGGAGTACTCATGCCTACATACTTCTGAAGCGAAACCATGAAAGGTTTAATGATTGCTATTGCTTTCGGCTTTCCTACAATTGTCATTCTGATTTTGATATTCGTTTCGCTAACCTGTCTTTCGTTCTCATCTACGACCGAATTTAATTACTACCAATGTTCGTTGTGACGAAATAAAACGTAAGTAATGAGCCAGCCTAATCATGGGAAGATGTCTTATCCTTCAATGTCCTAACCAATGAAGGTTATGATCGAGCCGTGGTCTACAACAGGGGAAGTGCTAAAGCCGAAATCAAATTTACCTAAAGATAGTATATTGAGAGCCAGCGGTGTGAGGTGTGTATTGGAACTAAATGGGTTTCCCATCGCTTGGAGCAATTGAAAACCTGCTTGGAAGACTTCATTCCACTTGGAGCTTTCTTTGACATCTTCACTCAGTAGCGCAAAGTGTCTGCAAAGATAAAAAATAAGAAGTTCAGGAAGAAATCACTGAGAAGAAGAAAATGGTGGTAACTGAGGGAAGTAGGGCATTTAGTGAAAAAAAGAAGAAAAAGTTAAACATATAATTTAGGGTCTCCTGGAAGACTAAGTGCTTCCATGAATATTATATGACATCTACAAAGAAATAAGTACATTTGCCAAACAAACCTAAAATATTATGATATTGCAAGTATGTATATAAATATAGAACATAAAAATATGTATGTCTAGAATCCTAAATATTCAGTCTCCCGTTCATAGAATCTAAGCAACAAACTCGCATCTTTATTTCCTGCCACGCTATACCCAAGCAGCCTAAATAAACTCTGCCAATAGAATGGAGTTCAAAGATAATCTCAGTGGATTAGTAGATATTGTCTAAGGCGCGTCAGTATTAGGCATGATGCATGATGGAAAGAATATATGTTGAGTTGTATAGATCTGTTTCCTGGTGGGAGCAGATGTATTTATGGGTAGTTAATGCATTGGAGCCTTGTCAGGACCACCTGTACATAATGTGGTATGATAGTGAAATGTAAGGAAAGAATAATTTCTAATTTTAGCTCTTTAGGTGGGTGCAAATGAGGGCAGAGTCACCGAAATGAGAAAACCCCATCTTACCTTCTTTGGGCTAGGTTACTTAAAATCTAAATTATGAAACAAACAAACAAATAAAAGAAGGAAAAAAGATGACAACAGAAATGACAAGAAGTAAATATCTAAAAGGCACATCCGGGTACTAGAGGAAAGCCAGTCTCTCTCAGGGACCGAGCGAGCAGCCAGCAATTTAACTAAATACTACTATGGAGGAAGTCCACCTCCCAAAACTCAATCGCATCCTAGTCAAGTGTGCAGGAGCCCCTCTCAAGGAACTCGGAACATGATATAGTGATCCTACCTGTCACAGCACTGGGAGGGGTACCAATCACAAAGTCCCTAAGACTAGGAAATTTAACCCAAAAGTATCTATCAGAGTTGGGCGTTGCGGCAACGAGTTGCGACTTTGCCGTACTAACTATAAATTTCGAAGTCGCAAACGTTTTGAAAAAGTCGGACTAAACAAAGTCGTACTGCCAATTTTCCGCGACTTTGAACAGGAGCAAAGACTATTTTTTTGAAAGAAATTGCTGCAGCTGTTTTATATGTTTTTTTTCCTGCCTTATAAAAGCATGTTTCTGTTATCGCGCTAAGGTTTACTTTGTAATTTACCGAAGTCGCAGTCGCAAAGTCGCATCGGGAGGGCCAAAAATAGAGTCGCGCCAGATCCGGCGGCAAAGTCGCGCCCAGCTATGGTATCTATCTCTGCTCTACCCCCCCCCCCCCTCGTTGTGTATTCCCATCAATCCCTGTTATCCTTTTCATACACTCACTCAAAGTTTTACAATACCCCTTGGCTACAACACTTGCAGTTCTTGCATTCAATTTCTTCACTTTTCCCTTTCATTACGGTATCACAGCATTCTTCCTGTTCTCACGCAATCTCCCACTTTCAAATGCTTTGCAAAGTGACCATCAAGCCCATTCCATAACACCATCACTACCACTTTTTTATGCCCAAAGTGGCAAAAAAGAAACTTATCAAAAGAAGCCATAAAAATAAATGGGCGATATCGGTGGAAAGAACTAAAAGAGTCAAATAAATCAACTCGGAAGGTCTTAGGGAACTGAAGGATACATTTCAAATTGCCAGAAAAATGCTTGTATAAAAGAGCATATAAACTCAAAATTATAAACTCTTAATAAACTTAGTTTTTATGTTTTCTGTCTCATTCACAATTACACCACCTCCAAAACAAAATGAAAACTGCCTTTAGTTTGTGCCATAGAGTAGAAAAGAAAAGGTATAATCAGCAGAATGCATTGGCATAACATTTTATCATTTAAATTTTTGGAGTCCATCTGGCGACAGCATACGAGGCAAAAAGTCGCCATACTCACCACAGCCTACAACTAGGCTATATTAAAAAACAAATAACAATATGTAAATAAAAAATAACGATAAAAAAGAACGAAGGCTAAGAAAACAAGAAAAAAAAGCAAAGGCAAAAAGGCCGCCTTCTCCCGGCGCAGGCACATGCGAAGTACAACAAACAGTCACATAAAGTGGCGGAGGCCAGCCTCCTCCAAAAAGTCGTATAGTTCGCAAGTCTGTGTGCACGAACCACTCCCGAGTATAAGCCACAAGCCGTAGCGATCACGCTCGTTCCGGTACCGATAACGTGCGCAAAGATCACCGAGACTGGGACATAACAGTCGGGGGGGACAACGAAGTCGTCACAATAAGGCGCAGCGAGCACTCCATCAAATGGCCGTGCGTCCCACGCGTGTGTCTAATTCGGAGAGGACAGAAAGCAGCCTGAAACCATCGCGGGATTGGGGGGTAGATCCATGGGAACAGTCGCGGCGCAATGGCACGCAAATTTAGGTTTCCCTCGACCGTTTCCCATCTTCTTTGCCAAGCAGCCTGTATTGCTGCCATGTAATCGGTGTGAGGTAGAGCGAAACGATGGTCTGGTCGCCAACCTCGCGGACTCTTTGGTGCCCTCTTCCCCGCAGTTCCTACATGTCCAGGAACCTATCAGAAAATAATCAAGTCTTCGGCCCGGCTCGCCAAAACCGTGGGGTCACGGATATCGCGAACCAGGGATGCAGAGATTCCAATGCCCAGAGAGCACTCAGGGCGCTTTGTGAGTCGCTATAGATCACAATCCGGTCTCCGAACCGGGCACGTCGCGTAATCTCCCGTACAGAGTGGTGTATTGCCACCAGCTCGGCCGTGAAGACAGAAGAAGCGCCTGGCAGAGCCCAGCTGACTTCGAACAGAGGAAATACGCCGTGGAAACCGACCCCCTCTTGGGACTTGGAGCCATCCGTATACACTAGCAGGATTCCAGCGTGACAGGAAGTGTGCTCTAAAAAGGCCGAACGAAATACTCCTGGCGCTGTAGAACCTTTGGGAGCAGAGGCGTGGCGCAAAATGGTCAAAGGTGGTACCCTCCAAGGTGGCACACTGGGCAGAACCAGGGCCGCCATCGGCACGAGAGCTATAACTAAGTCTCGAAAGAGTCTCCTGGGAAGTTAGGGTATGATTGGTGTCTCTCGGCGGCATAGGCACCGTTGAGATCAGCTACAAATGCAGTGAGATCTTTTGGCAACTGAGGGAGGCGCTGGGCTCGCGCGTACAGGCGAATAATGCACTGTGCATGGCGAAGAGCGAGTGGCATCTCCCCAGCATCGACAAGTTGGTTCTCAATGGGGGAAGTGCGGAAGGCGCCGGGCGAAGGCCGGTGTGGTGGATCAAGTCTACCTTCCGCAATACACGCATGGCTACAGATACATAAAACTCGCATCCATTAGTCGAGTTTCGAACGAACAAAGAATCGATAAAAAAGTAAGGCAGTAGCCCTATCAGCGCCACAGGCTCTGAACGTCACGGAGACAAGAATATCCATGGCGCGGATACAAGAGACCTTAAGGCTGCAAATATGAACCTACCAGGTGAGGCGTCGGTCAAATACAACACGAAGTAAACGGTGCGAGTCTACCACTTACAGGCGCACCCTATTTAAACAAGTCTGGGTCAGGGCGGAGCCATGGATGGCGGCAGAAGGGCACCACTTTAGTCTTGGACACGGAAAACCGAAGCCTGTGCGCTTCGACTCTCCAGAGTTGACATCTGGGCCGCGCCAAAAGAGATCGAAAGTTCCTCCAAGTAGAGCGTAGCGAGAACATCTTCCGGCAGCACCGAGGTGAAGCCGTTGATGCTCAGGGCAAAGAGTGTGACACTGAGGAAACTTCCCTGCAGGACACCCTCTTCCTGCTCAATTGGGCCGGAGAGGGCTCCCCACACCCATACGCGGAATCGACGATCTTGCAGAAATTCAGATATGAAGATTGGGAAGCGTCCCTCACCCCCATCGTGGAGAGAGTCTCCATGATACCGTATCGCCATGCGGTATCATAGGCCTTCTCCAGATCGAAAACACCGTGGCTTAGTCCTGTCTACGAAGGTTGGCTTCGCATACGGCATTTTCCAGTCGGAGCAGAGCATCCGACGTGGAGTTGAACTTGCGTATGCCGCACTGTGCAGAGGACATGTGTTCGCTGTCCAAAAAAAAGGGCTAATCTAACATTTACCAATTTCTCCATCAACTTGCACACGCAGGAAGTAATTGAGATTGAGTAGAAACCGGTCGGGCTGGAATGATCTCTCCCGGGTTTGCGAAAAGCGAGCACAGTAGCGATTCACCAGGAATCTAGGAAGTTACCCTCTAACCAGATCCTGTTGACCAAATCTAACACAAAGGCTATACTTCGCTCACCCAAGTGTCGAAGCATGGCGTAAGAGACATCGCCAAGACCAGGGGCGGTGTCCGCGCAAGAAGCGAAAGCGAAACGCAACTCACTCAGGGTAAGCCTGTCATTGAAGGGTTCTCCGCGTCTGTAGGTAAAGTTCAGTCAGCGGCCTTCCGCGACATCACGACGAGCATTGAATGCTGGCGGAGCAGCATCCCGGCAGGAGAATGCGGACGTGGGGTCCGAGATCGAATGAACGAGAGGTGGGTCCTGCGAGAACTTCCCGAATCCGTTTGACTCGCTTCCACACGTCTACTAGAGGAGTCTTCCCGTTAAGTGAAGACACGTATGCCCGCCAAGAAGAGCGGCGGGCGTGCTTCAGCATATATCGGAACCTACCCCTAGCCAGACGAAATTCACCGACAGCGAAATAGTTCTGGCGGCGCTTTTAGGCAGAACGATGCTGTTTGCGGGCCGTCTCACACTCCGCTGAGCACCACGGGAGTGGCGGCGTCCCAAAAGGCCAGACGTTCTAGGAATATTAGTTAGGCGCACGGCGATGAGGTTGCCGGATAAGAACTCAACGGCCTATCAACCGACCTAAACTCCTCGACTGAGATAGAAAGATCAGTCATTTGCTGAAATGCGGACCACCACGCCTGGGTGGTCGATGATGGTCATCGCACACCCCCCACCCAAAATCAGGCTGTGCATCCTGAGAGCACAAAGATAGATCGAGGCAGGAAAATGAAGCGGTTCTCAGGCAGTGATGTGTAAACTCATCTACATTTGACACCTATCTCCAGCTCGTCGATTAGGTCGGCAAGGACCTGACCCCGGGGATTAATCGAGTAGTCTCTCCAGAGGTGGTGTCTACAGTTCAGATCTCCGAGCAAGAGAAAGTGCCTTGGCAACCCTGCCATGACGTGGCACGGTTGCTAGTGCTTGAAATGAACTATCTAAAGCAAAGAGAAGAACAGACATCATGCCGGATGTAAATTGCGCATCCTCCTGTCCGGCCCCCATTCCGTGGTGGTGGGGTCGCAAAACCCTTATACCCCGGGAGGGTGGGCAGGGGCCACGCGCCAAGCATGGTCTCCTGAAAAAGATAGCTAACGGGGAACCTGACGAGACGAATCTCCGCAACTCCTCCCAGTTGGCCCGAGTCCGCGGCAATTCCATTTAAGGAATATGCCCTCTAGGCCTAGCTCGCAGGAGATGCGGGGGCAATCTTCGAAGAGAAGTTCACGAGAATGGCCTTACGCTTCCCGGAGGAAGAACTCCGGGCGCTGTTGGCCGCACAAAGCGCTGTGCCTTCGAGGACTTATTCGGTGAGGTTGAGCTTGCCATGCGAGTCTTTTCCTTCCTCCGCCTCAAAACCTTATGTGAGCTGGGTGGCTTCGGAGGCCGGGGACCCTTTTTGGGAGGACCCGCGGACCCAGAGACACACCGGAAGATGGCATCCTGACCAATTTCATGGGTATTTCCTCCTGTGAGTGTAGCGACAGGTTGGAGGCGCACCGGCGTTTCGCCTTACGGGACATGGTCACGCTAGGGAAATGTATGGGAGCCTTAATTTTAGCTGTGGCTGGGTGTGAACACTTTATGCTGCCAGCTTTACCAGGGTAACGCCCGGAGTGGGTAGAACCCGTAGAAGGTTTCCGAAGGCGCGGAAACGACCGTGCTCGTAGGCTTGGAGAGGCCAGCAGCAGAGTGTGTTTTCTTAATATTGAGGCATAGGATGTACCAAGCAGAGCCGGGCGCCCCAGGACCAAGTCCTTAGCCTCGCGAAACGAGAGACAATCATGGTCCTGAACGGCCAGGATTTCCTTCTCAAGGAGATACGCCCTACATTGCTTCCAAGAAGCGGGGAGCGGCTCTCCGCAATAGACACACTTGGCCATAGACGATTTGGATTTATCATGTGCACCCTTGGAGCAACTTACACAGAGTTTGAGTAATCTCGGCTTTGCGGGTCTACACGAGAGATTATCATGGACAAAGCGGTGACAGTAGTAGCACCTCCGCGGCAGTGGAACGAATGCCTTCACGCGGTAGCGATACCAACCGGCACGCACCGACTCAGTGAGATTGTCACAGTCGAACATGACGAAGAGTGTAGGGGTGGGTCTCGAGGCCCTTCCGTTTTCTCATCACACGCTCGACCTTGACCACCCCATGGTCGGCCAGCTCTAAGGTGATGTCATCTATAGAGTAGTCCACGAGTTGCCTCACATAAAGTACTCCTTTCACGAAGTTTATGGTAGAGTGCGGTGTCACACTCACAGGCATGCCATCAATTGTCCGAAGGGCACTAATCATAGCCACTTCGGTGGGATTTGACGCATTTGCCAAAAGGCTCCCGTCCGAGAAACGGGTCACCTTCAGCTCTCTACCAATGACACTAGCTAAAGCTCTCCTCTAATGGAGCATGTTGCTAAGGGCAACATGTTGCCATCAGAAAAGCGAATAACAAGGAAGCCTTTTAAGCCAGCGGGCTAGAAAACGCAAGGTAGTATCTGAATGAGGGGCCCCGACGTAATCGAGGCTCCGCTCTGCACACTTACACTTTTGGTCTTTGTCAAGGACTCACCACCCGGGAAAGCAACGTGGCTGGACGTGCCGATCTTGGCTTGGTCGCTTACCAAAGTGGCAGCAGACCCATTCGTCCCGGCGGCCCCACCCATGGAGAGGATCCGCAAGTCTTTTTTGTCTTTTTAAGAGAGGAGGGCGGGGAATGAACCTGCTTCTCCCCTCCACTGTCAGGAGCCCCCAGGCCAGATGGACCGGCCTCACTAAGATCTTTCTCCAAGATGGAGAAGGTCTTGGCTGCCCCCCAGGAGGACCAGCTGGAAGAGGAGATCCATCCTCTCCTTCTAAGGTCTTTGAGAGCCGAGCCGTCTGAGGAAGACCTTGCACAGGGGCGGGCTCGGATTCGGTGCTTGTCACAGGTTCCATTGGTCAGAATGTCTTTGACGGGGAAGAGAGGGGGGGCGCATACGGTGACCCCCTCTAAACTCAATATTCGAGCCCGCAGGTCTTTAGAGGGAAGGGGCCGACGGGCCCTGTCTTCCCTCCTCCCTCTAAGGGGGTTGACCCTATCGTGCCGCACTCGGTCAATTATGGGCAGCCTGGCTTTCTTGGCAGTCCCCTTAGAAAGTAAAAGGGGGACTGCGGCTGAAGAAAGGGAGTCACACAAGGGCGGCTCCGAGAAGGGGGTGAGGGGGAGTCCCCTAAACTCAGAAGGCAAAGGAGAGGAGTAAGCCTCCTCTCTGGCTGAAGCGTTTTGGAGGGTCCCCTGCGAAAGCGCAGGGGTGGGGGGTGGGGACTTCTAGTTTTACGATGGAGCTGCCTGAGGGCGGCTCCGACGATTTTACAGGGAAAGGTAGAGGGAGAGTATTATTATTTTTTATATATGGGCATGGTGACCCTATTTATACTACGGGGTGCATACGCTACTCACCCCACGCAGTAGCCAGCTCTGCAAGGGGTGAGTATGGGGCCGGCTGAACCAGCTGCCACCATTTGAGAAAACACTCCTCCCGCCTAGTGGCCTGGCAGCCCATCAGCATGGCGGCTCCAGCTTGGGCACAGCGTAAAATGGATAGATTGAAATGAGAAAGAAAAGGGATGTGAGGAAAGTGTGGGTGTGGATAAAGCAGGTTGTTAAAAACCCACCACTCGAGACTGGAGCTCAGGGGTGAGAGAAAGTTGTGGGAGAGGATGTAGGGAAAGAGAGGAGGTAGGGTAAGAAAAAGGGGGGTTGGAAAGAAGGAGAAGAGGCTAAGCGCTGGGGCCAGACAGGGCACCGAGACCCGTCAGAACAGCAGCCAGGAAAACAAATCGCCGTGCCCCTTACGGGGCATTGACATAACAACCGGGGTCTGAGTATTATATAGGAAGTTCATCCAACTCAGCCATTGAGTTTCAAGCACCATTACTACTCTTCCCTCCCATTACAATTCCTCCTTTAGGCTTGAGTATGATTTTCTTTGTCACACCACACACAGTCATCTTTTTCTCTACCAACTATTCCTTTCTTCTTCCATAACAAACTGATGATCATGAGATTATTAACCATGATGATAAATAATATTATTGTAACTCGTATGAAAGCATAAGGAAAGGTTGAGTGTTAGAGTAGTGCAAATGGACAATTTGAGAGAGATGCTTGGCATGCAAAAGGTGGATAGAATGAGGAAAGACTGGGTAAGAGGTATTTAAGGTGTGAACAAGAAGAGTTGGAAGACCATGTAAAAAGTGGGTTGATTATGTGGTGTACAAGAGAGCAACCTGGCAGACTGAGGAGCAAGTGGACGATGTGTATGATAAGTGTTGTTATTTTTTTAGTACACTTATATCTGACAGCTGCCACCAAACAAAAGACTTAAAAATAAATAGCCCACCCCCAACCGCCCCACAAAATAAAGTAACAACAAAACAAATAAACCACAACCAGTTTATAAACAATTTATATACTCAGTAATGGACTATGCAAGCACTGCATGGGTCGCTAAACACTCAAAGATTCTTCAACAATACAATCCAGATTATACAAAACAATGCCCTAAAAAAAATCAAAGGCAATTAATATTTAAAAATGGTAACAATTGTAAAATAAAGCAGGCTCTCACAAGCAAAAGAAAATCCCTGTGTCCTGTTCGCTTTGAAAAAAAACAACAACTTGCCTCACAATAGTTTTTGCAACACCGCTAGACCTAAGGGCTTCGATCATTGACTTGCCGTTGAGTTGTACAAGATTAACTAGGAGTAAGAGAGATCCAGCTACTAAGTCTGGTGAGTCAACAGGGTCAGGTACATCAGTTGACTCGTCCTCTATATAGTCCATGGTGGCCCACTGACTCTCCTCGGAGGACACTGAAATTGAGCAGGACCAAATGAAAGCTTGATTTTTTTTTCCCTCAAATATGATCATTTTTAATATTTAATAACCTAAGATTGCGGTTACCATAGCAATTCTAAGCCTCCTTGACACTGCATTGGACATGACTGTGGGATGCTGCTCATCCTCACCAAGAAAGTGGCAAAGATGAGGATCAAAATCATCAATGTAAGCAGCCATTTTCTTGGCATAGATGAGGAGTGCCACCCAGGCAACATGTCATCAAGGCTACAGTAACCTCACTCTACAGCTGCATACATTGCAGGTTAATTCTAAAAAACTATGGTTATACATATTTTATGATCGTTTTCTGTGGTTTTAGTGTGGAATTGGATACCTAAACAACAGATTCGAGTAAATAAATCAAATGATTTCTTAATTAATTCCATTAGGGCCAGGTACAGAATCAGGTTTGGGGATTTCTGATGAACTGCACTACATGATGCTGCGAATTGCCAGAAGGATTATTTTAAAAATTTTACTCTCTTTTGGCAACTGGCAGGGAGGGCACAACCGCCAAAATTACCCCCAAACCTATGTTTAGGCCAGTCCCCTCCCCCAAATAACAGCAGCCCATGTCTACTGAGGCACACCAAGCGAGTGAGCAATAGGTGACCAGGGCTGATGCTGAACTAGTGCATACAAACCTAGCATGCACAGTGCAAGAAGTAAAGAGTAACACGACACTATTGTAGACAAGAAGGCTCTCCATAGGTACATGCTGAAGGCACCACTCGCCAACTGAGAGAGACCGGTAAGGTGAATCGAATATACCATAAGCAATGAGTAGCTGCACATATGCAGAGTAGAACTCAAATTGATACTCAATCTTTAAGAGAACAAAGGAGCAGTAAAAAAGGCAGTTCTCATGCTGAATGACAGAGAGGGAAGAATGACCAGCGAACGATTACAATATACCATAAGGGGGCTGATATGTGACTCTAAGCTGAGCCATTGATCAAATAAAAGACCGAGGAATCGGTGCGAGTCAGCCACTTCCGGGCAAGTACCATTTAGGACGTTTTTTTGTTGTTTTTTAATTTTGAGAGCCCATCTAGTGACTGTCTACTAAGGGAAACGTCGCCATACTCACGAAAAAAGCCTACTGGTAAGCTAGATTAAAAAAACAAAAATATGTAAATAAATAACAAAGATAAAAAGAAAGAAAGGCTAAGCACAGGTTAAAAAAACAACAACAGATAAAAAGAGCAAAAAGGAGTCAAGAAGGAAGCAAGCTCCGGCGTCGGGGGTAGCCCCCGACCACGGTAAAGGAACAAGCAATCTAAAAAAAAAGAACAGTCAATGTGCACGAACTCGTCCCAACTACAAGGGACAGATAACGTGCGCGAAGACTGAGACATTCAACAAGAATGTGCCGAACAGTATGGGAAACAACGGTCTTCACAGTAGGGCGCAGGCGAGCGCTCCATTAAATGGCGGTGCATCCCGCGAGTGTGTCCAATTCGGAGACTACAGAAAGCAACCTGAAGCTTCGTGGCATTGGGAGAGAGGTCCATGGGAACAATCGCGGCGCAGTGGCACGCAACTTTAAATTCCCTTCGAGCGTCTCCCAACTTCTTTGCCAAGTAGCCCGGAGAGCTGCCCGTATTCCTGTCATGTAATCGATGTGAGGAAGAGCAAAACGCTGCTCTGGTCGCCCAGTCCTCGCGGACTCTTTAGCACCCTCCTTTACCCCAATTCCTACTCAGGGCGCGTTGTGAGTCGCTATAAATCACAATCCGGTCTCCGAACCGGGCACGTCACGTAATCTCCCGTATCAAGCAGTGTATTGCCACCAGCTCGGCTGTGACGACCCCCTCTTGGGACTTGGAGCCATCCGTATACACTGACACGGTTCCAGCGTGACACTGTATCTTGAGAAAGATCAAAATAATGAAGCTAGCATTAACCCTTAAGATTTAGAGTTATAAATTATCTAACACGTCATTCTTCAAAAGGATGATGTAAACCATATTTTCTTTCATAATTTTTACAAGCATTGACACATTGAAAGCACCGGGAGGCGAAAATCTGAAATAAACTGCTACAATTCAGGAAAATCATATAATTTTTTTTTTTTCGCGCATCTGGCGACTGCCTACTTAGGCATTAGTCGCTGTATTAAAACTGGCCTAGTTCTAGGCTACTTTAAAATAAAATTAAAGAGAAAAAAAAAAAACACCCCAAAAAAGGGGAAAGGAAGCAAGCTGGTGCGTCGGGGAGAGGTCCCCCCGGCACAGGAGCGTGCAACTAAAGGGAAAAAAAAGCAAAAAAAAAAAACAAATGCAGAAAACAAAACCAAACCAAAAAAAAACAAACCTTGCTTAAATAACAGGAAAAAGGCCGGCCTCCCCCAAGAAGTCAACAAGCCCAGAAGTCAATGTGCACGAATCTGTCCCGAGTACAAGGGACAGGCGGTAGCGACCCCGCCCATCCCGGTACGGGACAGGTATCGTGCGCGAAGATCACCCAGACTGGGACATTCGACAAGAATGTGCCGAACAGTCTGGGGGACGACGCAGTCGTTGCAATAGGGCGCAGGCGAGCGCTCCATCAAATAGCGATGCGTCACACGAGTGTGTCCGATTCGGAGACGACAGAAAGCAACCTGAAGCCACCGCGGCATTGGGGGATAGGTCCATGGGAAGTCGCGGCGCAATGGCACGCAACTTTAAGTTCCCTTCAACCGTCTCCCATCTTCTTTGCCAAGCAGTCCGAAGAGCTGCCCGTATTCCTGCCATGTAGTCGGTGTGAGGAAGAGCGAAACGCTGGTGTGGTTGCAGAGTCCTCGCGGAATCTTTGGCGCCCTCATTCCCCGCAATTCCTACATGTCCAGGAACCCAGCAGAAGATAATCTCGACATCTGCCCGGCTCGCCAAAACCGTGGCGTCACGGATATCGCGAACCAGGGAATGCGGAGATTCCAATGCCCCGAGAGCACTCAGGGCGCTTTGTGAGTCGCTATAGATCACAATCCGGTCTCCGAACCGGGCACGTCGCGTAATCTCCCGTACCGAGTGGTGTATTGCCACCAGCTCGGCCGTGAAGACAGACGCAGCGCCTGGTAGAGCCCTGCTGACTTCAAACAGAGGGGATACGGCGTGGAAGCCGACCCCCTCATGGGACTTGGAGCCATCCGTATACACTGGCACGGTTCCAGCGTGACACGATGTGTGCTCCAAAAAGGTCGAACGCAATACTCCCGGCGCAGTACAAGCTTTGGGAGCAGAGGCGTGGCGACAAATAGCCAAATGTGGTACCTTCCAGGGTGGCGTCCTGGGCAGAACCAGGCGCGCCACCGGCCCGAGAGCTATATCTACCTCTCGAAGGAGTTTCCTGGCCAAAAACCCAGAGGGCTTAGGGTATGACTGGCGTCTCTCGGCGGCATAGGCACCATCGAGATCAGCTGCGGATGCAGTGAGAGCTGTTGGCGACTGAGGGAGGCGCCGGGCTCACGCGTACAGGCGAGTGATGCACTGCACGCGGCGCAGAGCGAGTGGCATCTCCCCAGCATCGACCAACAGGCTCTCAATGGGGGAAGTGCGGAAGGCACCGGTCGCAAGGCGAAGGCCGGTGTGGTGGATCGAATCCACCTTCCGCAATAAATGCTCGGTGCGGATGCATAAAACTCGCATCCGTAGTCGAGCTTTGAACGAACAAAGGATCGATAAAAAAGTAGGACAGTAGCCCTATCAGCGCCCCAAGCGCTGAACGTCACGGAACGGAGAATGACCATGGCGCAGGTACAAGAGACCCTAAGGCTGCGAATATGAGCCTCCCAGGTGAGGCGTCGGTCGAATACAAGACCAAGGAAACGGTGCGACTCAACCGCATCCAGGCGCACCCCATTAAGAAACAAATCTGGGTCGGGGTAAAGCCGTGGATGGCGGCAGAAGTGCACCACATTAGTCTTGGCCAAAGAAAACCGAACCCTGTGCGCTTCGGCATAGCGAGAGACGCGGTTCAATGCCTGTTGGAGTCCACGCTCCAGAGTTGGCATCTGGGCCGCGCCAAAGGACATCGAAAGGTCGTCCACGTAGAGCGTAGCGAGAACATCTTCCGGCAGCACCGAGGTGATGCCGTTGATGCTCAGGGGAAAGAGTGTGACACTGAGGACAATTCCCTGCAGGAAGCCCTCTTCCTGCTCCTTTGGGCTGGAGAGGGCTCCCCCCCACCCGTACGCGGAATCAACGATCTCGCAAAAATTCAGATATAAACATTGGGAGGCTTCCCCTCGCCCCCATGATACCGTATCGCCATGCGGTATCATAGGCCTTCTCCAGATCGAAAAAGACCATGGCGTAGTGCTGTCTACGAAGGAAAGCTTCGCAGACGGCATTTTCCAGTCGGAGCAGAGCATCCGACGTGGAGTGGAACTTGCGGAAGCCGCATTGTGCGGAAGACAGATGGCCTCCGCTGTCCAGGAAAAAGGCTAATCTAACATTTACCAATTTCTCCATTAACTTGCACACGCCAGAGGTTAGAGAAGTTGGGCAGAAACTGGTCGGAGTAGAGTGATCTCTCCCCGGTTTGCGAAAGGCGAGCACAGTAGCGATTCGCCAGGAGTCTGGGAGAAGACCTTCCACCCAGATCCTGTCGAACAAATCTAACAGAAAGGCCATGCCTCGCTCACCCAGGTGTCGAAGCATGGCGTACGCGACATCGTCCGGACCATGGGCGGTGTCCGCGCACGAAGCGAGAGCGGAACGCAACTCACTCACAGTAAACTTGTCGTTGAAGGGTTCTCCGCCTCTGGAGGTAAAGTCCAGCCGGCGGCCTTCCGCGACATCACGACGTGCATTGAATGCTGGCGGAGCAGCATCCCGGCTAGAGATTGCGGAAAAAGGGGTCGCACGGGATTCCGCCACGGATGCTGGGTCCGAGATTGTGGTCCCATTCTCCTGGAGAACGGGAGGGGGGTCCTGCGAGAACTTGCCCCGAATCCTTTTGACTCGCTTCCACACCTCAGCTAAAGGGGTCTTCCCGTTAAGTGAAGACACGTATGCCCGCCAAGAAGAGCGGCGAGCGTGCTTCGAAATATACCGGAACCTAGCCCTAGCCCGACGAAATTCAGCGACAGTCAAATCGTTCGGGCGGCGCTTATAGCTCATGTAGGCATAACGCTTCTGTTTGAGGGCCGTATCACACTCGGCCGACCCCCATGGGAGTGGTCGGCGTGCAAAACGGCCAGACGTCCTAGGAATAGTAGTCAGGCCCACGGCTATGAGGTTGCCGGAGAAGAACTCAACGGCCTCATCTACCGACCTAAACTCCTCGACTGAGATAGAAAATTCAGTCATTTCCTGAAATGCAGGCCACCACGCCCGTGCCAAGCACCACCGAGGTGGTCTCTCAGGCGGCAGTTGCCCTGAAAATGATATTTGAATGGGAAAGTGATCACTACCATGGAGGTCATCGACCACCCCCCAATCAAAATCAGGCTGTGCATCCGAAGAGCACAAAGATAGGTCAAGGCAAGAAAATGAAGCGGTTCTCGGACAGTGATGCGTAAACTCATCCACGTTTAGGACACCCATCTCAAGCTCTTCGATCAGATCGGCAAGGACTTGTCCCCTGGGATTTATGGAGTAATCTCCCCAGAGAGGATGCCTGCCGTTCAGATCTCCAAGCAAGAGATAGGGCCTCGGCACCCGTGCCACGACGCGGCGGAAGTCCCCCGCGTCGAAGTCAGCTGACGGTGGAATGTACGCAGAAATGATTGTATACCTCCTATCCAGGTGCAGCTGCACAGTCACTGCCTGAGGTATCTAAAGAGAAAGGAAGAACGGAGACATCATGCCGGGTGTAAACCGCGCATCCCCCAGCCCGGCCATCCCGCGGTGGTGGGGTCACAAGACCCTTATACCCCGGGAGGGCAGGCAAGGGGCACGCGCCTAGCATGGTCTCCCTCAAAAAGATAGCTAACGGGAAATGGGACGAGACGAGCCTCCGAAGCTCCTCCCAGTTGGCCCGGAGTCCACGGCAATTCCATTAAAGGAATATGCCCTCCAGGCCTAGCTCGGAGGAGACGCGGGGGCCCTCCTCGAACTGAAGACCCTCACGGGAATGGCCGTACGCTTACCGGGGGCAGAACCCCGGGCGCTGTTGGCCGGACAAAGCGCTGAAGGCACTGTCGCCTTCGAGGACTTATTGGGGGAGGTTGGGCTCGCCATGCGAGTCTTTTCCTCCCTCCGCCTCGAAACCTTAGGCGGGCGTTGCGGCTTCGGAGGCGGGGAGCCCTCTTTTCGAGGAACCACCGTCTCCGAGCCACTCGCTCCACCTCGGGGCGTGGGCGAAGGAGCCGAAGCTCCTTTGTTGCTGTACTCCTTTCGGGGGACAGCTTTAGGAACCCCGGAAGATGGCCTAGCGACCATCTTCAGGGGTGTTGCCTCCTGTGAGTCTAACGACTCGGTGGAGGCGCGTGGCCGTTTCGCCTTGCGGGAAACGGTCACGCTGGGGGAAGAGGGGGGAGCCCTGGTTTTAGCCGGGGCTAGGTATGAACCCTTTTTGCCGCCAGCTTTACCAGGGGAGCGCCCGGGTTGGGTTGAGCCCGCAGAAGGGCTCCGAATGGGCGCGGAAACAACCGTGCTCGTTGGCCTGGATGGGCCAGGAGCAGAGGGTGCCTTTCTAACTACTGAGGCATATGACATCCCAGGCAGAGCCGGGCGCGCCAGGACCAAGTCCTTTGCCTCGCGGAATGAGAGTCGATCCTGGGCCTGAACGGCCAGGATTTCTTTCTCAAGGAGATATGCACCACATTGCTTCGAAGAAGCAGGGTGCGGCTCTCCGCAATTAACACACTTGGCCACACACGATTTGGACTTATCGTGTGCGACCTTGGAGCAATTTACACAGACTTCGGGTGACCCCGACTTTGCACGTCTACATGAGCGATTCGTATGGCCGAAGCGGTGACAGTAATAGCACCACTGCGGCAGTGGCACGAATGCCTTCACGCGGTAGCGGTACCAACCGGCACGCACCGACTCAGGGAGCTTGTCACAGACGAACGTGACGAAGAGTGTAGGGGTGGGTCTCGAGGCCCCTCCATTTTTTCTCATCACACGTTCGACCTTGACCGCCCCATGGTCGGCCAGCTCTAGGGTGATGTCCTCAATGGAGTAGTAAACGAGTTCCCTCGCATAAACTACTCCTTTCACAAAGTTCATGGTAGAGTGCGGCGTCACACTCACCGGGGTGCCATGAAGTGTCCGAAGAGCACTTATCCTGGCCGCCTCGGCGGGATTCGCCAGAAGGCTCCCGTCCAAGAAACGGGTCACCTTCGGCTCTCTACCAATTGCACTAGCTAATCCTCTCCTCTGATGGATCATGTTGCCCTTGGACAACATGGTGCCATCAGTGGAGCAAATAACGAGGAAGCGTTTGAAGCCAGCGGGCTCGAAAACACCAGGAAACCTCCTAATGAGGGGCCCCGATGTCATCGAGGCTCCGCCTTGTACACTCTTGGTATTAGTCTTAGTCAGGGGCTCCGCAACCGGGGGGCAGATGTGCCGATCTTGGCTTGGTCGCTTGCCTGAGTGGCAGCAGACCCATCCGTCCCCGCAGCCCCCGCGGATGTAGAGGAGCCCCGAGTCTTTTTTGTCTTTTTAGTCCTTTTCTTTTTCTTTTTTTGAGAGGAGGGCGGGGAATGAGCTCGCTTCTCACCTCCGCCGGAAGAAGCCCCCAGGCCAGATGGACCGGCCTCAGCCAGGTCATTCTCTGAAATGGAGAAGGTCCTGGTAGTCGTCGGGGGACCGGTCGGAGGAGAAACCTCCCCTCCTTGTACTGCTTCGGAAACCACAGCCGTTTGAGGAGCACCTTGCATCGGGGCGGATTCGGGTTTGGTGCTTGGCGCCGAGCCAGGACTCCCCCCCATGGAAGGCCCTACCATCTGAGGCTGGGTTTCCTCAAGGACCATGTCTATCTCAGGGGGGGCCTCCAGTTGGCCATCCCCCCCCCCCCAAGACATCGCAGGTCCCGTCGGCAGTATCATCACGTCTTTTTTGGGGAGGCATGGGCCTTGACCCCGGCAAGGTTCAATATTCTTGCCAGCAGGTTTTTTGAGGGAAGCGACCGAAGGGGCCTGGCTTCCCTCTCCCTCCTAAGGGGATTTGCCCTACCGAGCCGCTTCGATGCGGAGCGGCTGGCTAAGGGCTGCCTGCTGGCTTTCTTGGCAGTCCCCATGGAAAGAACAGAGGGGACTGCCGCTGGTAAAAGGGAGGCGCCCGAAAGCACCTCCAGAGAAGGGGGTGAGGGGGAGTCCCCTACACCCGTAAGCGAAGGAGAGGAGTAAGCCTACTCTCCGGTTAGAGATATATGGAGGGTCCCCTGAGCAAGCACAGGGGGGAGGACCTCCATTTTTTTGCTGGAGCTGCCCAAGGGCGGCTCCGTTGGGGGTTGAGTTTTTTTTTATACTCATCATTGGGCATGGTGACCCTCTTTTTAACACGGGATGCAATCGCGCATCACCTCTCGCAGTAGCCCGCACTGCGAGAGGTGCTTACAAGCCCGGCGCCGCCATTTAAGACTACCCCTCCTGCCTGGTGGCCTGGCAGTCTATCGGCATGGCGGCTCCACCTTGAACAAGGCGTAAAAATGGATAGAATGTGAAGAGGAGAGGAAAAGGAATGTGAGGAAGGTATGGGTGGGGATGAAGCAGGTTGTTAAAAAAAACCCATCCCGAACCGGAGCTCAGGGGTTAGGGAACATTGCCCCCCCCCCCAAGCCCCGATCCGGGACGGTTGGCTTGAGAAGAAGGTCAGCATCTACCCTGTGAAATTAAAGGCTGACCATTGAAAGTTGTGGGAGAGGTTGTATGAAAAGAGAGGAAACAAGTGTTTTGAAGGAAGGAAGAGAGGCTAAGCTGGGGCGGGACGGGATGCTGAGTCCCGTCAGCACGGCGGCCAGGATGGCAAATCGCCGCGCCCCTGACGGGGGAAAAATCATATAAAATTATTTGTTATGTCAGTTATGGAAAAAAAAAATACAGAAAAAGACTTTGTAGATTATAGCTTTGATAATACTAATAAAATTCTAATCACAAAATGTAATAACAATACTCCAATGTCTATTGTGAGTTGTTACAAATTACAGCACAGTGTATCCAAAAGTTAATGCCAACTGTTATTCTTAGTTGAAATTCCTAAAGTTTTCTCAGAATATAACAAATCAATAAGTGGAGTTAATATGCTAGACAACCAAGTGTTGTGGCGGCAGGGTTGCGACTTCCACAGCAACTATTACCGACGTCCTGACAAGGCCAACCCGGTTGTTCGAGGAGTTTCTCAGAATATAACAAATCAATAAGTGGAGTTAATCAGAATTTGTGAAAGAAATGGCCTCCAATATTTACACAAATGCTTGAAGTCTATAACCATGAAGCTGAAATTGGCAAAATTTCTCTGTTTAATGCAAGATGAAAAATTGTTTGATCCTACATTTCCAAGGTTTCTTCTTTACATATCTCGCCGAAGACCTGGCCCACAGAAAAGCGAGGTTTTGCAAGGAAGAGTTAATGAAAAAGATATCAGATTTGATCTCGGTAATCATCTAGTGAAACCTAATCAGACTCCAAAATGTTGTGCACTATGTGGGGATATGACAAAAAAAATTGCAGTCTGTGATATTCTACTTCATGATGCATGTTTTGAAAGATTTCACACAAAATAATGAAAATATAAATGATCAATTGAAATAAAATAAATATAAATCAACTTTTTTTTCCTTTTTAAATAAATTTAAGAATTTCAGTCCACTAACCCTCAAATCGGAGGGCATTTTCTCTCGAGTCCAATGTCCCTAAAATAGAATGGTATTATTTTGATACAAGAAAAATAGAAATACTATTAAAGAGCTCTTAGGAACTAAGAATAAATAAAAATCTGTAAAAAAAAACATGTAGTTGAATTATGGCCTTTAATGGGTTAAAGCACCTATCTGGCAACTGCCTTCGAGGGCATAAGTTGACAAAATAAAAAAAATAACAACCCCATAGAGATGAGAAAAACGGAAAAACAAACGACAAAATGCAAGTTCCAGCGCGGGGGAGCATGCAGCCATCACCAAAACTTTAAATGAGGAAGGCCAACCTCCTCCAAAAAGTAAAACAGACTGATCGTGCGTGCACGAATCCATCCCGAGTACAAGGACCAAACGATAGTGACCCACCCATCCCGGTACCGGGCTATGTAACGTTGACGAAGATCCTCCAGGCTGGGACACGCCACACGAACGGGTCAGACAGTTTAAAAGACCAAGCAGTCGTTGCAGGTAAGCGCTTCCGATTCGGAGATGACAGAAAGTGACCGGAAATCCCCAGGGCAATGGGGCTACGACCACGGGAAAGGTCGCAGCGTGATGGCTCTTAATTTTAAGTTCCCCTCTTATTTACTGGTCAGCCTGGAGGGTTGATCACACACTGTCATTGGGCATTCAGCGTGAAAAAAAAGATGTGATGGCATAAAATGGTGGATAGGTTTTTGTAGCATTGATGCGCACCATCTCCACTTAGTTAAAGAAAGCAGTTAATAATTTATTTCAACTTTGTCGTAAAAGTACAAAGCTTAATAGAAAACACAAAGGAAGTGGATTGTGAAGGTGGTTCATGTAGTGGGCACGTGCTTTACGATGCTGATTCTCCAGATTTTGATGCTAATAATTTCCAAAGGATCAACTGATTTTTAAAAATCTGCACAGATATAGAAACCTACCGAATTCTTTCATCTCTTCATTCATATACATGTGTGGGAGAAACGGAACTTGCTCTCCATTAACGAGTGGGTTGAGAGCTTCAATTATCTGTCGAACTCTCTTTAGGATTCCAAATTTCTTCAATATCTCTATTAGTGCATCTTTTTTGGTCGCAGTAAACTGGCAAAGGGAAAGCAAGTGAGTACACTTCCAAATTCAGCAATTAATTAAATATATTTTTTAGTTAGGACAAAGCAATCCTCACCCCCGGGAGTGTGTCATTACGAGAAAGCGACAGCCAACGTTTTTCCATTTCAGGAAGATTCCCTGCATGCGAAGATACATTGAGAAGCAACTGCACCGATGACACATACACTGGGATAGTCATGTCAGGCCTCATAAAATACCTGGTTTGGTCAATAAACGGATAAATACTTTTGGAATGATGAATTTGCTGCAAGAGTATTTATCCAAATTCAAATGATCATTTTATGTTTCAAATTCATAACATAATATATTCCACGGATGACAAAAGCCACAAGGGCCTATCAAAGGTCATCCGCATCCGTCAAAACCCTCCCACAAACTGCATCCATAGGATTGTGTCAGATCATGCATCTACAATATACAATTTAAACCAACCACAGGAATGCGTCGAAAACGAAAAGCATCACCATCAAGGCTCGTCAAAATCCAAACCCAGTCTATGGAATTTTCAAGATGTATTTCATGATTATTAGTTGAATTAAAAACTGAAGTGTTGATACTACTGCAAGTAACTCGAGGTCACACTTTGTAACTAAATACAGAATTCGAAAAGGTTAGAAGATGCTGAGTCAATACAATTACCTAAAAGCTAGAACCCAAATTCCCCCAGGAACGGGTGAAAAGGCCTCGTCGAGAAGTCGGGCACCATTCGGCGTCAGAGATAAGGCAATTGAGACTTTCAACCCAGCTGTCATAATGGCCGGATCCGAGTGCTCAAGAGCAGCCAAGAGCCATGGAAGGGAGTCAATTTCTTCCCGAATGATGTTCATAACTTGCTAAAAAAAGAAAGAGATGGTGGGAGAAAGAGTAGGAAGATCATGAGCGCCATGCACATAAATGGGAACAGGCATTAGTCTCTACCATAGGGATAAAGCGGAAAGGTGGAGGGTGAGAAATGACATGTCGGGGCAGTGATGAGTTTCCAACCTAATGATTCAGCGTCAGAGACAAATGGACGGAGGCTTAATCCACCTGACTATCCATCCCTCTGCCTAAAAACTCAGTTCATATGGAAACCTAAACGCCACCCGCTTCGCAAACGCCGCATTACAGGGTAAAAGAAGAGGAGCTCTGGTTCCGCGTCAGAGGCGTGTGTATATGATGGTTCCGGAACGAAAAAAGGAGTGCATATGTTGTGTTATGAAAAAATGCGACAGTGCTGATGTAAGTGGTTATGTGCACGATGACGTGGGTAGGCTACTTATCCCCTAGCCTACGTTTTGTGTCCGAGCTCGCTGGGATTGTATTCATCAACTGAACATCAGAAATCCGACGCTGTATCCACTAGGCTAGCGAGAGCTCCGGTTACAATCCTCAAATCGTTCCTCCTAAAAGGAAATGCAGTAAATCGATCGAGCGAATATATAACTGAGAGTGTCCACAGAGATTAGTAATCAAACCCCATTGGATATGGTTAGTTATAAAATGGACGGTCATTTAAATCGGATAGATATTGTGCTGGCTGCCATTTGTAACCGCTCAAAATTTTAGTACCACTTTAATATTAAGTCAGCCGTGAGATAGGCTTCAATGTGCTAATTGGGGGTAAAAATCGCATAAAAATTAATCTATTTTTAATCCATTATAAAAAGAAAATGAATGAGGCATTTTGGCAGAACTTTAAGAAGTCAAGTTCAGATAGAAATAGTAAAATTGAGTGAAGTGCTAAAAAGCATAGAGAAGACTACAAGTTGGGATAGGGCCTGTAAGAATGATCCTAATTCAACAGAACAATCGAGCAATTACCTCAAGTGTTTCTATGTTCACCTCGCTCAAGACAAAAGCCATGATGAGCAAGGCCCGAATGCTGACGGCTCGACCCAGGAAAGCATTATGGGCTCTTCCACGGCCCGTGTGGAAACACATGAGGAGGCTGAAAAGAAAATTGATCCCAATATAGTTGAAAGGTTCTTTCAGCAGGCTTTTATCACCTCTTGAAACTCAAAGACAGCTTTAACATGCAGTAATAGTATGGTCAGAAAAATACCTAGCAAAAATTAAGGAAAATAGTGAATGTATTTAATCAAAATATGACTAATTTGCACTAATAACCTTTTGCCAATGATCATCTAATGTATCTCAAATTCAGTAAAAACACTAAGTCAATAAATCAGCATCGGACCATGTCCATTTACCAATGCAAGCTGTTTGATAACCAATATTGAATGTATTTTAGTAATTTGTCGACAATACAAATGAGCTGTTAGTGTTTCCCCTGGTTCCAAAAATTGGCTTTGACATGTGACCTGGTTTATCATTCTCGTCTATTCATTTACTAGACCCCTTCTTGTTATCTTCTAGGATCCAAATTTGCACATGTTGATATCTCTTCAAAAATAGATTCATATTCAGTCTCAACCTGTGATTAACAGAGTCCAAGATGACCTAATTTTCCGAGCTAGATTGAGGTCATGTGTAATATTCTTCCCTCCTTACTGCCTTTCAGATTATCTACTTGCTGGCCACCCTACCTTTCTTCTGCAAGGTGGGCGACCCCCTAGGAAGGCATCCACGATCCCTGGGTGGGTTTACACGTCCCTAAGAGAGGAGATAGTGTGGGTAGTGTGTGCTTGTGTGAGGTTTGGACAGTCTATGAGTCGGTGTTCAATGTTGTCTGGCCAGCCAGGTGATAATTTTTCATCATTAAGAACAGGTAGGACATCTTCGAGGCCTCATATTGGTGTCTATGTTTTCGTAACTAAACTTATTGAACCAATGCCGAGTAGTTCTCAAGGTAGCGGTGGTGTTCACCCCAAATGTTTTGTTTATGTTATCAAAGGCTTGAATGAAAGTGTGTCCCAATAATAATGTGTGTTTGAAATTTTGTCTAATTTCTTGGGTATACCATTGTTGGCAAGGGGGGGTAAGGGCTTAAAAACATTCAATTGCAGTATACATATTTACATTGAATCTTAAAAAAATATGCAACTGTAGTAGTAAATCATTCATTTTACCGTTTTCCTTCAGGATGTAAAAAACCACCTCAACTACTACCATTTTGACATTTGTAGATAATTATACAGAGCAAAAGCAGCACAAAATAAAGCCATAAGAATATGGTTTCCCGAAAATGAGTATAGAAGCGGAATAAATCAGGTTTTGGTAAAATCTGGCCACAAGTTGCAGTTATCCCCATTTTAAATGGAGTTGTATAGAAAATTCCAGCATTATATGGAAAGCAAATGCATCTTTACTTCAATGTTGAACTTGCCAGGGACTTAATTTTTGGCCTCCCTACTATTTTTTGTGAGGCGGGTAGACTCAAGAAGATCTTTTAGTGAAGTGATGAAGTGTTGGAATCATGTTTGTGCGATATTGGGATAGTCGAGGATATGTTTTAGTGTTTTCTGGGTCAGGATCACATCAGATGCAGGAACTCGATACAGATGCCATTACTGCTGAGGAAGAACTACAATACGGTGGACTGGGAAAAATAGAAGTGGATTAAAATATTCACGAATATATGGACCGATTGCATGAGAGATTTACACAGTGAAATGGGAAGAATATACGAGGGGCGGTCAATAGGTTTTGCAATTCGGATATAAGGAAAAGTATTTTATTATTTTTCAATATAACTACCCTCGACTTCAATGCACTTGCGCCACTTGTCCCTGAGGCTTCGAATTCTCGACAACCAGAAATCTCCCGACTGCTGTTCAATCCACTCCTGGACGGCGAGCTGGACATCTTCATCGTCCCCAAACCGGCGTCCACGCAGTGCAGCCTTGAGCTGGCGGAATAAAAAGAGGTCGCTAGGAGCCAGATCTGGACTGTAGGGGGGATGGTTGAGCTCCTCGAATCCGCACTCGCGCAGGGCAGCTTGTGCAACTCTGGCCTTGTGGACTTTGACGACGTTGAAGTCGATCATGGGGCGTGATGTTTCTAGGGAACCAACGGGCAGAGACCTTGGTCATGGCCAAATTGTCGTGGATGATGTTCATAACACTTCCATGTGATATTCCAAGTTTTTGCTCGATTTCTTAGACCTTCACCCGTTGATTTTCGGGTCACATTGTCCTCGTTGGTCGCGTCTGACGGGCGTCCTGGACGGGGATCATCTTCAAGGGACTCACGACCATGGCGGAACTCCCTATTCCAGCGAGCAATGGTTGCATAGGAAGGGGCGGTGTCAGTGAACACTGCAACCATGAGTTCATGGATCTCTTTTGCATTCTTGCCTTCCTTGGTCAAAGGTTTGATCACTGCGCAGTGCTCAACCTTCTCCATTGTTGAAAAATTTGTGACTGACGATCTGCGATCAGCTACTGCTTCTTAAATAGACGAGGCAGGAGCGTGCGGCTGCAGGTCCTGACTTGTCATAACTTGTCCTAACACCCCTACAAACAGCCATCCCCCTTCCTCTGTTTTGCCCTACCGATTCGCAAAACTTATTGACCGCCCCTTGTAAGGTCGAGCGACGATAACCTATTTCGACAACTATCCTACATGGGTTCTTCATTTTCACTCACACTTCAAATCATGTGTGCTTAATGCGAAGTGCATCTCTGAATCTAAGAACCATCACTTACTTAATCAAGATCGGTATAAGCTGTAGAGAACGCTCTCCGATTGATTGGTTCTTAGCCAGATGGACGAAGCAATCCAGGGTAGGAACAAGAGCATCTAAAAAAAAAAGAAGTACTTTTGAGATGCCACCCTCAGCAATATGCTCACCACTCTTGCACAGAACGTGGGGTTAGCGGGCATCAACGCCAAAAAGTAAATTCACTATCCCCACCACTTTATTATTGTTATTGAGCACCAAGCTATTCCTTTCTTTGTAACGATGGGGAGAAGGCCAAAAGCAAACAGCCCAAACAACCTTCTTTATGTAACACACAAAACAACCCTATTTAACATCTTAAATAACTCTTCTTATTCAACACACTAACTAAATATGCCTTCTTTAAGCACATCTATCATACACATCAACTCGGCGTCAGTGAGCCATTTTCCGCGTAAACAACCTCCTAAATCAAATAAATATTTTTTTGTGGTCCTCTGACTCTTAGTACACTGGGAGACTTATTACATCTATTCGCCCACATTCTTCTTACATGACAATACCACCTCAAAACATTCTCAGTTACAACTATTCATATCTCTCTACATACCATATACGCCTTTTACCCATTCGTTCCAATATCTACCCTATTGCTCTCACTCACGCACTTTCCTTTTCCCCATCCATAACATAGTCTCACTTGCATACATTAACATCAAGACCAGCATACTCACACACTTTTTGTGCACATTCCACACTTAAACCTTGGATTTTGTTCTACAAACTCTCACTTCCTGATGTATATCTCGATGGAAACTTACTACTTAACAAAGGATCAATATTATGGATTGCTACAACAAATGACAGCCCCAATCAGGACTCCCATACGGCTACTTGGCATACCCACACTTCCACAGTGACAAAAGCCTATTTCTACTAACAATACAACTTACTCAAATTGTAATCTTGAAGAGTTTGACATTTCCTTAAGATCAACGTTAGTAGGCTAGTCACATTCGCTGCTAATTTTGACCATGGGGCAGAGAAGAAAGGGTGGCAACCACATTCCCTCTGAGTGGAGAGCTGGAAGAGAAGAGAGAGAATTCGAAGGAGACTCTCTAACAGCTGGGCAGACTGAAAAGCTTCTTCAGTAGATGGCATCAAGTCTTGGGTACCTGCAACAAACATCCTCAAATCAAGTTTTCTTCGGAAGGCTGGGACAAATCACTACACCTCATTGATTATCCCTTATGCAGGAACAAAACCTTTAGCTAAATGGCTCCCCAGGCAGTAGCCCATATCAGAGCTTAGCGATCTTTTACAACACGCGGTATGGGGTTTCTTCCTGCCCAACATACCTCTACCAAATATGAAGGTAAAATTAACAATCAGGAACTAAACTCAGAACAGTAAACTTAAAAATACTAAACATCTAATCGCAAAAAAATAGAATGAACCTAAAGAGGAAAAAATATCGCCTTTATCTACTATGCTATTTGTTAGTTTACAAGACTGATGGCATCAACACATAAGTTCTGTGTACTGAGATCTTGGTGAGAAGGGTGTGAACCTCACCAACACTAAATGTTGAGAATGGGTCGGTAGACATCAATTTACAATCAAGTTATTCAGGCTACAAGCTTAGCATCTCCGCTTCCTGAATAGGTGGTGATATTCATAGGGTACAAGTTATTATAAAGACTAGAAAAGTCATCAATATCACCCATGAATACCATTTAAACTTCAATACAAAAACTTGTTGATTCAAATGGACAGAAGGGAGTGAAGTAAATGAAAATTAGATTACATAAAAGCAGGAACAGATTCCGAAATAAAAAGGAGAAAGATTATTATTGTTTACTTGAATCTCAGAAGTGAAAACCAACGAATTGGTTGGGGCTAGGAAGGCATGCAATGATGCAGTTAACATGTAGAGAATGGCTGGCCACGCTAAACTTTACAACCCCTTGCTTGGGAGAGGGAAGAAAATCAGAAAAACAAAAGCAATTAGCTAAGATTCAGAGAGTAAAATGGAAGATGAAAATTGATTGAGCAAATCTTATTCCTTCATGTTGTTGTTTAAAGAGGGATTATTGCAACATAATCCAACCACATTTTAACAAGTATTTTTTTCAGCAATCATCTGGCGACTGACTACTACGGCATAACTCGCTGGATTCATCTTATACCCGGAAGCTGGGCTAGATTAAAATCCAAACGAACAAAAGACCCCCACCCCCCAAAAAATCAAGAAGGAAACACACTCCAGCATCAGAGGGAGAACCTAGAGCGTGGTAGGAACACCCAATAAAGAGAAATAAAATGGAAGAGGCCAGCTTCCTCCAATGAGCATAACCTCATCCAGAGTAGAAGGGACAAGCGGTAGTGACCGCGCTCATCCCGGTACTGGGACAGGTAACATGCGCGAAGATCCCCCAGACTGTGCCGAAAAGTTCAGGGAACAACACAGTCGTCGCAGTAAGGTTAAAGGGAATGATCCATCAAATGACGGTGCATCCCGCGAGTGTGCCGAATTTGAAGATGATAGAGACCGACATGAAGCCGTTGCAGCATTACGAGGGTATCTCCATGGGAACAGTTGCGGTGTAATAGCATGGAAATTTAAGTTCCCTTCGGCGTCTCCCATCTTATCGCCAGGCAGCCCTGAATGCTGGCATGTGGTCAGTGTGAGGAGAGGAAAAGTGAAACACCGGTCTGGTCGACCAGGCATCTTGGAGCCTATGACGCCCTCAATGGCCTACACCACTATCGACCTTGTTCCCCTACCTAGGCCTCGCACTTACCTACCTCATAAGCTTAGAAACTATCCCCTCGAGCCTACATATCCTCTCCAAATCCTGAGCTCTCATTCTCCTTAAATCAACAATGTATTCACACAATCTACATACCACACATGCATTCCCATCTGCTATCAGCTCCACAAACATTGCAAATACCCACAGATTCATACTCGCTAATTAAGTGCATTCAGCCATTTTGCACAAATCGAGAAAACTTTTCAAGACCCTTTAATTAAGCAATCAGGAAACGTGTAAACAATAGGGGGGTGGGGGGGCGATCAAATTGGGCAGCTGTGAACATAAAAAAATATATATAGATAGTAACACTGATTCAATTTCGTCAACCCTGTATATAATACAACTGTTTGCGCTGATTTTTTTTTAAAGATACACTCAATTAACTATATTGCAAGACCCACAACTTATATTTTAGTGACAACCTCAGCGCAAAACACCTAAAATACAAAGAATATTTGGAAAATCAACAGATCTCACAGAAATACATCCACCCTAAAGTGTGACTTCTTGGGATGCTCATCCACTCCTTTCTATTTCAATCTGATATGATTTCTTCACAATGTCTATTCTCATTCATTCTTCCCACATGCCCAAACCAACTCAGAACATTCTTTTACAACCTACACCTCATGCACATATTTCTTTACATCATATCTCTTACCATTGTTCCTTACTCTATCGTTACCTCAGCTAGCATCCATGCCAAATTGTCCACTTGCACCATTCTTGAAACGAACACCACACGAACATCCTCGGAATGTGTATCTATGTCTTCAGGACATGTCAATGGTTGGTTGGATGTTGATGGGGGCGGGGGGGAATCTGAGGAACGGCAAGTCCTCTTGCGCCTTGGTTTAGGAGAAGCGTGAACCTCCCTAATGATTGGAGAGGGAGGAGGAGCATCATCCTGAGGCAGAGATTCTTTGGGGCCTCTTGCTGGATATTCTGCGGCCGTAAAAGTGGAGGTCTGAATGGTCTCTGCTGTCTGTTACGGACTGGTCTGGTCGCTCTAAGAGCATCCGCAAAACTCACTGCTGGTTGTATGTATAATTGTTTAGCTCTCCTTTTAACCGTCCTTCATGCTAATTCGGAATTTATTCCGAAGAGCAACGACCTCTCTTTTATACAAGAAAAAGGTGCACTGCTTAGAGGTGGCTAGGTGGTCGCCACCACGGTTGGCACAACAAAGGGGACGAGGGCACGTTGTTCCATGGAAATCAGAGGAACAATTGACACATACCCTCACCTGTTTGCAGTGCTTACTGACATATCCAAAACGTTGACAATGAAAGCACCTACGGGGATTCACCACGTAGGGGTTCACGGGAATACACAGATAACCAGCCTTGATATTCTTAGAGGGTTCCAACCTATTGAAAGTTAATATGATAGTAGCGAAAGGAACTCTGGTACCATTAACATTACGAGTGACACGGTATGCATCAACTACCTTCTGAGAAGTCAGTTTAGCAACAAGCCGGTCCACATCATATTCAATAAGCTCCCCCGACCTGATAACCCCCTTGCAGGAGTTCAAGGTAGGATGGGCTGACGAAGATATATTGAGGGAAGCAAGAGAATCCAGTGCTTTGATTTTTTTTATGCTGATCAAATGAAGAGGACTCCACAACAAGGCAGCCGTCATTCCTAGGCCACATTTGGCAACAGTCTTCATAGACATTGAAAATGTCAGCCTTACTTATTGGTGTATCATTGTCTGATTTTAAAACTACAAATTTATCATAATCAAGATCATCATCGACCTCGGAACCAAAAGGAGTCTACGAAGATCACGGTCATTGGTGGCACAGGAACCAGAAACCTGGGGCCTCTGGGAAAAGTTTTTATTATTTTTACCAATAAATAGTGTATTAAAAGAACATGTACCCCTGGGGAAGTGGAGTCATGTTACTGTAGCTGCCCCCAGACTAGGCGCTTTACACTATCCTCAGGGTAGCCATTCCCCACACTACAGCTGTCGTTTTAAAAACAGTGCAACGTCATGAATGGAAGTTTAACGACGGCTAGGCTTAGATCCACGCTGTGAACCGCTATCAGCCCCAGAAGAAGTGCGGCCTTCAAAGCAATACCTCTGGCGAACATGATCGGCAACCCGTACAGCGGTACTCAACACAAGTTGTGAGGATCCGTTGTCTGACTCCTCCATAGTGGCCTGTTCAGCAAGGTAGGACCCCTGAAGACAGACTGATGGACAATAATGTCCATCACAGTCTTCACTGACATAGCCCACTGTGTCATTGAAGTACGCAAGCCCCTCCACCACGACACATTGATCCTCAGGGATGGGACCTAGCTCTCGGCGGCATAGGCACCGTCGAGATCAGCTGCGAATGCAGTGAAAGCTGTTGGCGACTGAGGAAGACGCCAGGCTCGTGCGTACAGGCGAGTTATGCACTGTACACGGCGCAGAGCGAGCGGCAACTCCCCCAACATCGACAAGTAGGCTCTCAATGAGGGCTGTGCGGAAGGCACCGGTGGCCAGGCGAAGGCCTGTGTGGTGGATCGTGTCGACCTTCTGCAATACACGCTCTGCTGCGGATGCATAAAACTCGTATCCGTAGTCGAGCTTCGAACGAACAGATCGATAAAAAAGTAAGACAGTAGCCCTATCAGCGCCCCAGGCGCTGAACGGCACGAAGAATGTCCATGACTAGGGTACAAGAGACCCTAAGGCTGTGAATATGAGCCTCCCAGGTGAGGCGTCGCTCAAGTACAAGACCAAGGAAACGGTGAGAGTCCACCACTTCTACGCGCAGCCCATTGAGAGGTGCACCACCTTAGTCTTGGTCAAGGAAAACCGAAGCGTGTGCACTTCGGCATAGCGAGAGACGCGGTTTAATGCCTGTTGAAGTCGACGCTCCAGAGTTGGCATCTGTTCGTCAGCGTAAAGCGTGGCGAGTTAATCCCGTTGATGCTCAGGGCAGAGTGCGACACTGAGGACACTTCCGTGCGGGACACCCACCTTCCTCCTCCATTGGGCCGGAGTGGGCTGCCCGACCCGTATGGGAAATCAACGATCTCACAAAATTTTCAGATATAAAGATTGGGAGGCGTCCTCAAATCCCCATCATGTGGAGAGTCTCCATGATACCGTATCGCCCTGCGGTATCATAAGCCTTCTCCAAATCGGAAAAACCCGTGGTGTAATGCTGTCTACGAAGGAAGGCCTCGCAGATAGCATTTTCTAGTCGGAGAAGAACATCCGAGGTGGAGTGGAGCTTGCGGAAGCCGCACTGTACAAAAGACATCTCCCCCGCTGTCCCGAAAAAAAGTTCACCGATACAGATGAGTTTGATGCATACAAGCCAGAAGAGGGCGACTAAATGGTGCCATTTATGCAAGCGGAACTCAAAGACCTGAACATTTCCAAAGAATCTGCTGAGCTATTGGTATCACGTCTTCGAGAGAAATATATGCTGGTATCAATCAAGGACAACATTCTATTGGTTTCGAGGCCGCGAGAAAGAATTTAAGAAATTTTGCACGCTTGATAAAACCTCTTCAAGGTTTACTGTGACAACATTGCTGAGTGACTCAACTTAATGGGCCTGAAGTATGATGCTATGGAATGGAGACTTTTCATTGACTCATCTAACAGAAGTCTCAAGGCAGTTCTTAATAACGTCAATATGTTTTCATTGATCCCCGTTGGACAATCAGCTGCAATGAAAGAAACCTGCAACACCATGGACCGTCTGTTGTCTGCTCTCAACTACAAGGAACACAAATGGCTGATCTGTGGAGATCTTGAAGTTGTTGGGAGTCATCCTAGGCCTTCAGAGTGGGTACACAAATTATCCATGCTTTATGTGCTTGTTGGACAGTCAAGCTGTCGACCAGCATTATATTAGACAGGACTGGCCATCAAGACAAGGATTAGAACCTGGTTCGCACAACATTCTGTCCTACCCTCTGGTTGAACTGAGCAAGATATTGCTTCCACCCTGCGCATCAAACTCGGTTTGATGAAGAATGTTGGCAAGGCAATGGACAAGGAAGGTAGAGGATTTGCTTTCCTCCATCAGAAGTTTCCATGAGTCAGCATGGAAAAACTGATGGTAGGTGTATTTGATGGTCCTCAAATAAGGGAGCTTATCAAGGACACCAGTTTTGATGAATCACTAAATCCTGCTAAACTCTCTGCTGGGTTGTCCCTTAAGTCAGTCATTGCAAACTTCTTTGGCAACAACCGAAGTCCTCAGTATGAGAAGACAGTTGATGTGTTGATGGAGAATTTCCACAAGCCTGGTACATGCATGTCAGTGAAAATGCATTTCCTTCAGTCCCGTCCCGCCTGGACTAATTTCTTGAGAATTGTGGAGACTTCAGTGAAGAATAGGATGAGCGCTTTCGCCAAGATATTCGTGTGGTGGTGGTCTAACACATAATACCTGGGTGTTGAGATGTCCACTTTCTAGCTAACTACTGCAGGTACCTGAAAAGGGATTTGCTCTCTGCTAAGCACAATCGGAAGTCCCTGAAGAGACCATTCATCCATGAGTAGCTTTTTTTTGTATGTTGTACTCTTTTTGGTATCAATTAGAATATTCTGTAAGCCTTGTGTATAAATCAGTTCAAAATTTACTATTGTGTGTACATTCGCCTACAAATATATCAGAATATAGGAATTTATAGTATGTGCTTATATCTCTAAACTTTATCTGATTATATAAAATGACCATGATTTTTGGATTCAGTGGGAAAAAATGGCTTAAAATCAGGTATTATGTGTTAGATTTTGAAAACAGCGCAGACCAGTGTAATGATAAATAATCATAATATAAAATTAATAATAAGAATGATAATAATAATAAAATGGAGGAAAGAGTAAAGCGCACACAGGCGATGCCAATGTGCGAAGATGCTATGGGACTCAGAATAATTAAATATCCCCCTAAACCAATAGATGAGGTCCTCATAGTTTCCTGACTTGGGTCTTTCTTTTGACATGACAAAACACGTATGCACTGGATGCCATGATTTATCAAGCTTCAAGTTTATGTCATGAATGAGCTTAAGTATGGACCAGTTGACATCCATCTAATGCATAGATCAGTGTCAACACAAACCTTGTGGATGGAGGACTGGCGTTTCTGGTGAGTACTCAGAATGTAATCGGAGTAAACTATTTATGCCCCATATGACAAACATTATCTCAAAGTTCTAGCATTTAAGTACAATGGGAGACAAAACAATAAGAAATCATTAATGAATCATATGTGGATTACAGCACAGTTAATGTGTTAAAGCTAAAGAGTCAGAGTAATAAACTTAAAATCTCCCTCTTCCCCCAATGACTGACCAGTTTCTTTCAGCAAAAGTGAGAGAGAACTCTCCGGCTTCGTGAATTCAGCGACCACAAGAGAAATCATAGGGCAGAAAATACAACTCCCTCGCCTCTGTTTCAGAACCTAAAAAAAAAAAGTTTCCTCAAGATTCTTCAGTGACATTGTGGACATAAATATATTTTCCTTATTTTTTTCCCCTTTAATATGGATGGGTTCAAAGAAAAATCAAGAAGACCAAAGACTACACATGAAAAAGGAAAAGAAAATAACTATTAAAAAAACATGAGAGGCAAATAATCGCTTCAAGCCATGCTATAGCAAAACAAACCTTAGAAATACTAGGGAAGGAAAAGGTATTAAGAACTTTCAAGAAAAAGTTTGTACCAAACAACACAGACTCAAAATATGAACTTGGAACACTTTTTTGAGGATTCCAAAACAAGTTAACACAAAAAGGCAATGATGTAAGCTCTTTCTTCATAGCCTTTATATATTTGGGCAACTGACAGGGTTGGACTTGTTGTATATGGGTGTTGAGTTGTATCTGGTTTCTGGTGAGAGTAGGAGCAGATGTCTGTCTGTCAAGCCAGGGGGAAACCTTGGCAAGTGACCCACGTGTGGTTTGGGAGAGGAATTTACTATAGATCAATGTCAGGTGGAATGACTTTGGGAGAAAATTTGATCCCAGAGAATGGAAGGTTTACTGTGTTGTATGCATGGGATTTTTAGTGTATGATGGAGGGGGTGATTGGTTAAGAGGTGCCTTGGCGCACAATGTATGGTGATCACACCGTAAACAAGTTATTTAATGTGATTTGCATGGCAGTGGTAGGAGATATAAAGGAAATTGTATGAATGGTAATAATGAAATTGTGCCAGAGGTTAGCAAACGGTTTTTATAGTTTGTATGAGTCGAAGGTTCATAGTTTATTTACGAGTCCATCTTTTCTTGTAGCAGATAACTCCCCCAACGGGATGAATATTTTGGGGTGTGAGTGCTAGTTGCAGGGTGGGTGGGAAGGGTTCCTACACTGTCAATAGGTAGTTTTGGGTTTTGTTTTTTTTTAATTTTAGGAGCACATCTGGAAACTGCCTACTTGGGGCATAAGTCGCAGCTACTCACCAAAGCCTACTACTAGAATATATTAAAAAAAAAACAAATAATATACAAATAACATGTAACAATAAAAAAAGATAAAGCAAAAAGGCAAGATGGGAGCGGGAGCGGGCATAGACCCGCCTTTTCCTGGTGCAGGAACATGCGATCCACAACAAACATTCAAAGTGGAGGAGGTCAGCCTCCTCCCAATATTGTATAGTCCACAAATCAGTGTGCATGAATCCGTCCCAAGTAAAGGGACAAGTGGTAGCAACTGCACTCGTCCCAGTACCAGGACATGTAACAAGGGCGAAGATCACCCAGACTGGAACATTCAACAAGAATGTGCCAAACAGTCTGGGGGACAATGCAGTCTTAACAATAAGGCTCAGGAAAGCACTCCATCAGAGACATGAATCGTCATGGGGAAGTCACGGAAAAATGGCACGCAACTTTAAGTTCCCCTAAACTGTCTCCCATCTTCTTTGCAAATCATCCCGTATTCCAGCCATGTAGTCCGTGTGAGGAAGAGCGAAACACTGGTCTGATCGCCCAGGCGTCGCCTACTTTTTGGCGCCATTATTCCAGGTATTCCTACATGTCCAGGAACCCAGCAGCGATAATCTTAACATCCAATCGGCTCGCCAAAACCGTGGCGTCACGGATATCGCGAACCAAGGGATGCGAAGATTCCAATGGCCCGAGTGCACTCAGGGCGCTTTGTGAGTCGCTATAAATTACAATCCGGTCTCCGAACCAGGCACGTCGCGTTATATCCCGTACCGAGCGATGTATTGCAACCAGTCAGCTGTGAAGACAGACGCAGCACCTGGCACAGACCCACTGACTTCAGAGGAGATACGGGGTGTAATCCGACCCCCTCTTGGGACTTAAAGCCATCCGTAAACACTGGTACGGTTCCAGCGTGACACGAGGTGTGCTCCAAAAAGGTCGAACGCAATACTCCCGGCGCTGTACAAGCTTAGAGAGCAGAGGCGTGGCGACGAATAGTCAAGGGTGGTACCCTTAGGCGGGGGTCCTAGGCAGAACCAAGAGAGCAACCGGCCCGAGAGCTATACCGAGCTCTCGAAGGAGTTTCATAGCCCTAACTCAAAGGGCTTAGGGTATGATAGACACCGTCGAGAAAGTTGCGAATGAAGTGAGAGCTGTTGGCGATTGAAGGAGGCGCCGGGCTCGCGGGTACAGGAGAGAAATGCACTGTGCGGAAGGCACTGGTCGCAGGCGAAGGACGGTGAGGTGGAGGAAGTCCAAATTCTGCAATACACGCTCGGCTGCGGATGCATAAAACTCGTATCCGTAGTCGAGCTTCGAATGAAAAAATGATCGGTAAAAAAGTAAGGCAGTAGCCCTATCAGCGCCCCAACCGCTAAACGTCACGGAACGAAGAATATCCATGGCGCGTGTGCAAGAGACCATAAGGCTGCGAATGAGCCACACAAGTGAAGCGTCAGTCAAATACAAGACCAAGGAAACGGCGCGAGTCCACCACTTCCAGGTGCACCCAATTTAAAAACAAGTCTGAGCAAGGATGGAGCCGTGGATGGCTGGATAAGTGCGCCACCTTAGTCTTGGCCAAAGAAAACTGAAGCCTGTGCACTTCGGCGTAACAAGAGACACGGTTCAATGCGTGTTAAAGTTGACATCTTGGCCGCGTCAAAAGAGATCGAAAGGTCGTCCACGTAGAGCGTGGCGAGAACATCTTTCGGCCGCACCGAGGTGATGCCGTTGATAATCAGGGCAAAGAGTGCGACCCTGGGACCCCCTCTTGGTGCTCCATTGGGCCGGAGATGGCTCCCCCACACCCGTACGCGGAATCGGCGATCTCGCAAAAATTCAGATGTAAAGATTGGGAGGCGTCTCCTCGCCCCCATGATACTGTATAGCCATGCAGTATCCTATGCCTTATCCAGATCGATAAGCACCGTGGCGTAGTGCTGTCTACGAAGGAAGGCCTCGCAGACGACATTTTCTAGTCAGAGCACAGCATCCGACGTGGGGTGGAACTTGCGGAAAACCCACTGTGCAAAAGACAGATGTGCTCCACTGTCCAGAAAGGCTAATCTAACATTTACTAATTTCTTCAGCAACTTGCAAACACAGGAGGTTAGAGAGATTGGGCGGAAATAGGTCGGGGTAGAGTGATCTCTTCCCGGTTTGCGACAAGCGACGATACACTCTACCCAGATTATGTTGAACAAATCTACCAGAAAAGTCATGCCTTGCTCACCCAGGTGTCGAAGCATGGCGTACAGGACATCCTCCGGGCCAGGGGGTGTCATCAGACGAAGATCAACTCACTCAGATTAAACCTGTCGTTGAAAGGTTCTCCGCCTCTGGAGGTAAAGTCTAGTCGGCGGCCTTCCGCGACATCACGACGCGGGGTCCATGATTGCGGTCCCTTTCTCCTGGAGAACGGGAGGGGGACTCAATTGGGCCGGACGTGCCAATCTTGGCCTGGTCGCTGACTGAAACGAGAGCAGACCCATCCGTCCCCGCGGCTAACGCAGATGGAGAGGAGCCCCCCCCCCCCCGAGTCTTTTTTGTCCTTTTTCTATGTTTTTTTTTTAGGGGAGGAGGGCGGGGAATGAACCCGCTTCTCTCCTCCGTCGGCAGGAGACCCCAGGCCAGATGGACTGACCTAGACAAGATCCTTCACTGAGATGGAGAAGGTCCCGGCTGCCACAGGGGCAACAGCAGGAGGAGGAAATCCCTCCTTTCCTTGTAAAGTGTTCGAGACACAAGCCGTTTGAGGAGAACCACGCAGAGGGGCGGACTCGGGTTCAGTGCTTGGCATCAGGCCCAGGTCCACCCCAATGAAGGGTCTTACTGTCTGGGGTTGGGTTGCCTCAGGGACCATGTCCATCTCAGGGAGGGCTTCCATATGGCCACATCCCCCAGGACATCACAGGTCTCATTGCTTATAGTGTCTTTGGTCGGGGAAGAGAGGGGGGCACTTATGGTGACCCCTTCTAAGCTCAATATGCGAGCACGCATGTCTTTAGAAGGAAGGGGCCATCGGTCCTTATCTTCCCTCCTCCCCTTAAGGGGGTGGACCTATCGTGCCGCTCCCACCGGAAGTGGTCAATTATGGGTGGGTCGCCTGCCTTTCCCTAGGGCGACTCCAGAGAAGGGGGTGTGGGGGGAGTCCACTACATCCGTACGTAAAGGAGAGAAGTAATCCTCCTCTCGGGTTGAAGAGTTTTGGAGGATTCCCTGCTAAAGCATGAGGGGGGGGGGAGGCCCTGTCTATTTTTCAGGGTAAAGTAGAGGGAGATTAATTTTTTGGTATTCATCATTGGGCATGGTGACTATTTATTCTAGGGAAAGCATACGCTAATCACCCCCACGGAGCAGCTTGCTCTGCTAGAGGAGAGTATGAGGCCCGGCAGAAACAGCTGCCGCCATTTGAGACCACTCCTCCCACCTATTTGCCTGGCAGCCCATCGGCATGGCGGCTCCACCTTGGCCACGGCGTAAAATGGATAGAGATTGAAAGGAAAAAGGTAGGGAAGGTGTGGATGGGGATGAAGCAGTTTGTTAAAAACCCTCCACCTCTCGGCCCGAATCCGGGATAGTTGGATGAGAGGAAGCTGGTCGGCATCAACCCTGTGAAATAAGAGGCCGACCAGAGAAAGTTGAAGGAGAGGTTGTAGGGAAAGTGAGGAAGTAGGGTAGAAATGCAGGCTGTCTGAAAGAAAGAAAAGAGGTTAAGCTGGGGCCGGACAGGGCGCTGAATCCCGTCAGCACGGTGGCCATGAAGGCAAATCGGCGCACCCCTTACAGGGCCCCATGTCTAAGTGCCTACATCTCAGTGGTGAATATCGAAAGTCTTTGGTAGCTTCGTCGGATAGGATGGGTCTCCAGATATCACCAAAGATCAGATGCCATTTCAAATTTAGACTTGTCGGTATAAATATGGGTTCCCCCCATGTGTTGCTGCGTGAACCAGGAACTGCGCTCTCTTTTCCTCAGGCATCGCAGATGCTTGTCCTACTACGCAGCTTCTGCAGACCTTGACGGTTGTCTCCAGGAATGGAGGGTCCGGCCAACTAAGTGGGTGGATGTTTAGATTTACTCCAAACTCCTCCATTCGTTGTCTCGCTCTGAACCCGAATGGATGTGAGATGGATGGGTGCTCAGCAAATAGGAGGTCCAGGTGGTCATTAAGAGCGGCTTACAAAGTCGATGATGTTGCTAGTCTTTGGATACAGGCATATTGCCTTAATGTGATCTCCATTCTGCGGAGGTCTAATGGCATTTCTCCTGTATCAAATAATAGTCTTGGGATAGGAGAGGATCTGAACACCCCTGTTGTTCTTCTAAGCTGTTGTTTGCTATGGTATTAATCTTTTTGAAGAGTCGATTTTTCAACGGTAGTCAAGCTTTGGGTGGATCAGTGAATGGTACAGTAGGAGGATGGTTTCTCTGTCACTCCCCAGTTATGCCTGGTGTTCGTAGCACATTTAAAGCTTTTGTGCTTGAGGTCTTCACTATTTGGATGTGGGACTCCCCAAGTTATTTTATTGAAGGTGAGCCCTAGAAATTTCATATTTTCTACCACTTTGATTCTTTGTTGGTATAAATATATGTTGGGATCTCTGATGTAGCCACAACGGCGGCAATAGTGGACAGCGGTTTCGGTTGAAAATCTATAACTATTGGCAGAAGCCTAGTTGCACTGTTAATGGCAAGCTGGAGGCGGCGTTCCCTCGTTACTATCTCCGATCCCTCCAATGAGATGGAGAAGTCATCCACATATAGTGCGCTGAGTGTGCTGCCCTGAGGAACGCCTTCTTCTTGTGGGAATAGGGCGGATACTATGTTACCTAGTCGGACTGTGAAATAATGGTCTTTCAAGAAATTCTTTATGAATTCTGGCCAGTGGCCACATAAGCCCATGCTGTGCAAGCTCTTTAAAGTACCGTAGCGCCATGATGTATCATAGGCTTTTTCTAAGTCAAACAAATAGCTCAACTAGGTGGGGTTTCAGTCGAATGCGGTTTCTAGGCGGATCAGAGCATCTGTTATAGTGTAGCTTTTTGAATCCGCAGTGTAATGGGGATAGGAGTGATTACTTCTCCAGCAGTCACATTAGGCGCGTGTTGACCATCTTTTCTATGACCTTGCACATGCAGGATGTTGGGGCAATCGGTAGTTGGTTGAAATAGTTGAATCTTTGGCGAGTTTGCGGAAGGCTAGGACCGTAGCTGTTTGCAATGCATCAGGAACGAGGTCCTTACAAGTTTACTCCTCTCCAGGAAAGGGGTCTCGTGTTGGGGGGGCTGATCCTCTCGGATCGGCGTGGCCTCCGTGCTGGGGGCATGAGGCACAGAAGCCTCTCGTGGAAGCAACTGTTGTTTTGAGGCAGATGGCTGGCTTGCAGTCATTGTCTGCCAGGCAGGGGTGAGAGCAGGCCCAGGGATGGGGGGCATGGGCACTCTCAGCCCTTTGAAAAGCCACCTCTTGGGTGGGTGAGGCCTCTATTGTGGGAGCCTGGGGTGTACATATGTTATACACATGTAGTTGTTTATCTGACAGCTCAATTCCGTAGTATGGCGGTTCTCATTGATTCAACTATAGAGGTATAAGGGGTGCCTTTTGTCCCGATCATAGATCGTACCTTCTCTCGAACCTCCCTAAAAGTGAGGCGATCCTTTTCTCTGAGGGTTAAGACCTCCTCTTCAAACTTATACATATTGCATTTTTTGCTGGATGCAGGGTTGGGTTCACTGCAGTTGACGCATTTTGCTTCAGTCTTCAATTGAGTCTGGGTGACTTGCTTTCGAACAGTTTACACAGGCAGGTACATAGCCTTGCTCCTTACGAGGGCGGGTTTATATAGAATGGCCAAAGGAGTGGCAAAAATAACAGCTTTGTGGGCTTGGCTTAAATTCCCTAATGAGAAATCTTCACGATCCCACGTAGACTTATTTTGGTAGGTTGTCCAAATCAAGTGATAAGGAGTATGTATCAGTTGGAACTTTAACACCATTAATAATCCTGTGGACCCTGTGTACCTGTGTAACCGAGTATTCGCGTATTTGTTTGATGAGTTGGGCGGGTCTCTGTGTATTGAGTGAAGTCTGGCTCGAGAATAACGCCTTTGCACATATTAAAGAATAGGTGAGGTTTTACCACCACTTTATCATCAGTTAGTTCCATTAACTGCATTATTTTGTCGGCCTGAATTTTGGTTCTCACCTCCACCAGAATGATTCCCTCTGCCTGAAGCAAGAGAGTGGGGAATTGTGGTCTGGGTAACTCAAAAACATTTTCAAAGTCCTTCTTCTGTTTGACCATGCAGCTTTTCATTAGGCTAACTTGGGGTTTTTCTGGTCTTATGATATAGAATCTCCTAAAGGAGCGGTCAATGAATTCACCTGGGAGTATTTGTTGTTTTAGCAGTTCTGGCAGAGTCTTGGAGGAACGTGCAGTATTGCTGTCCATTGATGGGTAGTTTGTCTCCACTGGATGGTGTAATGATTTTGTCCGTTTCTGCAGGGGTGATGTCTTATCTTGAGGTGTTATGCTTTGGTTATAAGTGTCTATTAGTCTTGGTATTGATGTAGTAGTAGATCCTGGGACGGGTGTTGTACCATTTGTATTTTCTAACTGGGTTCTTTTTGTACCTCTTGTTGTTAAATTCATAATCTTAGACGAACTTGGAAGTAGAGAGGGCTGGGGGAGGAAGGGGGAATGCACAGCTTTTTCCATTATAAGCTTTATTCATTGGGTTTTTGTTTTTTTAAGGGAAAAAGAACTTGTGAGTACAAAACGGAGGGAACTCAGTCCGTGAACGCACCGTTTAGCCAGTTTTCATCAGCAGAGGTGTTTGAAACCCCTAGAAGGTACCAGGGGTTTTGGCTTCCAGCAACCATTGCGCAGACAACGGGCCGGTACTAAACAACACAGCTGGTGTTAGGCGCGGGCGTTGAGCTCCATCTAGAACGGCCACGGACATCTACACACAGGGGTTAACCCATGCGGACAGTGCAGGACGCATCTTGGTGGGTCGTCATTCCTTGTCAAGTCCCTTCTTGGTTCAAGCTCAGTCCCGCGGTCCGAGTGCCGACTATGAAGTTCCGCCCCTTCTTGGCAGCCCCCCTAAAAAAGTGGGAAAGGGAAAGGATGGGCTGGGCTGCCACCAGTCTTGGGGTGGCGCTGAGCAAATTGCGCAGAGAGAGGCTTCTTTTATGGACATTTTCTTGGTTCAAGAGAGTAAGTGGTTTAATGGGATGCTTAGAACGCATCCCGTAGCACACAAAATGACAGAGGGATGCTATAAATTAATTACATTTGACTTTTAGATTGAAAGATGAATAATGGAATGCGGATAGTCCATGAAATATTTGGATATCTTGCTTCAGTTAATTATAACTCTTGATTGATAAGTTCTATCGACGATAATTCCACTCTAGTCATACGATTTCCTCCCGTCTTCTTCGAGTCTACAAGGACTAAAAAAAATGAGACCTGTTAACTCAGTTCATGATGATGATTAACAGTACCTCTTCACTCCAGAGCATGCATAAAAATAGTCCTAAGCTAGAAAGCGGAATACTTGTTTGTCTGAACAAGATGATTGTCGTAGGTTTGCCGAGATTATATATATATTTATTTGTTTTATTATTTTTTAATAAACCAAATAAACTTTGACTTGAGGCGTAGGTTCGTGCCTCAGTGATCGCTTGAGGATCGTCCTCTAAGAGTTCTAATCTTTATTTTTACTCTAGTGAATGAATAAAAGGGGTTTCTTTCTTGACTATCAATAATTGCCACTTTAACTCGTTCGAGGATAATTAAAACAGTGCTTTTACAAAGGAAATAGATTTTAATGAACATAAACACTCTCACTAAATAACATAAAAAAATACAGATCTAATACACTTATAAAAGAAAATGGGATTGCTGGGCAAGCTCTCAAAGCTCGATTTGAGATAGAATTTTACGGGGGAATCAATTTTAAATTAATATCTTTGTCCTTAGCCAGACATCCAATAAACTAATTATTATGCACAGGGACATAAACAACAGGATTATTCTTTACTCACATAAGGTAATGGAGATTAAATACTCGCAACCAGTTAGACTATCCTCAGAGATTTTGATCCAGAGAGGGATTGCTCAAGTTGTTTGCTCAATAGATGGCGTTCATCGACCTGCCTGTCGAGTTGACGGGTGACGTCACGAGGGATCTGAATGGGGTGGAGGCGACTTCAAGCGAAAGCTTAGTCCTTCTACTTTTCTTCCGGACAAGATGAAATCATTGTCTTCTTTTTATTTTTTCTATCTAGTTGGGGTTTGTCCAACTTAGATAGAGTAAGATTTGGAGTTCTTAAACTGGCTAGCTTGATACTCAATATCTTGGGGGCTTGAACGGCGCCGAGCTTCCTTGGTACAATCTGGTTTTGTACAAGGCCTGCAAGTTCTCCTTAATTTGCAGAAAACTTTCTACCGGTGATTTTTCGGCTTCCTTCTCGAACTCAAAAAATCTCTCAACCGGTGACTTACTTGTCTCTTTCATTAGAACGAACATAAAAGCCTCATTTCCTCGGGTCAACCTGTTATATACCCAAATTACTCCCACGGGGTAATGGGGAGTTGGAGGGGGGACTCGCAAGGTGAGACCTCAGGTTGGTCTCCCGCGCTTGGCATCTTGTAGCTCTGAGAGAGGGTAATATGAGATCGGCAGTTTGCACTTTTGAATGAATTGTTTATAAGTACACCCTCGAAGGGCCTGCCTTTTGAGCTGAGGTCAGGAATCTGTCTCATAACATTTACCCTTTTGCCGGTTCTCCTATGTTACCGGAGAACATCGGAGGGGCAAAGCTAAACCTAGATGTCTTTTGTTATTATTTCCTTGGCCTCGATACCTATATATATATATATATATATACTAAACTCTTATACCTCTACAATGATAATGAAAATTCATTCTGTAGGGGTGAATTAAATGTAACCTCACAATACGTGAAATGTGCAGAGACGTTGGGTTAGTGCCTAAACCAAGCTATCTTATATAATAATTTCACTAGTGCGTCAATAGACCTTAGAATAAGTAGGACTCAATGGCCGTGGACTAGTTTTCAAGCAACTTGATCTCTTATACTTGTTTTTTACTTTCTGCCCAGACCCATGCAAATGCCCATTCTTCACCCATCAAAGTTAAGAAAAAAAAGCTACTCCTTACCCAAAGTTCGAATTCCGAGATAAAGTGTAGGTTCATACTGAGAAAGGCGTCATACAGTGCGAAATGGTGGTAAAATGCATAAAAAAACTCACCAAACCTAGAGCATCTGCCACAAGATTCAGGGTGTGAAAAAGAACCTGCTTGTCAGCGCCAGTTGATGGCGAAGTGAGGAGGAACCGAGCAAACCCTTCAGTCCAACCTTCCAGTAGGAAGACGTCTTGCAACACGTCCCCGTCGTCATCGATGGCAACCAAGAGAGACTGGAGGTGATTGGCACTCCGCTTCACCGCTCGGTGGGAGGTGGCATTCTGGGCCTCCCTCAGGAAGCCCGCGGCGTGAGGAAGAATGAGTCGAACTGGGAGAGAAGCTGCCTCATCACCCGACATCACGAAGCGAGTGGAAAGTGGAGTGGCAAAGTCGAAATCCTGACCTAAAATGGCTTTCCACCCGTCCGCGCACATTACCACCCACGCAATCCGGGCAAACTGGAGAGGATCCACGGGAAGGAGATTGGATAAATCTTGGTCGCGGGTGGTCATAGAGCGTAGGGTCTTCATTCGGGGGTTGTTAGGGCTTTCCACTGGCCAGAGGTATTCCGTATGTTTGAACGCGACGTGCTGGGAAGCGACCACCAATGAAGGGAGTGAAAGAGATCCGAAGCAACGTCCGGAGTTGGTTGTCCTCTGCACAAGAACTTCCTCATTGAGCAATAAAGAGAGAAGTAAAGAAGCGTCCAGGCGCACGGCGTCATCGGTGCGAAAGAAGAGAACGGCTGCAACAGATCAATAGGATCATCTCGGAGGGAAAACAAAGAAAAATAGAATTTCAATGTTTTATAGTAATAGTTTAAATGAGACTCTTCAATTATCGTCCTTTTTTATAGTTTTTACCACAAATTCGGAACAGACATTTAAAAAGAAAATCAAATGAAAACCAACTTTACTCACTAAAAAGCAAGGGGTATGTGTGTAAAAAATATTCAGACGGTATAGAGCGCGAGATTACTTAAGGCTTTAAGGGCGGGAAAGACGTGCAACTCCCCTCAACCTGCTCCCAAAACACAAAGAAATAAGGTCCCTTTTGGAAATTCTTCATAAAGGGGATCCACAGTTGAACGTGGCTTCTTAACCAAGGCTCAATGCAATTTATACCAACTAGCACGCATCCAATGACCATGCATACTCTATGTGGTTTAACTTAATTTATGGCGAGAGGCGGTGTTTAACTCAGCTATGTAGCAGCCTATGATCACCACCATAACTATGGCATTTCTTAAAACCCATGAGTTCATCATGGCAAATACATATATGGGCATGACTCGCTGTAATAAAGGTATCCTATTAGAAGGCTAGGTTAAAACACAAATAAGAAAAAAAACAAAAACCATGCAAGTGTAAACAAAGATCCAAACCAATGCAATAGGCTATAAGTAGGAGGCCCACTTCGGCATGCTATATGATAGAATAATGAGAACATGCTATTTTCAATCGAAGTCTTCGGCCCCAGACACACACCCTTACAATTCAGCTTATTTTTCAATTTTCCTACTTTGATGTTGGTGCTATTCCTTTTTTTTTCAGCAAATATCCCTTTTTCTGCCATAACACAAATATAAAAAGATGCAAAAAAGTTTTAGCTAAATAGAAAATTGGGCATCTTGGGGAGGGAGATGGGTATTTGCATGAGTAAATGTTCTAGCTATTTACTAAAAACTAAGCATAAACAAATGTGGCAATTTCCTCAGGAAAGTGCAGGTTACATATTATATAATCCAAGTAGTCCAAAGAAAAGGAATTGCGGCACATGCACTTAGAGGGTGTGGAGCTCTTCAAAACATGGACACTACTTTCCAAAATGCTTCAAGTATCGAGGAAGGAGAGAAATGAAGCTGAGGAGGCTGGAAGGATGAATTGGGGCTTACCTCTTAGGATAAGGAGCAACACTTGCGGATCAGTCGCTAAGGTACTCCGTATGGAGGCTGAAAATGAAGCTCTTAGGCGCAGGATGGTCAGGGCAGAGGGAACAAGAGCAACAGTCAAGCCTCTCTCACCAACAACCTAAAAAACCCAAACCATCAACGAACGGCATAAATCAAGAATTTAAGAGGGTAAGTATAGAAAAGGTTTTTTCTCTTATGTTGGATTACACCAGTTCCATCCTTAAAACAACTAGTTTCCCATGGCTAAAGTCTATCCATAGGGCCAGTGGCGCTGAGGAACTTGGCTGAGCAGAATGGATTTTTAACGCATCTATGGATTTTATCTTAATTGGAAAAATGTCAGGCAGATTGTGAATGTGTTGAGCTGTATCTGTATCATAGTGGAAGCAGGAGTAGATGGTTGTATTGATAAGGTTGGTGTGGTATTTATAGTATGTAGTTTTTTTGTTTCTCTTTAAAGAAGTCATCTGGCAACTGCCTAATAGGCTAGATTAAAAAACAAACCCTGCCAAATGTGCCACAAAAAAATAAAAATAAAAAGACAAAAACAAAGGTAAAGAAGCAAAAAAATCTGCGAAAAGAAGGAAGCAGGGTCCGGCATCGAAAAACGGTGCGCCTCGTCGGGATGCAGGAACATACAACCTAAAACGAAGAGTCAAATATTTGGGGGGCAATTTTGGAGCACATCTGGCGACTGCCTTCTTGGGTATAAGTTGCCGTACTCACCACAGCCTACATTAAAAAATAAATAACTATGTATATAACAAATAATAACGATCAAAAAAGAAAAGAAAGCAAAAAGGCGACAAGAAGGATGAGGGCTCCGGGGTCAGCGTAGGCCAGCCTCCTCTCGGTGCAGGAATATGCGACCTACAACAAACAGTCAAATAAAGTGGAGGAGGTGAGGCTCCTCCCAAAATCGAATAGTACGTAAGTCTGTGTGCACGAACCATTCGCAAGTACAAGGGACACATAGTAGCGACCACGCTACTGTAGGGGGCCAGGTAACACGCGAGATCAACCAGACTAGGACATTCAACAAAAATAAAAATGTGCCAAAGAGCTTGGGGGACAACGCAGTCATCACAAAAAGGTGCAGGCGAGCGCTCCATCTAATGGCGGGGCGTCCCGGGAGTGTGTGCAGTTCGGAGACGACAGAAAGCCTGAAGCCGTCGGGACATTGAGGGGTAGGTCCATGGGAACAGTCGAGGCGCAATGGGACAAAGCTTTAAGTTTCCCTCGACCATCTCCCATCTTCTTTGTCATAAGGCCCAGAGAGCAGCCCATTTCTTGTCATATTGTCATTGTGAGGAAGAGCGTAACGTTGGTCTGCTCGCCCAGTCCTCGTGAAACCTTTGGCACCCTCATTGCCCCTCAATTCCTACATGTCCAGGAACCCAGTAGAAGATAATCACATCCGCCCGGCTCGCTAAAAGTGTGGAGTCACGGATATTGTGAAGCAGGAGATGCGGAGATTCCAATGCCCCGAGAGCACTCAGGGCGCTTTGTAAGTCGATATTAATCACAATGCGGTCTCCGAACCGGGCACGTCGCGTTATCTCCCGTAGCGAGCAAGGGAATGAAACCAGCTCGGCCGTAAGATGGACGCAGCGCCTGGCAGAGCCATGCTGACTTCAAATAGAAGATAGACGGCCTAGAAAGGGACCTCCTCTTGGATAGAACTTAGAGCCATCTGTATACACTGACACGGTTCCAGCGTGACACGAGGTGTGCTCCACAAAGGTCAAACGCAATACTCCCGGCGGCGTGCAAGCTTTGGGGGCAGAGGCGTGACGACAAATAGCCAAATGTGGTACCATCCAAGGTGGCGTCCTGGGCAGAACCAGGGGCGCCACCGACCCGAGAGCTATATCTACCTCTCGAAGGAGTTTACTGGCCCTAAACCCAAAGGGCTTAGAGTATGACTGGCGTCTCTCGGCGTCATAGGCACCATCGAGATCAGCTGCGGATGCAGTGAGAGCTGTTGGCGACTGAGGGAGGCGCCGGGCTCACGCGAACAGGCGAGTGATGCACTGCACGCGGCGCAGAGCGAGTGGCATCTCCCCAGCATCGACCAACAGGCTCTCAATGGGGGAAGTGCGGAAGGCACCGGTCGCAAGGCGAAGGCCGGTGTGGTGGATCGAATCCACCTTCCGCAATAAACGCTCGACTGCGGATGCATAAAACTCGCATCCGTAGTCGAGCTTCGAACGTCACGGAACGGAGAATATCCATGGCGCGGGTACAACAGACCCTAAGGCTGCGAATATGAGCCTCGAAGGTGAGGCGTCAGTCGAATACAAGACCGAGGAAACGGTGCGATTCCATCACATCCAGGCGCACCCCATTAAGAAACAAATCTGGGTCAGGGTGGAGCCGTGGGTGGCGGCAGAAGTGCACGACCTTAGTCTTGGCCAAAGAAAACCGAAACCTGTGCGCTTCGGCATAGCGAGAGACGCGGTTCAATGCCTGTTGGAGTCGACGCTCCAGAGTTGGCATCTGGGCCGCGCCAAAAGAGATCGAAAGGTCGTCCACGTAGAGCGTAGCGAGAACATCTTCTGACAGCACCGAGGTGATGCCGTTGATGCTCAGGGCAAAAAGTGTGACACTGAAGACACCCTCTTGCTGCTTCTTGGGGCAAGAATATCCATGGCGCGGGTACAACAGACCCTAAGGCTGCGAATATGAGCCTCCAAGGTGAGGCGTCAGTCGAATACAGGACCGCACTGTGCAGAAGACAGATGGCCTCCGCTGTCCAGTAAAAAGGGTAGTCTAACATTTACCAATTTCTCCATCAACTTGCACACGCAAGAGGTTAGAGAGATTGGGCCGAAACCGGTCAGAGTAGAGTGATCTCTCCCCAGCTTGCGAAAGGCGAGCACAGTAGCGATTCGCCATGAATCTGGGAGAAGACCCTCCACCCAGATGCTGTTGAACAAATCTAACAGAAGGGCAATGCCTCGCTCACCCAGGTGTCGAAGGATGGCGTACGGGACATCGTCCGGACCATGGGTGGTGTCCGGGCACGAAGCGAGAGCGGAGCACAACTCACTCACAGTAAACTTGTCGTTGAAGGATTCTCCGCCTCTGGAGGTAAAGTCTAGCCGGCGGCCTTCCGCCGGCTTGAATGCTGGCGGAGCAGCATCGCGGCTAGAGAATGCGGAAAAAGCGGTCGCTAAGGATTCCACCACGGACACGGGGTCCGAGATTGCGGTCCCATTCTCCTGGAGAACGGGAGGGGGGTCCTGTGAGAACTTGCCCCGAATCCTTTTGACTCGCTTCCATACCTCTGCTAAAGGGGTCTTCCCGTTAAGTGAAGACACATATGCCCGCCAAGAAGAGCGGCGGGCGTGCTTCGAAATAAACCGGAACCTAGCCCTAGCCCGACGAAATTCAGCGAGAGTGAAATCGTTTGGGCGGCGCTTATAGCGCATGTAGGCATAACGCTCCTGTTTGAGGGCCGTCTCACACTCGGCCGCCCACCATGGGAGTCGTCGACGTGCAAAACGGCCAGACATCCTAGGAATAGTAGTCAGGCCCATGGCGATGAGGTTGCCGGAGAAGAACTCAACGGCCTCATCTACCGACCTAAACTCGTCGACTGAGATAAAGAATTCAGTAATTTCCTGAAATGCAGGCCACCATGCCCGCGCCAAGCACCACCGAGGTGGTCTCTCAGGCGGCAGTTGCCCTGAAAATGATATTTGAATGGGAAAGTGATCACTACCATGGAGGTCATCAACCACCCCCCAATCAAAATCAGGAGGCTGTGCATCCGAAGCGCACAAAGATAGGTCAAGGCAAGAAAATGAAGCGGTTCTCAGACAGTGATGCGTAAACTCATCCACGTTTAGGACACCTATCTCAGGCTCTTCGATCAGATCGGCAAGGACTTGTCCCCTGAGATTTATTGAGTAATCTCCCCAGGGAGGATGCCTGCCGTTCAGATCTCCAAGCAAGAGAAAGGGGCTCGGCAACCGTGCCACGACGCTAAAGAAAGCCTCCGCTTCCAAGTCAGCTGAAGGTGGAATGTACGTAGAAATGATAGTATACCTCCTATCCAGGTGTAGCTGCATAGCCACTGCCTGATAGGAGGTATCTAAAGAGAAAGGAAGAACGGAGACATCCTGCCGGGTGTAAACCGTGCATCCCCCAGCCCGGCCATCCCGTGGTGGTGGGGTCGCAAGACCCTTATACCCCAGGAGGGACTGCAGGGAGCACGCGCCTAACATGGTCTCCTGCAAAAAGATAGCCTACGGGGAAAGGGACGAGACGAGCGTTCTGCAGCTCCTCCCAGTTTGCCCGGAGTCCACTGCAATTCCATTAAAGGAATATGCCCTCCAGGCCTAGCACGGAGGAGACGCGGGGGCCCTCCTCGAACAGAAGGCCCTCATGGAAATGGCCGTACGCTTCCCGGGGGCAGAACCCCGGTCGCTGTTGGCCGAACAAAGCGCTGACGACGCTGTCACCTTCGAGGACTTATTGGGGGAGGTTCTGCTCGCCATACGATTCTTTTCCTCCCTCCGCCTCGAAACATTAGGCGGGCGTTGCGGCTTCGGAGGCGGGGGGGGCCGTCTTTTCGAGGAACCACCGTCTCCGAGCCACACGCATCACCTCTAGGCGTGGGCGAAGGAGCCGAAGCTCCTTTGTTGCTGTCCTCCTTTCGGGGGACAGCTTTAGGAACCCCGGAAGATGGCCAGGTGACCAGCTTCAGTGGTATTGCCCCCTGTGAGTCTAACGACTCGGTGGAGGCGCGTGGCCGTTTCGCCTTACGGGAAACGGTCACGCTGGGGGAAGAGGGGGGAGCCCTGGTTTTATCTGGGGCTGGGTATGAACCCTTTTTTGCCGCCAGCTTTACCAGGGGACGCCCGGGTTGAGTAGAGCCCGCAGAAGGGCTCCAAATGGGCGCGGAAACTACCGTGCTTGTTGGCTTGGATTGGCCAGGAGCAAAGGGTGCCTTTCTAACTATTGAGGCATATGACATCCCAGGCAGAGCCGGGCGCGCCAGGACCAAGTCCTTAGCCTCGCGGAATGAGATTTGATCCTCGGGCTGAATGGCCAGGATTTCTTTCTCGAGGAGATATGCACCACATTGCTTCGAAGAAGTGGGGTGCAGCTCTCCGCAATTGGAGCATTTTACACAGACTTCGGGTGACCCCGACTTTGCACGTCTACAAGATCAATTCTTATGGCCGATGCGGTGACAGTAATAGCACCGCAGCGGCAGTGGCACGAATGCCTTCACGCGGTAGTGGTACCAACCAGCACGCACTGACTCAGGGAGCTTGTCACAGTCCTACGTAACGAAGAGTGTAGGGGTGGGTCTCGAGGCCCCTCCCTGTTTTCTCATGACACGTTCGACCTTGACTGCCCCATGGTCGGCCAGCTCTAAGGTGATGTCCTCAATGGAGTAGTCAACGAGTTCCCTCGCATAAACTACTCCTTTCACAAATTTCATGGTAGAGTGCGGCGTCACACTCACCGGGGTGCAATGAAGTGTCCGAAGAGCACTTATCTTGGCCGACACGGCGGGATTCGCCAGAAGGCTCCCGTCCGAGAAACGGGTCACCTTCGGCTCTCTACCAATTGCACTAGCTAATCCTCTCCTCTGATGGATCATGTTGCCCTTGGCAAACATGGTGCCATCAGTGGATCGAATAACGAGGAAGCGTTTGAAGCCAGCGGGCTCGAAAATGCCAGGTAACCTCTGAATCAGGGCCCCCGATGTCATCGAGGCTCCGCCCTGTGCACTTTTGGTCTTTGTCTTAGTCAGTGGCTCCCCACCCGGGGCGACAGTGGGGCCGGATGTGCCGATCTTGGCTTGGTCGCTTGCCAAAGTGTCAGCAGACCAATCCGTCCCCGTAGTTCCCGCGGATGGAGAGGAGCCCCGAGTCTTCTTTGTCTTTTTAGTCTTTTAGTCTTTTTCTTTTTTGGAGTGGAGGGCGGGGAATGAAACCGCTTCTCACCTCCGCCCGAAGGAGCCCACAGGCCAGATGGACTGGCTTCAGCCAGGTTCATCTCCAAAATGGAGAAGGTCCTGGTAGTCGTGGGGCCACCGGTCGGGGGAGATTCCTCCCCTCCTTGTATTGCCGCGGAAACCCTAGACGTTTGAGGAGGACCTTGCATAGGGGCGGATTCTGGTTCGGTGCTTGGAACCGAGCCCGGATTCCCCCCGATGGAAAGCCCTACCGTCTGAGGCTGGGTTGCCTCAATGACCATGTCTACCTCAGAGGAATCCTCCAGTTGACCATCCACCCCCAAGACATCGCATGTCCCGTTGGCAGTATCGTCTGGGGAGGCACAGGCCTTGACCCCGGCAAGGTGCAATATTCTTGCCAGCAGGTCTTTTGAGGGAAGCGACCGAAGGGGCCTGGCTTCCCTCTCCCCCTTAAGGGGCTTTGCCCTACCGATCCGCTTCGATGTGGAGCGGCTGGCTAAGGGCTGCCTGCTGGCTTTCCTGGCAGTCTCGGTGGAGCTGCCCGAGGGCGGCTCCGTTGATGAGCAAGGGGAAGTTGAGGTTTGATTTTTTATTTGTTCATCATCGAGCATGGTAGCCCGCACTGCAAGAGGTGCTTACAGGCCCGGCAGAGCCAGGCGCCACCATTTGGGACCACCCCTCCCGCCTGGTGGCTTGGCAGTCCATCGGCATGGCGGCTCCACCTTGGACACGGCGTAAAAAAGATAGATTGTGAAGAGGAATGCTGGAAGAGCAGCATCCTGGCTGGAGAATAGGGAAAAAGCGGTCGCGAAGGATTCCACCACGGACGCGGGGTCCAAGATTGCGTTCACATTCTCCTCGAGAATGTGATAGGGGTTTTGTAAGAATTTACCCTGAATCCTTTTGACTTGCTTCCACACCTCTGCTAGAGGGGTCTTCCCGTTAAGTGAAGACACGTAGGACCACCAGGAAGAGCCGCGGGCGTGCTTCGAAGCATACCGGAACCTATCTCTAGTTCGAGGAAATTCACAGAAAGTTAAATCTCTCGGGCCGAGCTTATAGCAGATGAAACAGTTCTCAGGCAGTGAAGCGTAGACTCAACCACATTTAAGACACCCATTTCCAGTTCATCAATCAGGTCAGCAAGGACCTGACCCCTAGGATTGATCGAGTAGTCTCCCACTCAGATCTCCGAGCAAGAGAAAGAACCTCAGCAACCATGTCACAATGAGGCGGAAGTCCCCTCATCGATGTCGGCTGACGGTGGAATGTACGCAGAAATAGAATTATACCTCCTATCCAGGTGCAGCCGCACAGCTAATGCCAGAAAGGAGACATCTAAAGCAAAGAGAAGAACGGAGACATCATGCCAGGTGTAAATCGCGCATCCTCTTGACAGGCACCCATCCCATATTGGTTGAGTGGCAAAACCCTTATACCCTGGAGGGTTGGGAGGGGGCATACGCACAGCATGGTCTCCTGCAAAAAAATAACTAAGGGAAAACAGGAGGAGACAAGCTTGTGCAGCTCCTCCCAGTTGGCCCAGATTCTGCAGCAATTCCATAAAAGGAATGCCCTCCAGCCCTCTTCGAACAGAAGACCCTCAAGGGAATTGCCGTACGCTTCCCGGAGGTGGAACTCAGGGTGCTATTGGTCGGACAAAGCGCGGAAGGCGCTGTCGCCTTCGAGGCCTTATTGGAGGAGGTTGGGCTTGCCATGCGAGTCTTTTCCTCCATCCACCTCGAAACCTTAGGTGAGCGGGGCGGATTCGGAGGTAGGGGTCACACTTTTGGAGGACCCACCGTCTCCAGGCCACTAAACACACCACTGCGTGTGGGGAAAGGAGCCGAAGCTCCTTTAGTCCTGTCCTCTTTTCGTGGGGCAGCTTTAGGAACCCCCTAAGATGGCCTCACGACCAATTTCAGGGGTGTTGCCTCCTGTGAGTCTAGCGACTCGTTGGAGGCGCGCAGCCTTTTCGCCTTACGGGTAATGGTCACACTTGGGGGAAGGGAGGGGAGCCTTGGTTTTAGCCGGGGCTGGGTGTGAACCCTTTGTGCCGCAGCACCCAGGGTAGGTAGAAACCGCAGAAGGGTTCTGAATGGGCACCTTAATGACTGTGCTCATAGGACTGGAGGGGCATGGAAGAGAGGGTGACTTTCTTAATATTGAGGCATAGGATGTACCAGTTAGTGCAATCACACCAGAACCAAGTCCTTAGCATCGCGAAATGAGAAATGCTCCTGTGCCTGAGCAGCCAGGATTTCCTTCTCAATGAGATACGCACCACATTGCTTCAAAGAAGCGGGGTGCAGCTCTCCGCAAATGACACACTTGGCCACACACAATTTGGACTTATCATGTGAGCCATTGGGGCAACTTACACACACTTCTGGTAACCCCGACTTTGCACGCGTACATGAGCGTTTAACATTGCCGAAGCGGTGACAGTAGTATAACCTCTGCGGCAGTGGCACGAATGCCTTCACGCGGTAGCAATACTAACAAGCACACACCGACTCTTCGTCACGTTCGACTGTGCCAAGTTCAGGAGGCTTTTCCCAGTCAAACATGAAAAAAAGTGTAGGGGTGGGTCTCGAAGCCCCTCCATGTTTTCTCATCACACATTCGACCTTGACCGCCCCATGGTCGGCCATCTATAGAGTAGTCCACGAGTTCCCTCGCATAAACTACCCCTTTCGCAAAGTTCATGGTAGAGTGAGACGTCACACTCACCGGTGTACCATCAAGTGTCGGAAGGGCACTAATCATGGCCACCTCAGAGCGATTTGCCACATTTCGCCAGAAGGCTCCCGTCCGAGAAACGGGTCACCTTCGGATCTATACCAATCACACTAGCTAACCTCTCCTCTGATGGATCATGTTGCCCTTAGCCAACATGCTGATATCAGTGGAGCGAATAACAAGGAAGCGTTTGAAGCAAGTGGGCTCAAAAATGCCAGGTAGTTTCTGAATGAGGGGCCCCCGACGTAATTGAGGCTTCCATCTGCTCACTTGCACTTTTGGTCTTTGTTAGGGACTTGGGACCCAGGGAAGCAACGGGGCTGGACGTGCTTACTGAATTGGCAGCAGACCCATCCATTCCCGCAACCCCCACGGATGGAGAAGGGTCCCCCCCCACCCCGTCTTTTTCCTATTTTTTCTTTTTAGTAGAGGAGGGCGGGGAACTGAACCCTCTTCTCCCTTCCACTAGCAGGAGCCCCAGGGCCAGATGGACCGGCCTCAGCAAGATCCTTCTCCGAGATGGAGAAGGTCTTGGCTGTCACAGGGACACCAACCAGAGGAGGAGATCCCTCCTCTCCTTCTAAGGCCTTTGGGGAGGACCTTGCACAGGGGCAGATTCAGGTTTGGTGCTTGGCACCGAGCCAAGGTTCCTCCCAATGGAAGGTCCTAATGTCTGGGGCTGGGTTGCCTCGGTGACCATTTCTATCTCAGGGGACGGGGGCTCCATATCCCCCCATACCCGAGACATCACAGGCTTCATTGCTTACATTGTCTTTGGTTGCTAAGAGAGTGGGGCATGTACAGTGATCCCCTCTAAGCTCAAAATTCAAGCCTGCAGGTCTTTGGAGGGAAGAAGCTGACAGTCTCTGTCTTCCCTCATCCCCCTAAGGGGGTTGGCCCTATTGTGCCACTCCCACCGGGAGCGGTCAATTATGGGCCGCCTCCTTGGAAAGTAAAGGGGGGACTGCCGCTGTAAAAAAAAGAGGCACCCGACGGTACTTCTAGAGAAAGTGGTGAGAGGGAGTCCCCCTACACTCATAGGCAAAGGAGAGGAGTAAGCCTCCTCTCCGTTTGAAGAGATTTGGAGGGTCCCTGCAAGAGCACAGGGAGGCAGGCCCTATATTTTTTCAGTGGAGCTGTCCGAAGGCGGCTCTATCGATGGTTAGGGGGAAAGGGAGAGGTTTTTTTTTTAAATCCTCATCATTTGGCATGGGGACCCTATTAGTTATACGGGAAGTAAGCGCTAATCAGCCCCCTGCAGTGCCCGCTCTGCGAGGGGTGAACAAGGGGCAGGCAGAACCAGCTGCCGCCATTTAAGACCACACCTTTCCAGCCAGTGGCCGGGCAGAACCAGCTGCCGCCATTTAAGAACACACCTTTCCAGCCAGTGGTCAGGCAGCCATTTGGCTGGGCGTAGAATCAATAGAGATTGAAAGGAGAGAGAAAGAGGTATATGAGGAAGGTGTGGGTGGGACTAAAGGAGATTGTTAAAAGTCCATCACCCCAAACCGGAGCTCAGGGGTGAGGGGTTATTGTTCCCTCCCCCTCACCTACCATCGGGGATAGTTGAGTAAGAGGAAGCTGGTCGGCATCTACCTTGTGAAATTATAGGACGACCAGAGAAAGTTGTTGGAGAGGTTGTAGGGAAAGTGAGGAAGCAGGGCAAGAACACAGGGTGTGAGAAAGAAAATGCTAAGCTGGGGCCGGACAAGGTGCTGAGTCCCGTCAGCAGGGAGACCAGGAAGGCAAATCGCTGCATCCCTTACGGGGGCAGGAGTCCCTATTCAAGATGGACCGGCCTCAGCAAGATTCTTCTCTTAGATGGTCTTGGTGGCTGTCATAGGGGCACCAGCTGGGGAAGGAGATCCTTTCATTGTAAGGCCTTGGGGGCCTGAGCCGTCTGAGGAGCACCTTGCACAGGGGTAGACTTGGGTTTGGTGCTTGGCACCAAGCCCAGGTTCATCCCCATGGAAGGTCCTACCAACTGAGGCTGGGTCACCTCAGGGACCAAGTCCATCTCAGGGGGGCATCCATGTGGCCATCCCTCCTCAAAGATATTCAGATCCTATCTGAGGTTCTTTTTTTATCTTCTAATGCTGGCGAATCGGCATCTGTCGAGGAAGAGAGGAGGGGCAGGTACACTGACCCTCTGCAAACTAGTCATGCATGCCTGCAAGACATTAAGGTCACAAGCTGACAGGCCCTGCCATCCTTTACTCCCCTAATGGGGTTGTCCCTATCAAGCTGCCCCAACTGGGAGTGGTCAATTATCTGACGCCTGCCTGTTTTCTTGGCAGTCCCCTTGGAAAGTAAAAGGGGGGGACTGTGACTGAGAAGGGGGGGGGGAGTCCCCTGAACCCATAGGCAAAGGAAAGGAGTAAGCCTCCTCTATGTTAGAAGAAATTTGGAGCATCTCCTGAGATATCACAGGGGGAGGGGGGGGGGGTTGCTCCATTTTTCAGTAGTGCTGCCTGAAGGTGGCTCAGGTGATGGTAGAGGGGAAGGTAATTCACGGGATGCACACACTCATAACCCCACACAGTCGCCTGTTCTGTGAGGGGTGAACACAGGGCTAGCAGAAGCAGCTGCCACTATTTGAGGCCACTCCACCTACCTAGTGACCAGGCAGCCCATCAGCATGGCGGCTCCATCTTGGGCAAAGCAAAATTGATAGACAGGGAAGGGAGGAAGATAGGCTATGTGAAGAAAGTATGGTTGGGGATGAATCAAGTTGCTAAAAACCCACCACCCCAGGCCAGAGCTCAAGGATGAATGAATGAATAATGCCAAAAATAAATGCTGCAAAGCCCAAATAGATTAGCCCGCAGCCAAATTCAAGGATGGGTAATTTGCATGAAAATTCTCAATAAAAATATAGACATCTGAAGAATATACAAAAATATAGCTATGAAATTAAAATCAATAGAATGCAAGTACAGGAATTTAAAACCATCAAGGGGTGTAAAAGGATATAAAAAATAAACTATTGAGGACTTGACAAAGGATAAAAATATAGACTATAGATGGATCAAAAATAGATACAAGAACAGAGAATATAAAATCATGAAACAATATATTAAATTAATTTTGGCTATAAGATTAGATTCTTCTAAAGATTTAAAAATTCTATTCACACTAAAAGAGATATGAGTCTTAGACAAGATGCCTGGCAGAACCTGTTGGGGAAAAGGAGGGGGCATCTGCCCAGTAATAAAAGGGAAGAACCTCTTCCTAAGATTTCTCAAAAGTGGACACTCAGCAAAGATGTGAAAGATGGATAGCTGCACAAAGGTAGGGGCTGCTCATTCATCAAGTGCCCAGAGTGAGGTGGCAATGTCATATCCTCAGTCGGCACAAAATAACCTCTAGTCTACATGGTCTCATGGTACGTGGCCATGGGAGGACTGAAGGTTTTATGGAATGTAGCTTTGTGGGAGGGAGCTCATCCCACATCTTCTGCCATAAGCCGACTACATATTCGGTGATGAGGGGATAGACATTACGAAGTTGGGCTGGGGTTGATGGGGGTGTCCCCAATGATGCCACCTCCTTGGTCGCAGCATCCGCCCTTTCATTAACTGGGATGCCCATGTGATTATGCACCCAGCAAAAAGAAATCTTGTGAATAGGAGAAAGATAAAAAAGCCACCGCTGGATCTTGGAAACCAGCGGATGGCTAGAACCAAAACCACCCAGTGCCTCCAGAGAAGTAAGGGAGTAAGAGAAAATAGTAAGACAACCAGATGGCATAGGAGCAATAATAAAGAGTGCAGCAAGAATGACAACAAGTTCTGCTGTGAAAACAGAAGCTGCACTTGGTAGGCAAACCAATGCTGTCTGAGATGGAAAGACAGCAGCAGCTCCAACCCTGTCCGATGTCTTGGACCCATTGGTGAACACAAAGGTGCTAGGCCGATGGTGGGAGGAGTGTTGATCATAGATGTTTCTCAAGGTTACAGGCAAGAACTGATCCTTTAGCATACCAGTAAGCCCCTTACATACCACTACAGGGGGTATGAGCCATGGGGGAATCTTTGGTAATGAAAGCGGAATAACAGAAAACTCCCTTACACGTCCTGTGTGCTCGGCCATGTGCAGAGCAAAGGGGCGAGCCAGGGATAGAAATCTATCATATGAAGCCACTGTTCGCAAATTGAACGTGCACTCATATACTGGCGACCATGGTAATTGCTCAAGTCTAAAAAGATATTTGAGGTTAGACTTGAGCCTGTGAAAAGGAAGAGGAAGAGCCCCATTCTCTGCATAGACACTCCACACAGGGAAGGACTTGAGGGCTCCAGAAGCCAGGCGCACACCCTGGTTACGCACAGTATTTAATCCTTCAAGGATGAACAGCGAGGCAGAGGAGTACACCTGTGACCCATAGTCCAGCTTTGACAGGACCAATGCTGAATACAAAAGTCACAGGGTACATCGATCACTTCCCCAAGAAGTGTGTGACAGTAATTTCATTATGTCTATTCTTTTCAGACTAGACATCGAATCAAAGATCACCCCTAGAAATCTGAAATGGGGCTCAAAGGTGACAGGGACACCATAGAGTGACAAATGGGAAGGGTCCCATGTCACCGATCTATGATTGTAAAAGTGGACAGCCTTACTGCGGAGAAGCGGAAGCCCTTGGAAGAAGCATTATCATCAACGGTATTTATAACCCGCCGTAGCTTACAGATGACAAATGGAAGTCTAGGTGATGAACAGATAAATGCTAAGTCCTCCACATGTAGAGTTGAAGAAATCTCAGCTGGGAGATTTGCGATAATGCTATTGATGGCCACAGAGAAGCAGGTGACACTGAGGACACTTCCCAGTGGCACACCCTCAACTTGCTCTACAGGGTCTGATAGGGCATTTCCAACTTTTACATGTAATGTGCGCCACATGAGGAATTGCCTGACAAACCTGGGGAGAAAGCCCTGCAGGCCACACTCATGGAGTTGCTTAAGGATAAAATGCCTACAAGTGGTACCATATGCTTTCTCAATATCAAAGAAAAGAGCAACAGAATGCTGCCTCTTTGAAAAAGCATCTCAAAAAAAGAGTCCATTCTAACAAGCAGGTCGATGGTACTCTGTTTTTTATTCTGAACCCTGATTGAGATGGAGATATAAGATGGTTTGTCTCCAAAAAACAAACGAGTCTTGTATTTATTATCCTGTCACACAATTTACATGGAGAACTAGTAAGGGGATTGGAGCGGTAATGGGTGGGTTCCGACCCATCCTTTCCTGCTTTTTGGAAAGGTAAAACCACATCCTCCCTCAACATAGAAGGAAAGCAGCCCCTAATCCAGATGAAGTTATAGATGTCCAGCAAATGTGAGAGGAGGGATGAATGCATATTCCTAATCATATCATAGGAAAAGCCATCCGATCCAGGTGCAGTGGATCCAAGTGCTTCAGTTCATTATGGAGCTCATGGAGATGCTGCTGCCTTTGAAGCCTAAAGCGCTGGAATTGGATGTAATAGTTGTCTGGGCTTGAAATATTAGCAAACAATCTGGCCAAGACATCGGAAATATGGTACAAGTCTCCCAGCAGTTCTCCGGCCTGAACAATGTTGTGAGCTGTAAAGCCATTGGATTTCCCCAATAGCTTTTTGACCCTCTTCCAGATTTTGTCTACAGGGGTTTGCCAACATATCGATGCGATGTAACCATCCAACGAGGTCTTTCAAGCTCGTCGAAGGGTGCGTCGCCGTGACGCCCTTGCTCGGTTACGAGCAAGTTTCTTTACCATCGTGAGTCCCCGATGGTAACGTCAGCAAGCCTGTTTACATTCAGTGACAACTCTCGACCATTCAGCAGACCACCAGGGCAATTGTGGTCCACGAGCAGTTAAGCCGGAGAGCGGGATGGAGGAATTAGCTGCATGATTGACGTGGGCTAGAAGATCAATAGCCACTTCAATATCTTCATGAGGGAAGGACCCAATCATGGCTCGAGAGGTGCCTGAACTTAGGCCAGTTTGCTTTTTTTGTATTCCATCTTTTGCTAGGTGGTGGAGGAGGACTACCTGTACATGGTGTTATTACAATGGCGAAGTGGTCACTGCCTCGCAAGTCAGGATCCACTGCCCAGTCAAAATCAGCTCTACAGCTTGGTGAACAGAGAGACAAGTCCACACATGTAAAGCTGTTCATCTGGATGTGAAATGATGTGTGGCTGCCATCGTTAAGAAATCAGACAGCATTAGTGCCCAATTATATCTCCTCCAGGGTTGTTATCATGGTCCCCCCAAAGGGGGTGTCGAGCATTAAAGTCGCCAATCAATAAAGTGGGAAGAGGGAGTTGAGAAATTAAATTAGTTAACTTTGTAGCTAAAACAGCTGTATCTCTTTCCTCGCTTGCCAGGAGGAAGATACAGCGAACAGACCGGATAATGGCAACTGGAAGACAGGTGTACAGCAATTGCCTGCAGGTCTGTGTTAAGAGAGAGCTGGTTGTGGAGAACCCTGTTGTTAACAAAAACAGCAGAACCATGAATTGGTTCTCCCGGGTTCTTATAAAGCAATACAATCGGGATTGTAATCCTTAAGCAGGAGCTTGAACTCTTCCATTTAGGGAAGAGACCTTGGAGGTACCAATGAATAATTGGAAACATTGTTACCGTTTAAGCATAACGGTAGATTTATTCCTACCCTTAGGGGTAGGAGATTTTGGTTTTGAACTACCAGCGGAAGTATTTCGTGACAAAGGAGGCAACGGAAGCTTAAGTTTTGCCTTTGGTTTTTCTTTAAAAGGTGGCGCATCGGATTTTGATAAGTGGCTGTAAGAGAGAACTGTCTTTACTGGAGAAGGAGAGATGGAAGAAACTCAAGGGGTCAGTTCAGGTGTTGAGGGAACAGACGATGTTGACACAGCTGGTGGTATTGGTTGGAATGGTAGAGGCGATGGTGGTGGCGATGACATCGGCAAAGTTGTGAATTCGATGTTCTTAGAGAAGGATGTGGAGTCAGTTTTTGAGAGTCTTCCTCAGATGAGGGGTAACCTCCACAACAGCTGGCTCCTGGGAAGGACCAAAGGTTGGTTCCTTCTCATTCAGTGATCGAAGCCATTCCAAAACAGTATCAACAAACGGGGGTGGAGTGATAACTGGTTTTGGAGCTGATGAAGAGCTTGGTCCTTTAGGGGCAGGGTGAATGTCCAGAGGTGGAATGGATACCACCTGAGGACCAACATGGCGGCCAGGAAGGCAAATCGCCGCGCCCCTTACGGGGAAGAAAGTTGGAACAGAAGACGAGATAAGGGTTATCGGAATAAGAAAAAGAATGCCAAACTAGGGACGGACGGGGGGCTGAGTCCCGTCAGCACGGCGGCCAGGAGAGCAAATCGCCGTGCCCCTTACGGAGAGATCAAGGATCAAGGAACATTGCCCCCCTCGCCCCTCAGCCCCGATCAGGGATAGTAGGGTGAGAGGAAGCTGGTCGGCATCTAGCAAGTGAAATTTGAGGTTGACCAGAGAAAGTTGTGGGAGAGGTTGTAGGGAAAGTGAAGAGGTATGGTAAAAATACAGGCTGTCAGAAAGGAGAAGAGGCTAAGCTGGGGCCGGTGAGGAAAGCAAATCGCCCTGCCCCTTACCGGGGAAGTGCGTCCCAAAGAGCTTGGGAGCTGAAAAACTTGCCCTAGCAGGGGGAAGAGATTTGGAAGGAACAGTGACAGGGGATATATCCAATGGTTTCGAGGAACCGACCGAGGCCCCTGCCTGTAACGGGGACACACAGCCAGGTGGAAATGGACGCTCGAGAAAAGATTTTAGGACGGTAGATCCGGATTTATGGGTCGAGGTCGCTTTCAATGTCTGAGGGGTTGATCCAACAACCGCGGCTTGTGATGTTGGAATATCATCGGCTTACTTTGGATCATGAGTAGGAGGGTGTATGGGTAGAGCAGGCGATCTGGGCAAAGTATGAGGCACTGGATGGATTTCTGCTACCATTTGGACTATTAAGGGGCCTATGTCCTGTGCAGGACGGGCTTGGGGCAGAGAATATTCAGGAACAGGACAAGAGTCCATTGAGGATTCTCTAGGCTCAGCAGTCAGTTCGCTTATTAGTGGCCGATGACCAAGGTGAGGAGTCCTTCCTCTTACGACGGGGTTTTGTGTTTTGGGGCTGGGTAGAACCTTCACTGGTCGATATAGAAGAGGGTAAAAGAACCTTCACTCGTCGATATAGAAGAATCTAACAGATAACGTCTGATGTCTTCGAGTGTCTCACCCTGAGGGTCGATCCCGGCTAGAGCTGCAGGAGAGAGGGAGGAAACATTAGGAATCTCCGTGTGAGAGCGATGTTTCGACTATATATCGTGAATGCTTCCGACACTAACGGTAGATGGGCGATGAGATGCTTCAGGGGTGTCGGAACTCAACGTGATGGTCGGTTTCGTCCAACTTTATGCAAAATGTCTAAGAAGAGAGGGTCAAGAGGTGAGGTTTGCGCTCTCTCACGTCCAGAAGCAGAGAATCGCGCAAAGCGAGCACCTCTTTTATATAAGAATATTAGGCAGATCTTTGATGCAGCACTGTGGGCATCACCGATATTGGCACAGCACAGTGTTTTGGTGCATTCAGGGCCAAGGTTATCAGAACTACGAAATTCACACAGGAACGGGAGTGCCAACAGGCATGACCAACATGTCCCAGGAGGGGATTACCGGGACACGAAGGTACCCCAGCTCTAATAAACTGGGGCAGTTCCTGACATTTGAACGGAAAAATCAATGAGGCAGTTGGGACTCTGGTAGAGCATACAGTTTTAGTCACCCTGTGTACATGTGTGATGTGTTGGGTACTAAACTTGTTCTGGAGATGGGTGAGGCTGTAGTCCCTTAATTTGTTTGACTGGACAACACCTTTGACAAAGTTCAGATGAGAATGGGGTAAAACGGTTATGGAAACTTCAGCAATCGAGGACAGATTTCGCACAAGATGATGTTGAGAGTGAGATTACACCTCAACTACGATATCACCACTAACTCTTGACTACATCCGCCAGGATTCACCACAGCGGGACTCAAATGATTCATTAACATCAACACATCCACGTTTGCAAGTGGGATGCTAAATGACTCCACATCGTTAGTATAGGGATCCAATGAGCAAGGGAAGGATGAAAGGGAAGCTAAAGAACGTTTAGCATGAAAACCCCTATACAAAGGGGAAGTTTTAGGTTTATGGCTAGCCATTGCAAATAGAAATAACTGCGGTACTGCGAGTCTTGATTAAGTTGCATCTGGTATGTCCTCTTGGAGAATGAATACAATGCCACCACGCCATCTTTATAAACTAAAGAGGCTGCCCGAGTTCTCCTATATGTGGAGAAAAGGGGCCAATGATGGGTTTCTCCTTGGGCATTGGCAAACAAAGACAGTGGAGATGCCCAGCTCCTCCGACCTTCATGAAAGAACAATTTAGAATCAGTCCAAAAAAATACAAGCAGAGGTGAGGTAAACTTCAGGGCCACTTGATATCAGAAAGAAGAGGGAGAAATATAGAGCAGTAAAGGAAAGTAATAGGGATGGATGAATGTATTGATGCTGGTCTCATGGCACACACTTCACAATGATCGCACTGTAATTCAATTTTATAAAAGATGTCCTTTTAAGATTCTATTTTCCTTAAAAGATAATAATAGATGATTTTTTAAAGAGTGGATCTTTAAATGTGCAGACGAATCTAATATATATATATATATATATATATATATATATATATATATATTGAATGAGTTAAAAATTTCTTTGGCAGGTTGTTATATCATAGTTTAATAAGAATGCAACTTTCCTTTAGAAAACTTGTCAATCCGGGATGAATATTTGTTCTTTAAATATTAGGGGGAGAGTGGCCACAGTCCCACCTCTGTCAAAGGGTAGATAGCGGCGTCTCAGTTCACCGAAGGTGGTGCACTCCCCGATGATGTGGGTCGTTGTTAGGGGGTTAAGCAATCTTGGCAGTAAGGGGGTGGTGCTTTTTCCATTAGAAATCTGTGCATCATTCTGTTGTGGCCCATTCACAGTCGGCAGATTTCAACTTCTTGCTGATGCAAGATTGTCGGTGGGAAAATGTGGCACATTGGCCAATCTGGTTAACCGGGTTTCTCTGAGTGCATTTCTTATTGCTTTCTTATTGTCTTGATACGGAATTTGGTGGTTGAGTTGGCGTATGATTTGTTGGGCGGCGGTTTAGCTGCTTTGTCAGCTTTTTTAGCCTATGTACACCTGTGTGCACAGGAACCCAGCAGAGTGAAATTTCTTTCCTAATGTTGTTGGCTTTAAATATAAGGGGGGGGGAGGGTTATACCTTGGAGTATTGTATGTAGGTTGTCCAGTTTTCTGAGAGCTTGTAGGCTGCTCCATGAATGATAGTAGATGGTATATTTTTTCTAGTCCTTCCTGTTTGTATGCCTATCTTGCTTGCTGCATATTCTACCATGAATATTGTTGATGCTTGACCTGACCTAGTGTTTCGGTATAGGTATATTGACTAGATATTATTGCAAATCCAGTCCCTTGTCTGATTTTGAACCATTTGTGAACATTTTGATCCCCTGGTGTTCTTCTACATGGTTAAGGAATTCAAGTCTGCTCTCCCTAGGTAGTGTTAGTGCTCCATGGAGGTTGATGCTCTTGCAGATTTTAACATTATTTTTCTAGGGTGGGGTTTGCGGGTATGATACCTGATGGATGGAATTGATTGTAATTCCAAACTCCTCCATTAGGAGTTACATCTTCACTCCAAGTGGTCGTGGGAGTGACGGGTTTGCTATAAAGATATGGTATAGCCACTCGTTTAGAACGACTTTGGTAGCCAGTGAGGTAGGGGTTCTTTGGGCACATCGCATAATGGTGCAATGTAATTTCCGCAGTCCTCAGGTGCAGGGGCATTTTTTCTGTGCAGTGGCGGTTCATGTATAGGCACTTTGGAACTACAACACCCCTTATTTCCACTCGATATTATCGATAACATTCAACATAATGAGTCCCTTTTTTTTTAATTCTTACTTTATACTTGTTAACTATATAATCTATAAGCTTAATGGCAGTAGGCATCCCCTAGTTTATGAAAAATATATAAAAATCGAGGTAGAGAACTGTGCGCTTCATAGTTCAAGTGACGTGGTATTTGGCCATTGTGTGCATGCTCACATGTCTGAGACAGGAAGCTGCATGCTAGGGAGATTTTTTGTTTTTTTTTCAAGGAGCTATCTGGCAACTGCCCACTTAGGCATAAGTCGCCACAAACAAACAGCCCAGTTCTAGGCTACTTTAAAATAAAAAAATTAACAGAAACAACAATAAAAAGGGGATAATAATCAGGGAGCAAGCTCCGGCGTCGGGGGAAGGTCCCCCTCCACCAGGAGCAGGAAGCTGAAACCTACAAAAAAACAAAAAAAACAAGAAACAACAATAACAAAAAAAAACAAGTTAAATACAAGGCAGAAGGCCGACCTCCCCCAAAGAGTCTGGGGGACGACGCAGTCGTCACAATAGGGCGCGGACGAGCGCTCCATCAAATAGCGATGCGTCACACGAGTGTGTCCGATTCGGAGACGACAGAAAGCGACCTGAAGCCGGAGCGGCATTGGGGGATAGGTCCATGGGAACAGTCGCAGCGCAATGGCACGCAACTTTAAGTTCCCTTCGACCGTCTCCCATCTTCTTTGCCAAGCAGTCCGAAGAGCTGCCCGTATTCCTGCCATGTAGTCGGTGTGAGGAAGAGCGAAACGCTGGTCCGGTCGCAGAGTCCTCGCGGACTCTTTGGCGCCCTCATTCCCCGCAATTCCTACATGTCCAGAAACCCAGCAGAAGATAATCTCGACATCTGCCCACCTCGCCAAAACCGTGGCGTCACGGATTTCGCGAACCAGGGGATGCGGAGATTCCAATGCCCCGAGAGCACTCAGGGCGCTTTGTGAGTCGCTATAGATCACAATCCGGTCTCAGAACCGGGCACGTCGCGTAATCTCCCGTACCGGGTGGTGTATTGCCACCAGCTCGGCCGTGAAGACAGACGCAGCGCCTGGTAGAGCCCCGCTGACTTCAAACAGAGGGGATACGGCGTGGAAGCCGACCCCCTCTTGGGACTTGGAGCCATCCGTAAACACTGGCACGGTTCCAGCGTGACACGATGTGTGCTCCAAAAAGGTCGAACGCAATACTCCCGGCGCAGTACAAGCTTTGGGAGCAGAGGCGTGGCGACAAATAGCCAAATGTGGTACCCTCCAGGGTGGAGTCCTAAAGCAGAACCAGGGGCGCCACCGGCCCGAGAGCTATATCTATATCTCGAAGGAGTTTCATGGCCCTAAACCCAAAGGGCTTAGGGTATGACTGGCGTCTCTCGGCGGCATAGGCACCATCGAGATCAGCTGGGATGCAGTGAGAGCTGTTGGCGACTGAGGGAGGCGCTGGGCTCGCGCGTACAGGCGAGTGATGCACTGCACGCGGCGCAGAGTGAGTGGTATCTCTCCAGCATCGACCAACAGCCTCTCAATGGGAACAGCGCGGAAGGCACCGGTCGCATGGCAAAGGCCGGTGTGGTGGATACCTTCCGCAATAAACGCTCGGCTGCGGATGCATAAAACTCGCATCCGGAGTCGATTTTTTTTTTTTTTAATTCTATAGAGCCCCTCTGGCAACTGCCCACTTGGGCATAGGTCGCCGAAAAACGAGACAGCCTAGAACTAGGCTACTTTAAAATAAAAATATGAAAACTTAACAATGATATAAATTGGAAAAACTTAACAATCATGAAGCAATCTCCGGCAGCGGGGGGAGGTACCCTTCACCTCGGTGCAGGAGAGTGCAACCTACAAACAAAACAATAACAAAAAAAGAACCTTAAATAAAGGGGAGACGCCCGGCCTCCCCCAAAAAGTCAACAAGTCACTGTGCACGAATCTGTCCCGAGTACAAGTGACAGGCGGTAGCGACCCCGCCCATCCCGGTACCGGGACAGGTAACGTGTGCGAAGATCACCCAGACGGGGACATTGGACAAGAATGTGCCGAACAGTGTGCATCCGTAGTCGAGCTTCGAACATACAAAGGATCGATAAAAAAGTAGGGCAGTAGCCCTATCAGCGCCCCAAGCGCTGAACGGCACCGAACGGAGAATGTCCATGGCGCGGGTACAAGAGACCCTAAGGCTGCGAATATGAGCCTCCCAGGTGAGGCGTCGGTCAAATACAAGACCAAGGAAACGGTGCGACTCAACCACATCCAGGCGCACCCCATTAAGAAACAAATTTGGGTCGGGGTGAAGCCGTGGATGGCGGCAGAAGTGCACCACTTTAGTCTTGGCCAAAGAAAACCGAAACCTGTGCGCTTCGGCATAGCGAGAAACGCGGTTTAATGCCTGTTGGAGTCGACGCTCCAGAGTTGGCCTCTGGGCCGCGCCAAAAGAGATCGAAAGGTCGTCCACGTAGAGCGTAGCAAGAAAATCTTCCGGCAGCACCGAGGTGATGCCGTTGATGCTCAGGGCAAAGAGTGTGACAGTGAGGACACTCTCCTGCAGGACAGCTTCTTCCTGCTCCTTTGGGCCGGAGAGGGAGTCGTACGCGGAATCGACGATCTCGCAAAAATTCAGATATAAACATTGGGAGGCGTCCCCTCGCCCCCATCGTGTGGAGAGTCTCCATGATACCGTATCGCCATGCGGTATCATAGGCCTTCTCCGGATCGAAAAACACCGTGGCGTAGTGCTGTCTACGAAAGAAAGCCTCGCAGACGGTATTTTCCAGTCGGAGCAGAGCATCCGACGTGGAGTGGCACTTGCGGAAGCCGCACTGTGCGGAAAACAGATGGCCTCCGCTGTCCAGGAAAAAGGCTAATCTAACATTTACCAATTTCTCCATCAACGTGCACACGCAAGAGGTTAGAGAGCTTGGGCGGAAACCGGCCGGAGTAGAGTGATCTCTCCCCGGTTTGCGAAAGCCGAGCACAGTAGCGATTCGCCAGGAGTCTGTGAGAAGACCTTCCACCCAGATGCTGTTGAACAAATCTAACAGAAAGGCCATGCCTTGCTCACCCAGGTGTCGAAGCATGGCGTAGGTGACATCGTCCGGACCATGGGCGGTGTCCGCGCACGAAGCGAGAGCGGAACGCAACTCACTCACAGTAAACTTGTCGTTGAAGGGTTCTCCGCCTCTGGAGGTAAAGTCCAGCCGGTGGCCTTCCGCGACATCACGACGTGCATTGGATGCTGGCGGAGAAGCATCACGGCTAGAGAATGCGGAAAAAGCGGTCACTAAGGATTCCGCCACGGACGCGGGGTCCAAGATTGCGGTCCCATTCTCCTGGAGAACGGGAGGGGGGTCCTGCGAGAACTTGCCCCGAATCCTTTTGACTCGCTTCCACACCTCAGCTAAAGGGGTCTTCCCGTTAAGTGAAGACACGTATGCCCGCCAAGAAGAGCGGCGGGCGTGCTTCGAAATATACCGGAACCTAGCACTACCCCAACGAAATTCACCCACAGTGAAATCGTTCGGGCGGCGCTTATAGCGCATGTAGGCATAACGCTTCTGTTTGAGGGCCGTCTCACACTCGGCCGACCACCATAGGAGTGGTCGGCGTGCAAAGCGGCCAGACGTCCTAGGAATAGTAGTCAGGCCCACGGCGATAAGGTTGCAGGAGAATAACTCAACGGCCTCATCTACCGACCTAAACTCCTCGGCTGAGATAGACAATTCAGTCATTTCTGAAATGCAGGCCACAGCGCCCGCGCCAAGCGCCACCGAGGTGGGGTCTCAGGCGGCAGTTGCCCTGAAAATGATATTTGAATGGGAAAGTGATCACGACCATGGAGGTCATCGACCACCCCCCAATCAAAATCAGGCTGTGCATCCGAAGAGAACAAAGATAGGTCAAGGCAAGAAAATCAAGCGGTTCGCGGACAGTGATGCGTAAACTCATCCACGTTTAGGACACCCATCTCAAGCTCTTCGATCAGATCGGCAAGGACTTGTCCAATGGAATTTATAGAGTAATCTCCCCAGAGAGGATGCCTGCCGTTCAGATTTCTAAGCAAGAGATAGTGCCTCGGCAACCTTGCCACGACGTGGCGAGAGTCCCCCGCGTCGAAGTCAGCTGGGTGGAATGTACGCAGAAATGATAGTATACATCCTATCCAGGTGCAGCTGCACAGCCACTGCCTGAAAGGAGGTATCTAAAGAGAAAGGAAGAACGGAGACATCATGCCGGGTGTAAACCACGCATCCCCCAGCACGGCCATCCCGCGGTGGTGGGGTCGCAAGACCCTTATACCCCGGGAGGGGGAGCCGGGGGTACGCGCCTAGAATGGTCTCCTGCAAAAAGATAGCTAACGGGAAACGGGACGAGACGAGCCTCCGCAGCTCCTCCCAGCTAGCCCGGAGTCCACGGCAATTCCATTGAAGGAATATGCCCTCCAGGCCTAGCTCGGAGGAGACGCGGGGGCCCTCCTCAAGCAGAAGACCCTTACGGGAATGACCGTATGCTTCCCGGAGACGGAACCCCGGGCGCTGTCGCCTTCGAAGACTTATTGGGGGAGGTTGGGCTCACCATGAGAGTCTTTTCCTCCCCCCGCCTCGAAACCTTAGGCGGGCGTTGCGGCTTCGGAGGCGGGGGAGGGGGGCCCTCTTTTCGAGGAACCACCGTCTCCGAGTCACTCGCATCACCTCTAGGCGTGGGCGAAGGAGCCGAAACTCCTTTGTTGCTGTCCTCCTTTCGGGGGACAGCTTTAGGAACCCCGGAAGATGGCCTAGCGACCAACTTCAGGGGTGTTGCCTCCTGCGAGTCTAACGACTCGGTTGAGGCACATGGCCGTTTCACCTTACGGGAAACGGTCACGGTGGGGGAAGAGGGGGGAGCCCTGGTTTTATCTGGGGCTGGGTGTGAACCCTTTTTGCCGCCAGCTTTACCAGGGGAGCGCCCGGGTGTAGTAGAGCCTGCAGAAGGGCTCCGAATGGGCACGGAAACAACCGTGCTCGTTGGTCTGGATGGGCCAGGAGCAAAGGGTGCCTTTCTAACTATTGAGGCATATGATGTCCCAGGCAGAGCCGGGCGCGCCAGGACCAAATCCTTAGCCTCGCGGAATGAGAGTCGATCCTGGGCCTGAACGGCCAGGATTTCTTATTCAAGGAGATATGCACCACATTACTTCGAAGAAGCGGGGTGCGGCTCTTCGCAATTGACACACTTGGCCCACACGATTTAGACTTATCGTCTGCGGCCTTGGAGCAATTTACACAAACTTCGGTGACCCCGACTTTGCACGTCTACAAGAACGATTCGTATGGCCAAAGCGGTGACAGTAATAGCACCGCCGCAGCAGTGGCACGAATGCCTTCACGCGGTAGCGGTACCAACCGGCACGCACCGACTCAAGGAGCTTGTCACAGTCGAACGTGACGAAGAGTGTAGGGGTGGGTCTCGAGGCCCCTCCCTGTTTTCTAATCACATGTTCGACCTTGACAGCCCCATGGTCGGCCAGCTCTAAGGTGATGTCCTCAATGGAGTAGTCAACGAGTTCCCTCACATAAACTACTCTTTTCACAAAGTTCATGGTAGAGTGCGGCGTCACACTCACCGGGGTGCCATGAAGTGTCCGAAAAGCACATATCTTGGCCGCCTCGGCGGGATTCGCCAGAAAGCTCCCGTCCGAGAAACGGGTCACCTTCGGCTCTCTACCAATTGCACTAGCTAATCCTCTCCTCTGATGGATCATGTTGCCCTTGACCAACATGGTGCCATCAGTAGATCGAATAACGAGGAAGCGTTTGAAGCCAGCGGGCTCGAAAATGCCAGGTAACCTCTGAATCAGGGCCCCCGATGTCATCGAGGCTCCGCCCTTTGCACTTTTGGTCTTTGTCTTAGTCAGTGGCTCCCCACCCGGGGCGACAGTGGGGCCGGATGTGCCGATCTTGGCTTGGTCGCTTGCCAAAGTGTCAGCAGACCAATCCGTCCCCGTAGTTCCCGCGGATGGAGAGGAGCCCCGAGTCTTCTTTGTCTTTTTAGTCTTTTAGTCTTTTTCTTTTTTGGAGTGGAGGGCGGGGAATGAAACCGCTTCTCACCTCCGCCCGAAGGAGCCTACAGGCCAGATGGACCGGCTTCAGCCAGGTTCATCTCCAAAATGGAGAAGGTCCTGATAGTCGTGGGGCCACCGGTCGGGGGAGATTCCTCCCCTCCTTGTATTGCCGCGGAAACCCTAGACGTTTGAGGAGGACCTTGCATAGGGGCTGATTCGGGTTCGGTGCTTGGAACCGAGCCCGGATTCCCCCCGATGGAAAGCCCTACCGTCTGAGGCTGGGTTGCCTCAATGACCATGTCTACCTCAGGGGAATCCTCCAGTTGACCATCCACCCCCAAGACATCGCATGTCCCGTTGGCAGTATCGTCTGGGGAGGCACAGGCCTTGACCCCGGCAAGGTGCAATATTCTTGCCAGCAGGTCTTTTGAGGGAAGCGACCGAAGGGGCCTGGCTTCCCTCTCCCCCTTAAGGGGCTTTGCCCTACCGATCCGCTTCGATGTGGAGCGGCTGGCTTTCCTGGCAGTCTCGGTGGAGCTGCCCGAGGGCGGCTCCGTTGATGAGCAAGGGGAAGTTGAGGTTTGATTTTTTATTTGTTCATCATCGGGCATGGTGACCCTTAATTTTCTGCGGGACGCAATAGCGCATCACCTCTTGCAGTAGCCCGCACTGCAAGAGGTGCTTACAGGCCCGGCAGAGCCAGGCGCCGCAATTTGGGACCACCCCTACTGCCTGGTGGCCTGGCACTCCATCGGCATGGCGGCTCCACCTTGAACACGGCGTAAAATTGATAGAATGTGAAGAGGAGAGGAAAAGGCATGTGAGGAAGGTATGGGTGGGGATGAAGCAGGTTGTTAAAAACCAACCATCCCAGACCGGAGATCAGGGGTTAGGGAACATCGTCCCCTCCCCCCTCAGCCCTGATCCGGGACGGTTGGCTGAGAAGAAGGTCAGCATCTACCCTGTGAAATTAGAGGCTGAACAGAGAAAGTTGTGGGAGAGGTTGTATGAAAAGCGAGGAAACAAGTGTTTTGAAGCTGGGGTCGGTCGGGGTGCTGAGTCCCGTCAGCACGGCGACCAGGATGGCAAATCGCCGCCCCCCTTACGGGGTCCATTGTGGAGCAGTCCATCGCCATGTTCCTCCGCTTGATGATGGCCCACAGATTCTCAATTAGATTAAGGTCAGGTGAATTTCCAGGCCATTCCAGTACCATAGTCTTCTCAGCTAGGGAAGAAACATTGCATTTTGGGGGAGACGTGGCATGAGACATTGTCTTGCTGGAAGATGATATCACCGTTTGGAAAGCGTCCACAAATTGGTGAGAGTAGATGCTTCCCTAAGGTTCCTTGGTACTTGTCGGAATTCATCATTCCTTCCACTGGTAGCAGTCATTCGGTTCCATTTGCACTGAAGAACCCCCAAACATCTTCTTAGGGGGTTGTTTGGGGGCTTGCTGGATGTGCCCCGCTCTCACTGGTTCTCCTGCACTGCGCCTCACAACTTGTGACCGGGTCCCATGGACTTCAAAGTGGGTCTCGTCAGAGAATATCACCTTTTTCTAATCTTCTTTGGCCCATTCTTTGTATTTCTTGGCCCAGGTCAAACGTTTCACCTTCATACCAGCAATAAATAGTCCTCCTGAGGGTTCTTTGTGCAGTTCTGCCAGCTTCAAGAAACCTTCGGATATTCTTGATCACTCAAGAAACACCTATAACAGGTGGGTTAGAAAAATTGAAAATTCTTGAGGTGTCCCAATTAATTTGCACAGCAGTGTAAGAATAATAATACTAATAAAAGGTAAAGTAGTGCTGAGTGGGAATGATGGGAAGGCGCACCAACTTTCCCCGGACCCATCAGTGTTCAAATCAACTCTGTGACAAGGCCTCACAAATTTGCATGCAGTTCAGGAGGATGTGAAGTTCCTCCAGATTCCAAGTGTAACAGACTAAACAGGGTACCCCCCCCCCCCTAACGAGTCCTTGAAAGGACAGCTGGGCTCTGGAGATCTGCCATTTGTCAGACCCAGAGTCAGGACCTGAAACTAATTTGATCAGGCAGCCAACAAGCCTGTAGTCTGCTCGGCATACACATTACAGCCGTATGCATCAAAGAACGGTCAGGGACATGGCCAGTCTATTACAAGCAAGAATGGAGTTATTAGGGTACGTCTGGTCCATTACAACCTGCAGGAGTTTATATAGGGTGCAAAGCTTTTCATGGAATGATGATGCTAGCCACTGGTCAGTCAGGTCCTTAATACTAGATAGAACAGTGAAAGAGAGCTGGATGTTTGAAAAGCTGAGAAAAAGTGTTTTTCTCTCAGCAATAACTTTAGTGGTGATAGACAGTTACCACCAAAACCTAAACCTTCATTATCGTTATGGAGATGAGAGGGCAGTTCTCCAAATTTCAAAATAGATAACACTGGTTTTAGTTTGTCAAATGAAGCTTTGTATCCTCTATAAACAATGCCTTATAACACTCACCAAATGTCTCCAAATATCATAGTTGCCCATGAAACCGCTGCCCCCCCCCCCCCACAGAAGTTGTACTGAGTGAAAATGCAGTTTCAGATATTAAAGAGGCACAGATGAGGATCCCTGAGAGAGCACCAGTTTCTTTCGGCATAGTCTTTGCGATGGCAAAAGGTCATCCATCCAAATATTAACTGTCCTCTTGGTTGCTCATGCTACACCTGACACTCCCATTGGCACTGGGGCTGCTGTTCCAGGTGACCTGTGTAACATGAGGGAACGCCCTTGCAGGCTAGATGTTAGGGATGAGGTTAATCGCACCCCAACACGAAAGGCACATCAAGCCTGATCTTTTGCACTCTGTAAGGCATTGTTTATAGAAGTTCCAAAGCCTCACTTGACAAACTAAAACCAGTGTAATCTCTTTTCAACTATTCCCTTCAAACATCCTACTTCCTTTGTCCACCTTCCATTTGTTTCCATGAGTAACCAACACATGCAGTGATCATAGAGTTTGAATGGGATAAAAGGAAACCTTTAACAATGATAGTCTCAGGATTGATCATCCAACCTTCATCATTGAGAAAAAATCGCGGAGGAAATCTGGCAGGGGCCAAAGAGCTTCCAGTAGGGAATGGAGTGCAGGATTTTGTAAGATGATGGTAAGTTGTGTCCAAGCCATCTGAGTGATTGCAGGCTCAGTGCTGGCAGAAGAGATAACATTCAAGACCTTCTCTAAGGAATTGCGATCCTGTAATAAAAAAGGCATAATATCACTTAAGGTAAGGGTGACATCATGTTCCAAAAAGACTGATCCTAAGAGGGATTTTCCGCCCAAGAAATTAGAAGGAAGGAAGTAACAAAAATGTAATAATAAACTTCAACTCTAAATACCAGGGTCAGGGAGCCATACTGTAAACCTCCACAAACAAGTATGAAAAAAAATCATAGAGTCCAATACATTAATCTGAAGCACTTAAAGGATCTAAATAAACACTATTGAAACAAATTGTGAGAAATTTTTTTTTATAAAACACACAAAGACTCAGACATACAATATCCATCTGTTAACAACTACTAAACTTACTAAAGCATCGACAGGACTAGAAGCCATCAACTCAACGGAAGTGTTTATAACGAGGAGGTCAGAGTCACGTTCAACCACAACTTCGGCGGTCGGAATGTGAATGTATGAAGAGGAGGATGTGATAAGCAATGCCAGGCAGTCACGAAAAACTTCCTGACGAACTGAGGCTTCTCGACTCAGTAAACACTTCAGGAGGAACTTCACCCGCTGTTATAAAAGAAGCAATACAAATTCAACTGATTTTTTGATTAAAAGAAATGGCTGTATGGAGCGGGTTGTCACAGATCTCATTCAGTAATTCTGGGTGCGTGTGGGATGTGAGAAGTGTAAGTAAAGAGAAAATGAGGATCAAGTAGCAGAGGTATTTAAAGTAGGTGCATTCAATGACAGATCATGCAATGGGTAACAGCACATCCACTTCAATTTTGCTATAATTTGGTCTATAGCAGTGCTTATATCAAGAAAACGCAAATTTCAAATTTTAGGTTGATCCAATTAATGGTTCAAAAGTTACAGACCCCTATTTTGGGAGGGTTGAGGAGATCCCCGAATTTCAAATTGCTACATCTCTGTTCCAATTTGAGCCCTAGCTCAATTGGGAACAGAGGATCTAGATATATAAAATCAGTTAAAGTTAATGAATAATAAGTTATGACCACTTAAATATTTAAAGGGGGTTTTTACCTTCTACCTCAATCAATTTTAAATTATTTTTTTTTATTAATTTAAAGTCCAACCATATTGGCATGTCATGTGATTTTGGCCTTGAAGAGAATAACGAGAATTTTACAAAAAATAAATAAATACTTTTTCTAATTTGTTGTCTATGGGCTGACCACTGGCCATGTCCTTGACCGTTCTTTGATGCGTAAGGCTGTAGTGTGTATGCCAAGCAGACTCTACTGGCTTGTTGGCTGCCAGGTCAAATAAGTTTAGGGTTACGCCTCAGGGTCGGACAAATGGCAGATTTCCAGAGCCCAGCTGTCCTTTTGAGGACTCCATATGGCGGGGGAGGGGCGGGGGTACCCTGTTTAGCCTGTTACACTTGGCATCTGGAGGAACTTCAAATCCTCCCGACCTGCATGCAAATTTGCGAGGCCCTGTTACTGAGTTGATTTGAACATTCTGATGGGTCTGGGGAAAGTTGGTGTGCTTTAGCCATCAATCCCACTCAACACTTTACTTTTTTTATTAGTATTATTATTTTTACACTGCTGTGCAAATTAATTGGGACACCTCAAGAATTTTTGATTTTTCTAACAAACACTTGTTATAGGTGATTCTTAAGTGATCAATCAGTTATTCGGCATGGCTGTGATATTTCAGGCATTATTTTGCTAATTGGCAACCAGATATATTTCACCAAATGGTAAACTAGGCAACCCTCGGTTGCCAAGGACAATGAACAAAACAAAGACAACAATGAGTGCATTCATTCCGAGGCTAGCTCACGGGATGGACATTAATCCCAAGAAGAGAGCAAAGGTTGTAGCATTAGGTGAAGATGCTGGTATTTCAGTTCGGGAGATAGCCAGTAAGCTGAGGCTGACAAAGTCTACTGTGGGTTGAATCCCAAAGAAGAAAGAAGTCACTGATAATCTAGAAGTGGAAAGGCATGGATGATGTGATAAAAAAACAATGCACACAATGACAAAATATTGCTACACAATAGTATAAAGGATCACCCCCGAGACTTACAGCATGATTTTTTAGCTGCTGGTATCTACATCGACTCATCAACAATTTGCCGAAGGTTTCTTGAAGCTGGCAGAACTGCACAAAGAACCCTCAGGAAGACTACTTATTGCTGGTATGAAGGTGAAACGTTTGACTTGGGCCAAGAAATACAAAGAATGGGCCAAAGAAGATTAGAAAAAGGTGATATTCTCTCACAAGACGTGAGACGCAGTGCAAAAGAACCAGTAAGAGCGGGGGCACATCCAGCAAGCTCCCAAACACCCCCCTAAGAAGATGTTTGGGGGTTCTTCAGTGCAAATGGAACCGAAGGACTGCTACCAGTGGAAGGAATGATGAATTCCGACAAGTACCAAGGAACCTTAGGGAAGCATCTACTCTCACCAATTTGTGGACGTTTTCCAAACGGTGATATCATCTTCCAGCAAGACAATGCCTCATGCTACGTCTCCCCAAAAATGCAATGTTTCTTCCCTAGCTGAGAAGACTATGGTACTGGAATGGCCTGGAAATTCACCTGACCTTAATCTAATTGAGAATCTGTGGGCAATCATCAAGCGGAGGAACATGGCGATGGACTGCTCAACAATGGAAAAACTGGTATCACAATAAAGTACGGAATATGAGCTAGAAATTGTGGAACCATGCTAAATTTGATTGCTGAGGTTATTAAAGCAAAGGGAGGACATATTTCTTATTAACTGTCAATATTAAGATGCTATGATTTTGAGAATAATACATGAATAGTGAAATTTTATGTTTTTCTATCACTGTCCAAATTAATTTGCACAACACTGTTATCATCATCATTCCAAGTATTATTTAATATTATTTGTATTATTTATCTTTATTATTATTATCAAATATTATTTGGTATTAGTATTTATTATGATTTATATATTATGGCGTGGAAGCCTTCCGTATACACGCTAGGATCCAGCGTGACGCGAAGTCTGCTCCAAAAAGGCCGAACGCAATATACCCGGCATGGTCTCCTGTAAAACGAGTTTACGGGAAATGGGAAGAGACGAGCCTCCGAAACTCGTCCCTGTTGGCTCTGAGACCCCTGCAGTTCAATTGAAAGAATATACCCTCCAGACCTAGCTTGAAGAAGATAGGGGATTCTGTTCGGGAAGACCCCTCACTGGAATGGCCGTATGCTGCCCGGACGCAGAATTCCAAGGCTGTCTCCTTTGAGCACTTATTGTGAAGATTGGGCTCGCCATGCAAGATTTTCCCTCCCTCCACCTCGGAACCTTCGGCGAGGGGGAAAGGTTCGAAAGCAGGGTTCCTCTTTTGGATGAACGGTGTTTTCCCGAGTCATTCTATCAAGCCTTTGGTGGGGGCGTGGGAGCCAGAGCTTCCTTAGTGCTGTTCTCCTTTTGGGAGTCAGCCTGGAGAGTCCCCGTAGAGGGTTTCCGGACCACCATCTGGTGGTTTACTTCGTTTAAGTCGTTGTAGGCGCGCGACTATTTTGTTGTAAGGAAAACGGACATGCGGGAGGTGGGGGGGGGGGGCTTGGTTTTAGTTTAGGACTGGTCTGAACCCTTTGAGCCAGCAGGTTTTACCATGGGAGCGTCTGGGAGGGATAGAGCCCTCTAAAGGGTGTCAAATGGGCGGGTAAGCGACCGTGCTTGTAGGTCTGGAAGGGCGAGGAGCAGAGTAGCTTTTTAACTATTGAGGTGTCGGACGTCCCAGGTCACGATGGGCGTGACAGGTCCATAGCCTCGTGTAAAGAGTTGGTGAGCAGCTTTAATAGCCTCGGCATCTTTCTCATACACACTACATTAGTTGGAAGAAGCAGTGAGGCTATCCACAATTCAGAAACTTTGCCGTAACGATAAGGACTTATCTTGTTCGGTCTTGGATCAATTTACATGAACTTGGGGAAAACCCCACTTAGCACGTCTCCACGAGCGATGGCAGCAGTAGCACCTCTGCGCACAGGCACGAAAGGTAGCAATATGAACAGGCACGCACCGAGTTAGAGAACCTGTCGCAATCGAACGTGACGAAGAGTGTAGGGGTGGGTCTCGAGCCATCCCTGCCTCATATTTTCACCTTACACACTAGACTTTAACCGCTCTTTAGGCGGCAAGCTATTTGGTAGAGTGCAGTGTCACCTTCAACGATGTTCGGAGACTACTGATAATGGCCGAGGTGGAAGAGTCTGTCGCATTCGCCAGAAGGCGCCCCTCCGAGAAATGGGTGACCTTCGGCTCTCCACCTTAGTTTAGCTAATGCTATCATTCTTAAGGAACATAGCCTTTGGCCAGCATGTATCTATCAGTGGAGCAAATGAGTAGAAAGCATTTGTAGCCAGCGGTTCAAAAACACCAGCTAGTCTCTCAATGAGGAGCTCCGACGTAATCGAGACTCCGCTCACCACAGAGGGACCGTTAGACTTTTTGGTCCTCTCCTGGGTCTCTCGGCCTGAGGGTGCCTTGTTGCAGGACATGCTCGTCTTGGCCTGGTAGCTTGCCAAAAAGGCAGTGGATCCGTCTGTCCTCGGGGACCTGTGGAGGTAGAGGAACCTGACTTCTTAATATTCTAATTTTTGGTGAGACCGGATGGACCAGCCTCAGACAAATCCTTCTCCCAAATCGAGATCTTGGACGGTAAGGGGGCACCAGGTGGGGGAGGAGGTTTATCCTCTCTTCTGAGTCCTCGAATACCCGTGTCCTTTGAGGAGGAGCTTTTGTACTCCCACGTGTCGGGTACCCCAACCTGGAAATAATAGGGTCTATGGGGCGTCACGAACGTTACTAGGCTAGCATGCAGTGAAGTCCCTCCACCAAGATTAAGTGATGAGTAAGGGCAGACATATTCGCTCATACCAACTATTTTTTAGGGCGGGGGTGTAAAATTTTGGGAGCCCATCTGGCGACTGCTTACTTGGGCATAAGTCGCTGTACACAACACAGCCTACTACTAGGTTATATTAAAAAGAAATTAACAAAAAAACAACAAAAATATGTAAATAAGAACAAACGATAAAAAAGGACAGAGGCTAAAAAAAATAACAAGAGAAGAAAAGGCAAGAAGGAAGCTCGCTGCGGTGTCGGGGATAGGCCTATGCCACCCTAGCGGAGGAACATGTGACATACAAACCCCTCCCCCCCAAAAACAGTCAAATAAAGTGGAGGAAGCTGGCCTCCTGCACTAACCCTTCCCGAGTACAAGATACAAGCGGTATCGACCCTGCTCGTCAGGGTAACGAGACACGTGAGCGAAGATCACCCAAGCTGGGACAAGAATGTGCCAAACAGTCTTGGGGACAACATAGTCGTGACAATAAGGCCCTAGGCGACACTCCATCAAATGGCGGTGCGTCGAATTCAGAGATGACAGAAAGCAACCCAGATCCTGTTGAACAAATCTAACAGAAAGGCGATGCCTCGCTCACATGTGTCAAAGCATGGCGTACGGACATCATCAGGACCAGGGGCGGTGGCCGAGCATGAATAGAGGACTTTATCGCCGAGGCGGTAAAGTCCTGTCGAAAGGTTCTGCGAAATCACAGCGCACATTGAATGCTGGCAGAGCTGCATCGCGTCTAGAAAATGCGGAGAAAGCGGTCGTGAAGTATTCTGCCACGGACGCGGGATCCGAGATTGCGGCCCTAATCAACTGGAGAACTCGAGAGGGGTCCTGGGAGAACTTGCTCGGAATCCTTTTGACTCGCTTTCACACCTCTGCTAGAAGGGTATTTCCTTTAAGTGAAGACACGAATGCCCGCCAGGAAGAGCGGCAGTCGTGCTACGTAACATACCAGAACCTAACCATAGTTCGAGGAAATTCACCGACAGTGAAATCAAAATCAGGATGTGCATCCGGAGAGCACAAGGATAGATCGAGACAAGAAAATGAAGTGTTTCTCGGGCAGTTATGCGTAAACTCATCCACATTTAAGACACCTATCTCCAGTTCGTCGATCAGGTCGGCAAGGAGCTGAATCCTGGGATTGATCGAGTAATCTCCCCAAAGGGGATATCTACCCTTCAGATCCTCGAGCGAGAGAAAGGGCCTTGTCAACCGTGCCCCGACGCAGCGAAAGTCCCCTGCGTCGAGGTCGGCTGACGGTGGAATGTAAGTAGAAATAACAATATACCTCCTATCGAGGGGCAGCTGCACAGCTACTGCCTGAAAGGTGGTGTCTAAAGACCAACAGGATGGGTGTTGCTCCTGTGAGTCTAATGACTCAGTGGACCGCACAGCCATTTCGCCTTACGGGAAAAGGTCTTTCTTAACATTGAGGCATAAGACGTCCCAGCAGGGCTGGGCGCGCCAAGACCAAGTCTTTACCCTCGCGAAATGAGTGATGACTCTGGGCCTGAACGGCGAGGATTTCTTTTTGAAGGAGATACCGACCACATTGTTTCGAAGAAGCGGGGTGTGTCTCTCCGCAATTGACACCCTTGGCCATACACGATTTGGACTTACGTGTGCGGCCTTGGAGAAAATTACACAGACTTCGGGTAACCCCTGACTTTGCACGTCTACAGGAGTGATTAGTATGGCCGAAGATGTGAAGTAGTAGCAACTCCGCAGAAGTGGCACGAATGCCTTCACGCACCGACTCAGGAAGCTTGTCAGTCAAAGGTGACGAAGAGTGTAGGGTGGGTCTCGAGGCCCCTCCCTGTTTTCTCATCACACGCTCGACCTTGACCGCCCCATGGTCGGCCAGCTCTAGGGTGATGTCCTCAATGGAGTAGTCAACGAGTTCCCTCGCATAAACTACTCCTTTCACAAAGTTCATGGTAGAGTGCGGGGTCACACTCACCAGGGTGCCATCAAGTGTCCGAGGAGCACTTATCTTGGCCGCCTCGGCGGGATTCACCGCATTCGCCAGAAGGCTCCCGTCCGAGAAACGGGTCACCTTTGGCTCTCTACCAATCAGGCTAGCTAGAGCTCTCCTCTGATGGATCATGTTGCCCTTAGCCAACATGCTGCCATCAGTGGAGCGAATAACAAGGAATCGTTTTAAGCCAGCGGACTCGAAAACGCCAGGTAACCTCTGCATGACGGGCACCGATATAATCAAGGCTCGGTTCAGTGCACATTTGATCTTAGTCTGGGACTCCCACCTGGGGGAGCATCGGGGCCGGACGTGCCGATCATGGCTTGGTCGCTTACCGAAACATGCAAGATCCTACCGTCTCGAGGCTAGGTAACCTCAGCGACCATGTCCATCTTAAAAGGGGCCTCCATGTGGATCCCATTCGAGGTAACTTTGGTTGCGTTATCCTCAGCCGGCGAACCGGCATCCGTCGGGGAAGATATTCGCGCCCAAAAGAACCCCAAAAGAACAAAAAGACCAAGAAGAAACACAGGTAAACACATCTCACTAAGAATCATGGAAATTAATACCAACGGCTGGACAGCGAAAAGAACTCTCTACGGAAATTTGTTCAGGGAGATTGATGCAGATGTCATCTTGATTTCTGAACATGGGATTGACACTCGTAGCTCAGAAATTAAGATCTGGAACTACGACGTGTTAATCATGAATTACTCTCAAGAGCAGTACGACGGTGCCGCCATCACCATCAAAAGAGGGATCAAGTACAAGCCAATAAGAAACTTGGAAAAATCCTATCTTGCAATATAGGTCGAACTCGATATATGTAAGCTGGTCATCGCCACCGGGTACCAGCCGCCGAGACGAGAATATTTGCCAATCCATTCTCTCTCTGGCCTATTTGGCAGAAGGACCCCCACCATATTATTGGGAGATCTTAATGCCAGATGTCGGGAATCTGGGTACAGGACCTTCAATGGAAATGGAAGGTGCCTGGACACTATGATGGACCGAAATATGGTCCATAGAATAGGCCGGGACTTCCCAACCTATACTCGAGGAAGAAGTGCCACAAAACCAGACATTTGTCTAGCTAATCGTCAGCTGGCGTTCAATTACTACATGGAACCAGTCCATGTACCATGTAGTGATCATATAGGGATCCTACTTACCATCAACAGGAACCCTATACAAGTCCAAGCTCCAGTCAGAAAAGACTACAGGAGAGCAAACTGGGCACGGTACGCGGGTCTTCTCGAGGCCTATCGCCCACCAAATTTGGACGAGGCAATTCTCGAGGAGATAGACAAGGCACTCGACGACCTCAACTAACATCTTATAAATGCAGATAGGGCTTGCATCCCCAAAACCCAGTATAAAACCATCTCAACATACAGGTGGAGTGGGTACATAAAAGAACTCTACAGAGAATTGAGAGTATTGTACGAGTTAAATATCAGAAATGCATCAATTGACTCGCTACAACGAAGTAGAGAGATCAATGAAGAGCTCAACCAGTTGATCCTCGAACAACAACAGAGACAATGGGGCGATGCGATCGAGAGCCTCGATCAAGATACATCTCCCAAAGACTTTTGGAAGAAAGTCAAAAGTCTCAGAGGATCATCTGGGAAAAAGAAGAAAATGGAAATCCAAAAAGAAGATGGATCCATTGAAACAGAAGAAATGAACATCGAAGTAATACTCCGGCGTTATGGGAAAGAATCTTCAGTATACCAGAAGAAGAAAACGAAGATTTTGATATAGAGTTCGAAAATAACATCGTAGACGAGCTTAACACGGAAATACACCGAACGCATCCTCATCACCAGGTGAACAGACTGCGTGACGGAGACGCCGAGATCACCGAAGAAGAGATCCTTGACGCACTCCGCTCATTCCGACAAAAAGCCCCAGGCCAATCGGGGCTTACGAAGGTAAACTTCGAAAAGGCACCAGCTAACATCATCGAAGGAATGAGACGTATTTTTAACGCATGTCTGAATACAGGGTACTTTCCAGATGCTTATAAGACGGCAAAGATGATCTTCTTGCCCAAGCATGGAAAGACCCAACGTTGAGAGAGAGCTACCGCCCAATTTCACTTCTGGAATTTGGCGGGAAACTCCCTCTACAACCCATGTCAATTCGGGTTTAGAAAGAAGCGAAGTACGGAAATGGCAATCAATGTCATAACGGAAAAGCTTGCCCAAGCCAAATGGGACAGGAGTTATGTGGATATCGTTTGTCGGGATGCATCAAAGGCGTTTGATAAGGTGTGGCAGCGGGCATGCAGTATAAGATCTTACGGCTGGGTCTAAGTGAAAACTTGGAAAGAACTCTCTGTGACTACGTCATGGAGAGAGCGGCGTATGTCAGTCTAGGCTGCACGGACGGACCAAAGTTTCCGCTCACTGTGGGCCTCCCGCAGGGGAGGTGTCTGTCCCCCACCCTTTACTCGATATACACCGCGGATGTCCCAGCCCCTGTGTACCCCTCTTCCCTCAATATTCAGTACGCCGATGATTTCAGCCAGATAATCGTATCTCCATGGAGCAATGCGCCGTGGCAAGCTCGCATGACAGCGATGGAAATCGCGAACCTGAACAACTACGAGGCTCAGTGGAAAATAAGAACAAACCAAGAGAAGTTCAAGGTGGTCCCCATTGGACGCACCATAAGAGCAGACGTTCGTGTGGGGGATACGCGATATCCCTACACCAACGAATGCAATGTACTGGGTATGAAAATTACCTCTACCGGGTACAAGAAGCACGTCGAAGAAAGAATTTCTCGAGCCTCGGGCGCTGTCAGAACTCTATATACATTTAGAAATCTACGTGAAAGCAACAAGAAGATCTACAATGCTCTTGTAAGATCTACGTTGCTTTACTCCGCCTCCACCCTCTCTTGTGTCTCAAAAACACAAAAGAGGCGACTTCAAGTAGTGCAAAATAAGTGCATGTACCTAATCACGGGTACACGCAGGCAAGAAGATCTGCACAGAGAGGCAGGGATAATTCCCATCAACAAAGTAATAGAAGAACGGACCCGGAAAATGCAGGATCTGGTTAATCGGGAACTGAGTGAAGATATCACTCAGATGATTAACCAGAACAGAAGAGCAGACTGTCGCGCCAGATTTCCCAGCTCCGCCAACAGAGTGGCTGGCGGGGACGAAGTGCCGTTCTACGCATAATGAGATATGAAACCTGAAACCAAAGAAGAAGACAACCAAGCAAGATAAAAAATTCACAACTACGACAATAAATCACCGATGAAGACAATTTTAAACCAAGATTGAGAAAACCCCCCGATTACGACAAGAACCCTACTAAATATGAAGAGACAAAAAAACTGAAACACACACGCATACAAATGATACCAAGAACAATAAGCACACACTTAAAAGTATTAAAAAAACAAAAAACAAATAAGCAATGCATAACATACACCAAACTAAACTAAATATATTAAGACAAATGGCTTGAACGCCATAAATAATTATTATAATCAACAGAAACAACATAGAATACACGCTACAAAAAAATAATAAAAGTGATAGGTCTGATCACCAGGCTCTAGCATCTCTTTACACCCTACCACACTTCTTTCTTTTTTCTCCGCTTGTCTATTTTCTCTGTCTATCCACACACCCTATCGTCCTCCCCTACATGCACCCACTATAACTTAATCATAATTACAATCATATTCGCGCCCTCACGAATTTGGAGGGCATTGGACGACTGGCCCAGTCATAATTCGCCCTCCTTAAGGGAGGTGATCGTATCGAGGCAGCCGCATGGGCCACCTGCTTGCTTTCTTGGCAGTCCCCTTGGAAAGGAAAGCGGGGATGGCCGCTGGAAAAAGCGAGTCGCCCAAAGGCAACTCCGATATAAGAGATTTGTAGGGTCCCCTGAGAGAGCACAGAGGACAGGGGGACCTCCATTGCATCGGTGGGGCTGCCCGAGGGCGTCTCCGACGATGTTACAGGGAAAGAGGGTGTATTTTCTAACTTATCCTTGGGCATGGTAACCCTATTTATGCCGCGGGATGCATATGCTAATCACCCCACGCAGGCGCACGCTCTACGAGGGGTAAGTATGAGACAGCTGCCGCTATTTGAGGCCACTCCTCCCATCTAGTGACCTGGCAGCCCATCGGCATGGCGGCTTCACCTTAGGCATGGTGTAAAATCTATAGACATTGAAAGGAGAATGAAAGGGGATGTAAGGTAAGTGTGGTTGGGGATGAAGCAGGGTGTTAAAAATCCACCACCCTAGACCAGAGCTCAGGAGTGAGGGGACGTTGTCCCCTCCCACTTCAGTCCCGCTCCGGGATAGGTGGGTGAGAGGAAGCTGGTCGGCGTCTACCCTGTGAAATTAGGTCGACCAGAGTGTTGTGGGAGAGGTTGTAGGGTAAAACCACAGGCTGTTAGAAAGAAGAGGCTAAGTTGGGACCTGATGGGGCGGTGAGTCCCCTCAGCACGGCAGCCAGGAAGGCAAATCGCTGCGCCCCTTACGAGGAGAAGGATAAGGAAAGATCTAGAGTGAGATCAATAGAAATGGACAACTTGAGAAGGATGTGTGGTGTGAATAGAGTGAGGAAAGAATAGGTAAGAAAGTTGTAGTGTAAGTCAGAGTGTGAGAAGGTTTGGAAGACAGTGTAAAAGATCGGTTGATTAGGTGAATGAATGTTTGATATTGAAAGGGCTGAATAAGGAAGTGGATGATATTATTGTTTACAATAGGTATGCATGGAGGGGGTTTGTGAAGGGGCGTGCTCGGGTCCCTTTGCCCAGGAGTTAAGCATGACTGTTTCCTGAATCATACACAGGCTTTGATGTGGATATTGGTCCGTGCCATGTGCTTTCAACATAGAACTCCATCAAAATGGAGGGCCTTCAGTGTGGAGAAAATGATGGGTTGCATTGAGCATATTTACCATAAGGTTCATATCTTGGTCATTCTTTCGCCGGGAGAGGTCGTAAGGCAAGTTCAACACAGCCCTACCCAACGAACTATCCATTTCCGCCAAGTTTTGAAGATTAAGTAAGCAGTCGAAGAAGCATCCCATGGCCACGCAGAGCACTTCTTCCATCATCAGATGTTGCCCTCTTAACAGTGAAAGCAGAACCATGCGGGTCGCTTCTGCAACCTTACACGAGAATGGGATTATCATTGGGTAAATTTTGTGCAAGAATATATCCGAGAAACCTTGATAAAATAACTACCTGGGGATTAGTATCAGTACAACCAGAGTACACCAAATGGTTAAGAACTCGCGGGTGAAGAACCAAGAGTATTTTCAAACTACGATTTTGAGATGGTTGAGAGGCTTGCGAAATACCAACGCTTTCTACCACCAAATTTTTCAAGGCATTGTACCTACAAAATACAAAATTAAATCAAATTTCATCAGATATAAATGTGTAATAATAAAAATAAATACCAACAATGCACGGTACAAACCCCAGAAGTCTGCTTTCATCATCATGCTCAGAGAGCAATTGAAGGAGGAGATGACAGCCTTCAGAGATTTGAAGTGGGGATGTGGAGTTCAAAGCTGATTGCTTTGCAAGGCCCCTCACAACCTTTTCGACTAGAACGCGACTTCGATGAAGAAATAGAAGAGGTAAGGAAGAGGCAGCTTTGGCGAGGAATTCATCAACTTGACAAGAAGAAATCTATAAACAATCAAACAGTTAATCAATATCAACCCAATTTTGTAAAGAAATGGTAAATTGAAGAATAAAAGCAGGTAAAAGGAATGGAGCACCAATTTGTGACGTTTACAATAACAAAACCAAGAGGTAAATTAAATAATGGCCAAACCTAACTTTCAGAGGAACTACGAAATATCAACATATTTTCTTCTAGGAAAGGCATAACCACTGAAAGTTGTGCAACCAAAAATGTAATTACAAATTGAGAATTTAATTGTTTTAAATAATATAGAGGAATAACACCTATCACAGCACAACATTTATAGTGCACTGTTTCACATACGACAGCCTAACCCTAGCTCGACGACATTCAGACAGTGAAATCGTTCAAGGGCCGCATATAGCGCATGATGTAGGCGATTGGCGTGCGAAAGCGACAGACGTTTTAGGAATAGTAGTTAGGCCAACAGGGATGCAGTTGCTGAAATGCAGACAACCCCACCCGCACCAATCACCATCGGGGAGAAATATTTGAATGGGATAGTGATCACTACTATGGAGGATTGACCACCTCCACCCAAAATCAGGCATTACATCTGGAGAGCACAAAGATAGATCGAGGCAGGAAAAGGAAGCCGTTCTAGGGGTGTCTAAAGCGAAGAGAAGAACCGAGACATCATGCCGGTTGTAAATCTTGCATCTAGCTGTTCGGCTCCATCCCGAGCAGGTGGGGTCGCAAAAAAACCTTATAGCCCAGGAAGGTGAACAGGAAGCACCAGCCCAGCATGGTCTCTTGCAAAACTTTGCTAATGGGAAATGGAGACTAGTCTCCGCAGCTCTTCCCAGCGAGCCCGGGGTCCACAACAATTCCATTTAAGGAATATGCCCTCTAGACCTAGCTGAGGACATGTGGGGGCCCTCTTTGAAAGGAAGACCCTCACAGGAAAGGCCAAAAGCATCCCAAAGGCAGAACTCCGGGCGCTGTTGGCTGGACAACGTGAAGAAAGCGTTGTCACCTTTGAGGAATTATCGAGGGAAGTTAGGCTCGCTAAGCGAGTTTTTCTTCCCTCCACCTCGCAACATTAGGCGGAGACGGGGGGATTTGACGGATTCGGGGGCGGGGTTACCTCCTTTGGAAGATCGACCGTCTTCGAGCCCCCCAGAACAGCCTTGGGTGAGAGGTGTAGGGGCCAAGGCATCTTTGTTTCTGTACTATTTCATGGGCTAGCTTTAAGAACCCTGAAAGACGGCCTCACGACCACCTCCAGTGAGTCTAAAACTCGGTGGAGTCACGCGGCAATTTGGCCTAACAGGGGAAGCCATGGTTTTATGTGAGGCTGGGACTTATTCATTGTGCGGCCAGCTCTAGCAAGGGAGCGCCGGGGGAAAGGGTAGAAACTACAGAAGGGTTCTATATGAGCGCGGAAAAGAACGTGATCATAGGCTTGGAGGATCCAGGGAAGGAGGGTACCTTAAATTTTAGGCATAAGACCTCCTGGGCAGCTCTGGGCGCGCGAAGACCAAGTCTTTAGCCTCGCCAGGATCTCCTACTCACGAGATACGCATCACAATGCTTCGAAGATGAGGTGTGTGGCTCTCCGCAATTGACACACTTGGCCATAAACGATAGGGAATTACTCACACTTTGCTAAACCCGACTTTGAAAGTCTATAGGAGCGATTCCTATGGTCGAAGCGGTGGCAGAAGTAGCACTTTCACGGCAGTGGCACGAATGTTTCAAGCGGTAGCAATAATAACCAGCACGGACGGACTCAGGAAGCCTGTCACGGTCAAACGTGACAAAGAATGTAGTGGTTGTTCTCTAGGCTCCTCCTCCTTTTCTTATCACACGCTCTATTTTAACTACTCCTGGGTGAGCCAGATATTCAGCGATGATTCTAAGGAGTAGTCCACGAGTTCCCTCGCATAAACCCCTATTAAAGAAAGTTCATGTTAAAGTCCGGCGTCACACTCACCAGCAAGGAATTAAGTGTCCGAAAAGAACTAATTATGGCCGCTTCGGAAGGTATCCCTGTGCTAAGTTATCCGGGGATGGAATGCAATCCACCCAGGCACCAGGTTTATCGAACCGACATAGAACCAGGAAGGATTGCAGCAGACTCCCGAGTTGAGGGGATAGTCATAGAGAAAAAGGAATGTTGAGAGGGAACCAGGAAGAAGCACACCAATAACTTAAACTGGCCCACTGGCAGGGCATCCCTAATTTTCACTCTCTCTGGGTGAGAACAGTTCCTCCTAGTACCAATTGCTGGTACACACACAAAAAAAAGGTAGTACTGAGAGGGTGCGATGGGTAAGTGAACCAAAAACTTTCCTGGTCCCCATCAAAAAGTTCATTTTAACACATGACAGGGTCTCTAATTTGTATTCTGTCCGGGTAAGAAGTTTGTTCTGGTACCAAGTGCAGATAGAGAAGAGTGAGGGGATAGTCGAAGATTAAGAAAAATAAAAATAAAATAAAGTAGCAATGAGAGGGAGTGAGGGATTTTGTTTTTTAATTGGTAAATCTGGCAACTGCTTTCAAGAGCATAAGTCAACGTAATTAAAATTATAGATTAGTACTAGACTATTAAAGAATTTGGAAAAACAACAAAAAAAAATGAAGGGAGCATGGTGGAGGGAGGGGAGGTCAACGTACTCATAAAAGTGAGATAGTCCATTAGTCCGTGTAAAAAAACTCGCCCTGTGTACAAGGAACAAGTGGTAGCAACCCTGCTCATCATGATGCCAGGACAGCTAATGTGCGGGAAGAATACCCGGACTAGGATATTCAAAAAGTATGTGCCAAACAGTCGTTACAATAAGGCACAGACGAGCGCTCCATCAAATGGCGATGCGTCCTGCGAGTGTGTCTAACTCGGAGAAGACAGAAAGCAACCTGAAGCCGTCACGACATTGGGTTGTAGGTCCATGGGAACAGTCGCAGCGGAGCGAAAGGCAAGCACACCCACAGCTTTCACAGGCCCCATCAGAGTTCATATCAACCCAGTGATAGGGGTTCACTAATTTGCACAGAGCAGGAAGATGTGCAGCTCTTCCAGGTACCAATGTCACAAAACCTGAGGGCTTGTGACGAGCATATGCATATCCTCAGTATCCCCAGTTAATCCAATGCCAATCAATGTGTTTAATGAGAAAGCAGGTCCCCAATCCTGCTTTTGTGTCCCCTTCACGCTTCAGAGTGACACCTTTCCACCAACAAGGTGAATAAACAGACTTCACAAATCCCATAAAACTATTACTTATCAATAAATTGGTGAAAATTGTCTAGGAGCTCGAAATAGACAAGTCACATGGGCAAAGCATTATCACCTGAAGTAAGAGACGAGTATCTTCAAGACGATCCTTTGCCTCCACGAGAGCACAAACCTGAAGAAAGAGCTCTTCCTCCACATAGCGAAGCTTCGACAAGATTAAAGCGTAGTCTTTGGGATATTCCATATAGAAACAGGGATCGCTAAGAAGGTATTGAAAAGCTTCCACCTCAACACGCCCAAAAACCTGCATGCAGAATAGATTTTATGTATTAAAAACAATGAAAGACCCTGGAGGGCATCTTTGTTAAAAAGTGTTTAGAAAGAGATCCATGGTGAAAGTAGTTAAGTTAGGGGGAGGAAAAATGTGAAAGGCACAGTCAGGGTAGTTAAGAGAAATTATTTGGGGCAGTAAAGAGCGAGAGGATGCTAGCATCTTTTAACTCTATAGATTAAGTGTTCGCATCTGAACAGCAACACTTACCAACAGGAAGAGGTTGATCCTCAAATGATGCAGCTCCGAAATGAGGAAGGAGACAGAGAAGCAAAGTGACAGGGTGGATAACCTTAATAGGAAGAAGACCTAGAGAAGGGACACACGACTTTTAGTGAGCCTGGCAGCCAACAAGGCAAAAAATACCACATCGCATACACTCAAGAAGGCTGCAGGAAGGTAGTGAGCAAATGAGGTGTTGGATTTTGTTTTGACACCAATCAGGCAACTGATTGCCAAGATAGATTCAAAAAGCAAACAACAGACCAAGTAAACAAACCAAAAAATAACAAACAGCCTAGTGGTAGGCTACTTTAAAATTACCAAAACAACTAAACTAAGAAAAGAAAAAAAACAATAACAGTAAAACCAATTCCGGCATCTGGGCAGCCCCAGCTCCCCACTGTAGAGGAAGATGCGGCCTACAACAGAGTCATATAAAGTATTGAGGCCAACGTCCTTCAAATATTCAAATAGTTCACTAGTTTGTGTACACGAACTCGGCAGGTGTACAAGTGACAAAGTGTTGTGACATCACTCCGGATACAGGAAAAGGGTAACATGCGCAAAGATCACCAAGACTGGGACATGCAATAGATTTTTTTTTTTTATAGAGCCCATCTGGCAACTGCCCACTTGGGCATAAGTCGCCGGAAACACGACAGCCTAGAACTAGGCTACTTTAAAATAAAAATAGGAAAACATAACAATGATAAAAATGTGAAAAACTTAACAGTCAGGAAGCATTCTCCGGCAGCGGGGTGAGGTCCCCCTAACCCCGGTGCAGGAGCGTGCAACCTAGAAAGAAAACAACAATAAAAAAAAACAAGCCAGGAATCTGAGAGAAGGCCCTCCACTCAGATTCTGTTGAACAAATCTAACAGAAAGGCCATGCCTCGCTCACCCAGGTGTCGAAGCATAGCGTACGGGACATCGTCCGGACCATGGGCGGTGTCCGCGCACGAAGCGAGAGCGGAGCGCAACTCACTCACAGTAAACCTGTCGTTGAAGGATTCTCCGCCTCTGGAGGTAAAGTCCAGCCGGCGGCCTTCCGCGACATGACGACAGGCATTGAATGCTGGCGGAGCACCATCCCGGATACAGAATGCGGAAAAAGCGGTCGCTAAGTATTCCGCCACGGACGCGGGGTCCGAGATTGCGGTCCCATTCTCCTGGAGAACGGGAGGGGGGTCCTGCGATAACTTGCCCAGAATCCTTTTGACTCACTTCCACATCTCTGCTAAAGGGGTCTTCCCGTTAAGTGAAGACACGTATGCCCGCCAAGAAGAGCGGCGGGCGTGCTTCGATATATACCGGAACCTAACCCTAGCCCGACGAAATTCAGCGACAAGAAATCGTTCTGGCGGCGCTTATAGTGCATGTAGGCATAACGCTTCTGTTTGAGGGCCGTCTCACACTCGGCCGACCACCATGGGAGTGGTCGGCGTGCAAAACGGCCAGACATTCTAGGAATAGTAGTCAGGCCCGCGGCGATGAGATTGCCGGAGAAGAACTCAACGGCCTTATCTACCGACCTAAACTCCTGGACTGAGATAGACAATTCAGTTATTTCCTGAAATGCAGGCCACCGCGCCCGCGCCAAGCACCACCGAGGTGGGCTCTCAGGCGGCAGTTGCCCTGAAAATGATAATTGAATGGGAAAGTGATCACTACCATGGAGGTCATCGAACACCCCCCAATCAAAATCAGGCTGTGCATCCGAAGAGCACAAGGATAGATCAAGGCAAGAAAATGAAGCGGTTCTCGGACAGTGATGCGTAAACTCATCCACCTTTAGGTTAGGTTAGAATGCAAAAGAGATCCATGAATGTATGGTTGCAGTGTACACAGACACCGCCCCTTCCCATGCAACCATTGCTCGCTGGAATAGGGAGTTCCGCCATAGTCGTGAGTCCCTTGAAGATGACTCCCTCCAGGACGCCCGTCAGACGTGACCAACGAGGACAATGTGGCCCGTGTGGAGAGGATGATCCTCGAAAATCGACGGGTGAAGGTCGAAGAAATCAAGCGAGAACTTGGAATATCACATGGAAGTGTTATGAACATCATCCACGACAATTTGGCCATGATCAAGATCTATGCCCGTTGGGTCCCTAGAAACCTCACGTCCCATCATCGACTTCAACGTCGTCAAAGTCCACAAGGCCAGAGTTGCACAAGCTGCCCTGCGCGAGTGCGGATTCGAGGAGCTCAACCACCCCCATCCTACGGTCCAGATCTGGCCCCTAGCGACTACATTTTATTCTGCCAGCGCAAGGCTGCACTGCGTGGACGCCGGTTTGTTGGGGACGATGAAGATGTCCAGCTCGCCGTCCAGGAGTAAATTGAACAGCAGTCGGGAGATTTCTGGTTGTCGGGAATTCGAACCCTCAGGGACAAGTAGCGCATGTGCATTGAAGTCGGGGGTAGTTATATTGAAAAATCATAAAACATTTTTCCTCATATCTCGTCTCCTTATATCTGAATTGCAAAACTTATTGACTGCCCCTAGTACCTCCTATCCAGGTGAAGCTGCACAGCCACTTCCTGAAAGGAAGTATCTAAAGTGAAAAGAAGAAAAGACATCATGCCGGGTGTAAACCGCTAATCGCCCAGCCCGGCCCCCATCTCGTGGTGGTGGGGTCGCAAAACCCTTAACCTTGGAAGGGCGGAGGAAGGCACGAGCCTAGCATGGTCTCCTGCAGAAAAATAGCTAACGGGGAACGGGACGAGACGAGCCTCTGTAGATCCTTGCAGTTGGCCCGGGGTCCACGGCAATTCCATTGAAAGAATATGCCATCCAGGCCTAGCTCGGAGGAGACGCGGGGGCCCTCTTCAAACACAAGACCCTCACGGCCATGGTTGAACGCTTCCCGTAGGCAGAACCCCAGGCGCTATTGGCCGGACAATGCGCTGAAGGCGGTGTCGCCTTCGACGACTTATTGGGGGAGGTTGGGCTCGCCATGCGAGTCTTTTCCTCCCTTCGCCTCGAAACCTTAGGCGGGTGTTGCGGCTTCAGAGGCGGGGAGGGCCTCTTTTCGAGGCTCCACCGTCTCCGAGCCACTCAGCCTACCACTAGGCGTGGGCGAAGGAGCCGAAGCTCCTTTGTTGCTGTATTCCTTTTGGGGGGAAGCTTTAGGAGCCGCGAAAGATGGCCTGGCGACCAACTTCAGGGGTGTTGCCCCCTGTGAGTCTAACGACTCGGTAGCGGCGCGTGGCCGTTTCGCCTTAAGGCAAACCGTCACGCTGGAGGAAGGAGGGAGAGCCCTGGTTTTAGCAGGGGCTGAGTGTGAACCCTTTGGGCCGCCAGCTTTACCAGGGGAGCGTACGGATAGAGTAGAATCCGCAGAAGGGCTCCGAAACAACCGTGCTCGTTGGCCTGGATGGACCAGGATCAGAGGGTGTCTTTCTAACCATTAAAGCGTAAGACGTCCCAGGCAGAGCCGGGCGGGATCTGGCTCACGGAATGCGAGTCGATCCTGGACCTGACCAGGCCGGATTTCTTTCTCAAGGAGATATGCACCACCCTGCTTCGAAGAAGCGGGGTGCAGCTCTCCGCCATTGACACACTTGGCCTCAAACGATTTGGACTTATCGTGTGCGGCCTTGGAGCAATTTACACATATTTCGTGTGACCCCGACATTGCATGTCTCCATGAACGATTCGTATAGCCGAAGCGGTGACAGTAATAGCACCACTGCGGCAGTGGCACGAATGCCTTCACGCGGTAGCGGTACCAACCGGCACGCACCGACTCAAGGAGCTTGTCACAGTCGAACGTGACGAAGAGTGTAAGGGTGGGTCTCGAAGGCCCCTCCCTGTTTTCTAATCACACGTTCGACCTTGACCGCCCCATGGTTGGCCAGCTAATGCTCTCCTCTGATGGATCATGTTGCCCTTGGAGTAGTCAACGAGTTCACTCGCATAAACTACTCCTTTCACAAAGTTCATGGTAGAGTGCTGCTTCACACTCACCGGGGTGCCATGAAGTGTCCGAAGAGCACTTATTTTGGCCGCCTCGGAGGTATCCGCCGCATTCGTCAGAAGATTCCCGTCCAAGAAAGGGGTCACCTTCGGCTCTCTAATAATTACACTAGCTAATGCTCTCCTCTGATGGATCATGTTGCCCTTGGCCAATATGCTGCCATCAGTGGAGCGAATAACGAGGAAGTGTTTGATGCCAGCGGGCTCGAAAACGCCAGGTAACCTCTGAATGAGGGGCCGCGATGTCATCGAGGCTCCGCCCTGCGCCCTTTTGGTCTTGGTCAGGAGTTCCGCACCCTTATGGGCAGAAGGGCCGGATAGGCTGATCTTGGCTTGCTCGCTTACCGAAGCAGCAGATCCATCCGTCTCCGCGTATGGAGAGGAGCCCTTAGTCTTTATTTTTGTTGGGTTTTTTTAATTTTTAGGAGAGGATGGTGGGGAATGCACCCGCTTGTCCCCTCGGTCGGCAGGAGCCCATAGGTCAGATGGACCGGCCTCGGCCAGGTCCTTCTCTGAGATGGAGAAGCTCCTGGCAGTCGCAGGGGCACCGGTCAGGGGAGATCCCTCCCCTTCTTGTACTGCCTTGGAAACCCAGGCCGTTTAATGAGGACCTTGCATAGGGGCGGATTCGGGTTTGGTGCTTGGCCCCGAGACCGGGTTCGCTCCCATTGAAGGCCCTACCGTCTGAGGCTGGGTTGCCTCAAAGACCATGTCTATGTCAGGGAGGCCTCCAGTTGGACCCCCTCCCCCGGACATGGCAGGGCCCATTGGCAGCATCATTAGTCATGTCTGGGGAGGCACAGGCCTTGACCCCGGCAAGGTTCAATATTCTTGACAGCAGGTCTTTTGCGGGAAGCGAACGAAGGGGCCTGGCTTCCTTCTCCGCCCTAAGGGGTTTGCCCTACCAAGCCACTTCAATGGGGAGCTGTCGGCTATGGGCTGCCTGCTGGCTTTCTTGGCAGTCCCCTAGGAAAGAAAAAGGGGGACTGCCGCTGTGAAGAGGGAGGAGCCTGACAGCACCTCCAGAGAAGGGGGTGAGGGGAAGTCCCCTACACTCGTAGGCGAAGGAGAGGATTAAGCCTCCTCTCCGGTTGAAGTTATGGATGGTCCCATGGGAAACCACAGGGGGATTGGGGAACCTCCATTTTCTCTGTGGAGCTACCTGAAGGCGGCTCCGTTGTTCTTAAAGGAGAAATGGGGAGAGAGATTTTGTTTTTTTTAGGTTTTCATTCATGGGCATGGTAACCCTATTTTTTCCACGGGAAGCAATCGCTCTTCACCCCTCGCAGTAGCCCACCCTGCAAGGGGTGCGTACAGGACCACCCCTCCCGCCTGGTGGCCTGGCAGTCCCTCAGCATGGTGGCTGCACCTTGGACACGGTGTAAAATTGATAGAGAGAAGGAAAGGGGATGTGAGGAAGCTATGGGTGGGGATGAAGCAGGTTGTTAAAAACCCACCTCCCAAAATGGAGCTCAGGGGTGAGGGATCATTGTCCCCTCCCCCCTCAGCCCCGATACGGGACGGTTGGCTGAGAAGAAGGTCAGCATCTACCCTGTGAAATTAGAGGCTGACCAGAGAAAGTTGTGGGAGATGTTGTATGAAAAGTGACGAAGTAGGGGAGAAATACAGGCTGTCTGAAAGGAGAAGAGGCTAAGCTGGGGTCGGAAGGGGTGCTGAGTCCCGTCAGCACGGCGGCCCGGATGGCAAATCGCCGCGCCCCTTACGGGGTCTGAAGGAAGGAGGAGGCTAAGCTGGGGTCGGAAGGGGTGCTGAGTCCCGTCAGCATAGAGGCCAGGAAGGCGCATCGCCGCGCCCCTTACGGGGTGGATGGGGATGAAGCAGGTTGTTAAAAACCCACCATCCCAAACCGGAGCTCAGGGGTTAAGGAACATTGTCCCCTCACCCCCGATCCGGGATAGTTGGCTGAAAAGCTCAGCATCTACCTCGTGAAAATAGAGGCTGACCAGATAAAGTTGTGGGAGAGGTTGTAAGGGAAGTGAGGAAGTAGGGGAGAAATGCAGGCTGTCTGAAAGAAGGAGAAGAGGCTAAGCTTGGGGCGGACGGGGCGCTGAGTCCTGTCAGCACGGCGGCCCAGATGGCAAATCGCTGCGCCCCTTACGGGATAGAATATATGGGTCCAAACTACCTCTTCAAAGCCATTTTTTCCAACATGAACGCAGAAGAAATAACCTTCCCATCACATGTTTGTCACCTTAGCAAGGCTCCGGTGCAGTCACCAACAAAAACTAAAGACAGAAATACAACAGCAGAGGTGCCAAACACATGCACAGCTTAAGACAAAACCTCCAGATACACAGAGTGTGGGATCTCTGGAAGAACCCTATTTAGTTGGAGCAGCTCATCTGGGGTGCTGACCTATGACAAGGAGCCTCGTCAGGGAAAAACATGAATGTATCGAGTTAGTGTAGCCAAAATACCAAACTCAAAACCCAGGGATTGATGAAGTGTCCAATTCTCCACAATGCCTTGAAGTGTGCACCTGGGAAAAGATTAGACTCACCTCAATGAACCCATCCGCTGAAGCGAAGAGATGGATCCAGCGAATAAACGCTCTTGATATGGTACGAATCTTAGTCCACATCACTTCAGCTTCACGCCGAGAAAGCGGTAGCTTCACTTCCTCATATGCTTGCATCAACATATTTGAGAGTATTCTCAGACTCTGAAAAAGTTACTAAATCCATCACCCTTCATGCCATACACAGTTTACCCTGTCAAGACACCAATTCGGTCAGTATCCAATACAATATGCCTACAAACATCGACCCAGCCTGACCAACAGAGAGATCTGCACAAACACCCACCAGGAACCGGACAGGTAACACACATTTAGAACAGATCCAGCATTCATACATATTACACAAACCTACCGTGTTCTGTTGGTAGAGACGGCCTAGGGGCATAGGCCAGAGGAAACAAAAAAATCTCTTAACTCTCTCTCCAAAAATCGTCATCAGAGCAGAGTTTTCACAGGTCTATCCTCAACTAAATTAATGGAGAGCTCAGAATAAACAGAGATTTAGTGAACAGTGGATACCATAACAGAAAAGACAAAAGGAGAAACAATAAAACATGACAAAAAATGGAATAGCCCAAACAAAAAAGGAAATTAAAATGGAATACATATTTCAAATATATATTTTTTTTAAGAGCCTATCTGGCGACTATCCGCTTGGGCACAAGCCGCGGCACTCACGACAACCCAGTACTAGGCTACTTTGAAATAAGAATGAAAAACAATAACAACAACAATAATAAGGGAAAATCGTAACATTTTTTTTTTTTTTTTTTTATTAAGGGGCTATCTGGCGACTGCCGACTAAGGCATAAGTTGCCGTAAACAAACAGCCTAATTTAGGCTACTTTAAAAAATTAAACAGAAAACAATAAAAAGGAATAACAATAACAATAACAAAGCAATAACAAAACAATTACAAAAACAACAACAACAATTAAATCGCGTTAAATAAAAGGGAGAAGGCCGGCCTCCCCCAAAAAGTCAATAAGTCCACCAGTCAAAGTACACGCACTCATCCCGAGAACAAGGGACAGGCGGTAGCGACCCCGCCCATCTCGGTACCGGGACAGGTGTCGTGCGCGAAGATCACCCAGACTGGGACATTCGACAAGAATGTGCCGAACAGTCTGGGGGACGACGCAGTCGTTGCAATAGGGCGCAGGCGAGCGCTCCATCAGATAGCGATGCGTCACACGAGTGTGTCCGATTCGGAGACGACAGAAAGCAACCTGAAGCCTCTGCGGCATTGGGGGATAGGTCCATGGGAACAGTCGCGGCGCAATGGCACGCAACTTTAAGTTCCCTTCGACCGTCTCCCATCTTCTTTGCCAAGCAGTCCGAAGAGCTGCCCGTATTCCTGCCATGTAGTCGGTGTGAGGAAGAGCGAAACGCTGGTCCGGTCGCAGAGTCCTCGCGGACCCTTTGGCGCCCTCATCGGCGCGCTCATTCCCCGCAATTCCTACATGTCCAGGAACCCAGCAGAAGATAATCTCGACATCTGCCCGGCTCGCCAAAACCGTGGCGTCACGGATATCGCGAAGCAGGGGATGCGGAGATTCCAATGCCCCGAGAGCACTCAGGGCGCTTTGTGAGTCGCTATAGATCACAATCCGGTCTCCGAACCGGGCACGTCGCGTAATCTCCCGTACCGAGTGGTGTATTGCCACCAGCTCGGCCGTGAAGACAGACGCAGCGCCTGGTAGAGCCCCGCTGACTTCAAACAGAGGGGATACGGCGTGGAAGCCGACCCCCTCTTGGGACTTGGAGCCATCCGTATACACTGGCACGGTACCAGCGTGACACGATGTGTGCTCCAAAAAGGTCGAACGCAATACTCCCGGCGCAGTACAAGCTTTGGGAGCAGAGGCGTGGCGACAAATAGCCAAATGTGGTACCCTCCAGGGTGGCGTCCTGGGCAGAACCAGGGGCGCCACCGGCCCGAGAGCTATATCTACCTCTCGAAGGAGTTTCCTGGCCCTAAACCCAAAGGGCTTAGGGTATGACTGGCGTCTCTCGGCGGCATAGGCACCATCGAGATCAGCTGCGGATGCAGTGAGAGATGTTGGCGACTGAGGGAGGCGCCGGGCTCGCGCGTACAGGCGAGTGATGCACTGCACGCGGCGCAGAGCGAGTGGCATCTCCCCAGCATCGACCAACAGGCTCTCAATGGGGGAAGTGCGGAAGGCACCGGTCGCAAGGCGAAGGCCGGTGTGGTGGATCGAATCCACATTCCGCAATAAACGCTCGGCTGCGGATGCATAAAACTCGCATCCGTAGTCGAGCTTCGAGCGAACAAAGGATCGATAAAAAAGTAAGGCGGTAGCCCTATCAGCGCCCCAAGCGCTGAACGTCACGGAACGGAGAATGTCCATGGCGCGGGTACAAGAGACCCTAAGGCTGCGAATATGAGCCTCCCAGGTGAGGCGTCGGTCGAATACAAGACCAAGGAAACGGTGCGACTCAACCACATCCAGGCGCACCCCATTAAGAAACAAATCTGGGTCGGGGTGAAGCCGTGGATGGCGGCAGAAGTGCACCACCTTAGTCTTGGCCAAAGAAAACCGAAACCTGTGCGCTTCGGCATAGTGAGAGACGCGGTTCAATGCCTGTTGGAGTCGACGCTCCAGAGTCGGCATCTGGGCCGCGCCAAAAGAGATCGAAAGGTCGTCCACGTAGAGCGTAGCGAGAACATCTTCCGGCAGCACCGAGGTGATGCCGTTGATGCTCAGGGCAAAGAGTGTGACACTGAGGACACTTCCCTGCGGGACACCCTCTTCCTGCTCCTTTGGGCCGGAGAGGGCTCCCCCCACCCGTACGCGGAATCGACGATCTCGCAAAAATTCAGATATAAAAATTGGGAGGCGTCCCCTCGCCCCTATCGTGTGGAGAGTCTCCATGATACCGTATCGCCATGCGGTATCATAGGCCTTCTCCAGATCAAAAAACACCGTGGCGTAGTGCTGTCTACGAAGGAAAGCCTCGCAGACGGCACTTTCCAGTCGGAGCAGAGCATCCGACGTGGAGTGGAACTTACGGAAGCCGCACTGTGCAGAAGACAGATGGCCTCCGCTGTCCAGGAAATAGGCTAATCTAACATTTACCAATTTCTCCATCAACTTGCACACGCAAGAGGTTAGAGAGATTGGGCGGAAACCGGTCGGAGTAGAGTGATCTCTCCCCGGCTTGCGAAAGGCGAGCACAGTAGCGATTCGCCAGGAGTCTGGGAGAAGACCTTCCACCCAGATCCTGTTGAACAAATCTAACAGAAAGGCCATGCCTCGCTCACCCAGGTGTCGAAGCATGGCGTACGGGACATCGTCCGGACCATGGGCGGTGTCCGCGCACGAAGCGAGAGCGGAACGCAACTCACTCACAGTAAACTTGTCGTTGAAGGGTTCTCCGCCTCTGGAGGTAAAGTCCAGCCGGCGGCCTTCCGCGACATCACGACGTGCATTGAATGCTGGCGGAGCAGCATCACGGCTAGAGAATGCGGAAAAAGCGGTCGCTAAGGATTCCGCCACGGACGCGGGGTCCGAGATTGCGGTCCCATTCTCCTGGAGAACGGGAGGGGGGTCCTGCGAGAACTTGCCCCGAATCCTTTTGACTCGCTTCCACACCTCAGCTAAAGGGGTCTTCCCGTTAAGTGAAGACACGTATGCCCGCCAAGAAGAGCGGCGGGCGTGCTTCGAAATATACCGGAACCTAGCCCTAGCCCGACGAAATTCAGCGACAGTGAAATCGTTCGGGCGGCGCTTATAGCGCATGTAGGCATAACGCTTCTGTTTGAGGGCCGTCTCACACTCGGCCGACCACCATGGGAGTGGTCGGCGTGCAAAACGGCCAGACGTCCTAGGAATAGTAGTCAGGCCTACGGCGATGAGGTTGCCCGAGAAGAACTCAACGGCCTCATCTACCGACCTAAACTCCTCGACTGAGATAGAGAATTCAGTCATTTCCTGAAATGCAGGCCACCGCGCCCGCGCCAAGCACCACCGAGGTGGTCTCTCAGGCGGCAGTTGCCCTGAAAATGATATTTGAATGGGAAAGTGATCACTACCATGGAGGTCATCGACCACCCCCCAATCAAAATCAGGCTGTGCATCTGAAGAGCACAAAGATAGGTCAAGGCAAGAAAATGAAGCGGTTCTCGGACAGTGATGCGTAAACTCATCCACGTTTAGGACACCCATCTCAAGCTCTTCGATCAGATCGGCAAGGACTTGTCCCCTGGGATTTATGGAGTAATCTCCCCAGAGAGGATGCCTGCCGTTCAGATCTCCAAGCAAGAGATAGGGCCTCGGCAACCGTGCCACGACGCGGCGGAAGTCCCCCGCGTCGAAGTCAGCTGACGGTGGAATGTACGCAGAAATGATAGTATACCTCCTATCCAGGTGCAGCTGCACAGCCACTGCCTGAAAGGAGGTATCTAAAGAGAAAGGAAGAACGGAGACATCATGCCGGGTGTAAACCGCGCATCCCCCAGCCCGGCCATCCCGCGGTGGTGGGGTCGCAAGACCCTTATACCCCGGGAGGGCAGGCAGCGGGCACGCGCCTAGCATGGTCTCCTGCAAAAAAATAGCTAACGGGGAACGGGACGAGACGAGCCTCGGCAGCTCCTCCCAGTTGGCCCGGAGTCCACGGCAATTCCATTGAAGGAATATGCCCTCCAGGCCTAGCTCGGAGGAGACGCGGGGGCCCTCCTCGAATTGAAGACCCTCACGGGAATGGCCGTACGCTTCCCGGGGGCAGAACCCCGGGCGCTGTTGGCCGGACAAAGCGCTGAAGGCGCTGTCGCCTTCGAGGACTTATTGGGGGAGGTTGGGCTCGCCATGCGAGTCTTTTCCTCCCTCCGCCTCGAAACCTTAGGCGGGCGTTGCGGCTTGGGAGGCGGGGGGCCCTCTTTTCGAGGAACCACCGTCTCCGAGCCACTCGCTCCACCTCGGGGCGTGGGCGAAGGGGCCGAAGCTCCTTTGTTGCTGTCCTCCTTTCGGGGACAGCTTTAGGAACCCCGGAAGATGGCCTAGCGACCATCTTCAGGGGTGTTGCCTCCTGTGAGTCTAACGACTCTGTGGAGGCGCGTGGCCGTTTCGCCTTACGGGAAACGGTCACGCTGGGGGAAGAGGGGGGAGCCCTGGTATTAGCCGGGGCTGGGTGTGAACCCTTTTTGCCGCCAGCTCTACCAGGGGAGCGCCCGGGTGTAGTAGAGCCCGCAGAAGGGCTCCGAATGGGCGCGGAAACCACCGTGCTCGTTGGCCTGGATGGGCCAGGAGCAGAGGGTGCTTTTCTAACTATTGAGGCATATGACGTCCCAGGCAGAGCCGGGCGCGCCAGGACCAAGTCCTTAGCCTCGCGGAATGAGAGTCGATCCTGGGCCTGAATGGCCAGGATTTCTTTCTCAAGGAGATATGCACCACATTGCTTCGAAGAAGCAGGGTGCGGCTCTCCGCAATTGACACACTTGGCCACACACGATTTGGACTTATCGTGTGCGACCTTGGAGCAATTTACACAGACTTCGGGTGACCCCGATTTTGCACGTCTACATGATCGATTCGTGTGGCCGAAGCGGTGACAGTAATAGCACCGCCGCGGCAGTGGCACGAATGCCTTTACGCGGTAGCGGTACCAACCGGCACGCACCGACTCAGGGAGCTTGTCACAGTCGAACGTGACGAAGAGTGTAGGGGTGGGTCTCGAGGCCCCTCCCTGTTTTCTCATCACACGTTCGACCTTGACCGCCCCATGGTCGGCCAGCTCTAGGGTGATGTCTTCTATGGAGTAGTCAACGAGTTCCCTCGCATAAACTACTCCTTTTACAAAGTTCATGGTAGAGTGCGGCGTCACACTCACCGGTGTGCCATGAAGTGTCCGAAGAGCACTTATCTTGGCCGCCTCGGCGGGATTCGCCGCATTCGCCAGAAGGCTCCCGTCCGAGAAACGGGTTACCTTCGGCTCTCTACCAATTGCACTAGCTAATCCTCTCCTCTGATGGATCATGTTGCCCTTGGACAACATGGTGCCATCAGTGGAGCGAATAACGAGGAAGCGTTTGAAGCCAGCGGGCTCGAAAACGCCAGGTAACCTCTGAATGAGGGGCCCCGATGTCATCGAGGCTCCGCCCTGTGCACTCTTGGTCTTAGTCAGGGGCTCCGCACACGAGGGGGTAGAGGGGCCGGATGTGCCGATCTTGGCTTGGTCGCCTACCAAAGTGGCAGCAGACCCATCCGTCCCCGCAGCCCCCGCGGATGGAGAGGAGCCCCGAGTCTTTTTCGTCTTTCTTGTCTTTTTCTTCTTTTTAGGAGAGGAGGGCGGGGAATGAACCCGCTTTTCACCCCCGCCGGTAGAAGCCCCCAGGCCAGATGGACCGGCCTCAGCCAGGTCCTTCTCTGAAATGGAGAAGGTCCCGGTAGGCGCAGGGGATTCATCCGGAGGAGATCCCTCCCCTCCTTGTCCTGCCTGAGAATCCACAGCCGTTTGATGAGGACCTTGCATAGGGGCGGATTCGGGTTCGGTGCTTGGCGCCAAGCCCGGATTCCCCCCCATGGAAGGCCCTACCTTCTGAGGCTGGTTTTCCTCAAGGACCATGTCTATCACAGGAGGGGCCTCCAGTTGGCCATCCCCTCCCAGGACATCGCAGGTCCCCTTGGCAGCGTCATAAGTCTTTAGTGGGGAGGCACAGGCCTTGACCCCGGCAAGGTTTAATATTTTTGCCAGCAGGTTTTTTGAGGGAAGCGACCGAAGGGGCCTGGCTTCCCTCTCCCCCCTAAGGGGGTTTGCCCTACCGAGCCGCTTGTACGAGGGGCGGTCGGCAATGGGCTGCCTGCTGGCTTTCTTGGCAGTCCCCTTAGAAAGCATAGGAGGGACTGCCGCTGGAGATAGGGAGGTGCCCGAAAGCACCTCCAGAGAAGGGGGTGAGGGGGAGTCCCCTACACCCGTAGGCGTAGGAGAGGAGTAAGCCTCCTCTCCGGTTAAAGAGGTATGGAGGGTCCCCTGCGCAAGCACAGGGGGGGGGACCTCCATCTTTTCTGTGGAGCTGCACGAGGGCGGCTCCGTTGTTGTTATAGGGGGAATTAAGGGGAGATGTTTTTTTTTTCATCATTGGGCATGGTGACCCTCTTTGTTTTACGGGACGCAATCGCTCACCACCTCTTGCAGTAGCCCGCACTGCAAGAGGTGCTTACAGGCCCGGCAGAGCCAGGCGCCGCCATTTGGGACCACCCCTCCCGCCTGGTGGACTGGCAGTCCTTCGGCATGGCGGCTCCACCTTGAACACGGCGTAAAACGGATAGATTTTGAAGACGAGAGGAAAAGGGATGTGAGGAAGGTATGGGTGGGGATGAAGCAGGTTGTTAAAAGCCAACCACCCCAGACCGGAGCTCAGGGGTTAGGGGACATTGTCCCCTCCCCCCTCAGCCCCGATCCGGGACGATTAGCTGAGAAGAAGGTCAGCTTCTACCCTGTGAAATTAGAGGCTGACCAGAGAAAGTTGTGGGAGAGGTTGTATGAAAAGCGACGAGGTAGGATAGGAATACAGGCTATCTGAAGGAAGGAAGCGAGGCTAAGCTGGGGCCGGACGGGGCGCTGGATCCCGTCAGCACGGCGGCCAGGATGGCAAATCGCCGCGCCCCTTACGGGGGGAAAATCGTAACAAGGAGGAAGTAAGCTCCTGCATCGGGGGAAGGGCGCCTGGCGCAGAAACGTGCGACCTACAAGGAAAACAACGACAAAAAAAGTATAAGTACATAAGTTCACCAGTCAATGTGCACGCACTCGTCCCGAATACAAAGGAAAGGCGGTAGCCACACTACCCAAAAAGGTACCGGGACAGGTAAGGTGCGCGAAGATCGACAAGACTGGGAAATTCAACATTTTTTTTTTTTAATTTTATCACATCTGGCGACTGCCTTCTAGGGCATAAGTCGCCGTACATAAGCTAGCCTAAATCTAGGCTATATTAAAAGCCAAATTAAAAAAAAGAAAGGAAAAACAAAAACCGAAACAAAAAGCAAGAGAAAAACAAAAATTGAAAAAAATATAGAGCGAGCTCCGTCGACGGCGGAAGGCCCGCACGCCCCCGCCGAAGAAGACCGCGACCCATAGTTGAATTTTAAATAACAGGGAGAAGGCCGGCCACCTCCAAAATGTCTGAAAGTCGACAGGTCAGTGTGCACGAATGCGTCCCGAGTACAAGGAACAGGCGGTAGCGATCCCGCCCAGCCCGGTACCAAGACAGGTAAGGTGCGCGAACATCACCCAGAATGGGACATTCGACAAGAATGTGCCGAACAGTCTGGGGGACGACGCAGGCAAGCACTCCATCAAATAGCGATGCGTCACACGAGTGTGTCCGATTCGGAGACGACAGAAGGCGACCAGAAGACGTCGCGGCATTGGAGGATAGGTCCATGGGAACAGTCGAGGCGCAATGGCACGCAAATTTAAGTTCGCTTCGACCGTCTCCATCTTCTTTGCCAAGCAGTCCGAAGAGCTACCCATATTCCTGCAATGTAGCCAGTGTGAGGAAGAGCGAAACGCTGTTCCGGTCGCAGAGTCCTCGCGGACTCTTTGGCGCGCTCAGTCCCCTCAATTCCTACATGTCCAGGAACCCAGCAGAAGATAATCTCGACATCCGCCAGCCTCGCCAAAACCGTGGCGTCACGGATATCGCGAATCAGGGGATGCGGAGATTCCAATGCCCCGAGAGCACTCAGAGCGCTTTGTATGTCGCTATAGATCACAATCCGGTCTCCGAACAGGGGACGTCGCGTAATCTCCCGTATTGAGTGGTGTATTGCCACCAGCTCGGCCGTGAAGAAAGACGCAGCGCCTGGTAGAGCCCCGCTGACATCAAACATAGGGGATACGGCGTGGAAGCCGACCCCCTCTTGGGACTTGGAGCCATCCGTATACACTGGAACGGTTCCAGCGTGACACGAGGTGTGCTCCAAAAAGGTCGAACGCAATACTGCCGGCGCTGTACAAGATTTGGGAGCAGAGGTGTGGCGACAAATAGCCAAATGTGGTACCCTCCAGGGTGGCGTCCTGGGCATAAATAGGGGCGCTACCGGCCCGAGAGCAATATCTAGCTCTCGAAGGAGTTTCCTGGCCCTAAACCCAAAGGGCAAAAGGGTATGACTAGGGTCGCCCGGCGGCATAGACACCGTCGAGATCAGCTGCGGAAGCAGTGAGAGCTGTTGGTGACTCAGGGAGGCGCCGGGCTGGTACGTACACGCGAGTAATGCACTGCACGCGGCGTAGAGCGAGTGGCATCTACTCAGCATCGACCAACAGGCTCTCAATGGGGTAAGTGAGGAAGGCACCGGTCGCAAGGCGAAGGCCGGTGTGGTGGATCGAGTCCACCTTCCGCAATAAACGCTTGGCTGCGAATGCATAACCCTCGCATCCATATTCGAGCTTCGAGCGAACAAAGGATCGATAAAAAAGTAGGGCAGTAGCCCTATCAGCGCCCCAAGCTCTGAACGTCACGGAACGGAGAATATCCATGGCGCGGGTACAACAGACCCTAAGGCTGCGAATATGAGCCTCCCAGGTGAGGCGTGGGTCAAATACAAGACCGAGGAAACGGTGGGATTCAACCACATCCAGGCGCACCCCATTATGAAACAAATGTGGGTCGGGGTGGAGCCGTAGATGGCGGCCGAAGTGCACCACCTTAGTCTTGGCCAAAGAAAACCGAAACCTATGCGCTTCCATAGTCGAGCTTCGAACGAACAAAGGATCGATAAAAAAAGTAGGGCAGTAGCCCTATCAGCGCCCCAAGCGCTGAACGTCACGGAACGGAGAATATCCATGGCGCGGGTACAAGAGACACTAAGGCTGCGAATATGAGCCTCCCAGGTGAGGCGTCGGTCAAATACAAGACCGAGGAAACGGTGGGATTCAACCACATCCAGGCGCACCCCATTAAGAAACAAATGTGGGTCGGGGTGGAGCCGTAGATGGCGGCAGAAGTGCACCACCTTAGTCTTGGCCAAAGAAAACCGAAACCTATGCGCTTCGGCATAGCGAGAGACGCGGTTCAATGCCTGTTGGAGTCCACGCATCTGGGCCGCACCAAAAGAGATCGAAAGGTCTTCCACGTAGAGCGTAGCGAGAACATCTTCCGGCCACACCGAGGTGATGCCGTTGATGCTCAGGGTAAAGAGTGCGACAGTGAGGACACTTCTCTGCGGGACACCCTCTTCCTGCTCTTTTGGGCCGGAGAGTGCTTCCCCCACCCGTACGCGGAATCGACGATCTCACAAAAATTCAGATATAAACATTGGGAGGCGTCCCCTCGCCCCCATTGTGTGGAGAGTCCAGATGATAAAGTATCACCATGCAGTATCATAGGCCTTCTCCAGATCGAAAAACACCGTGGCGTAGTGATGTCTACGAAGGAAGGCCTCGCAGACAGCATTTTCTAGTCGGAGCAGAGCATCCGACGGGGAGTGGAACTTGCGGAAGCCGCACTGTGCAGAAGACAGATGGTCTCCGCTGTCCAGGAAAAAGGCTAATCTAACATTTCCAAATTTCTCCTCTTGCACACGCAAGAGGTTAAAAAGATTGGGAGGAAACCGGCCAGAGTAGAGTGATCTCTCCCCGGCTTGCGAAAGGCGAGCACGGTAGCGATTCGCCATGAATCTGGGAGGGGACTCTGCACCCAGATCCTGTTGAAAATATCTAACAGAAAGGCCATGCCTCTCTCACCCAGGTGTCGAAGCATGGTGTACGGGACATCGTCCGGATAATGGGCGTTGTCCGCGCACAAAGCGCAGAGGAAAATCCGCCTCTGGAGGTAAAGTCCAGCCGGCGGCCTTCCGCGACACGACGACGTGCATCGAATGCTGGCGGAGCAGCATCCCGGCTATAGAATGAAGAGAAAGGCTGTCGCGAAAGATTCCACCACGGACGCGGGGTCCGAGATTAGGGTACCAATCTCCTGGAACGGGAGGGGGGTCCTGCGATAACTTGCCCAGAATCCCTTTTGACTCGCTACCACACCTCTGCTAAAGGGGTCTTCCCGTTAAGTGAAGACACGTATGCCCGCCAAGAAGAGCAGGGGGCGTGCTTCGATATATACTGGAACCTAACCCTAGCCCGACGAAATTCAGCGACAGTGAAATCGTTCGGGCGGCGCTTATAGCGCATGTAGGCATAACGCTTCTGTTTGAGGGCCGTCTCACCCTCGGCCGACCACCATGGGAGTGGTCGGCGTGCAAAACGGCCAGACGTTCTAGGAATAGTAGTCAGGCCCGCGGCGATGAGGTTGCCGAAGAAGAACTCAACGGCCTCATCTACCGACCTAAACTCCTGGACTGAGATAGAGCATTCAGTCATTTCCTGAAATGCAGGCCACCGCGCCCGCGACAAGCACCATCGAGGTGGGCTCTCAGGCGGCAGTTGCCATGAAAATGATATTTAAATAGGAAAGTGATCACTACCATGGAGGTCATCGACCACCCCCAAATCAAAATTAGGCTGTGCATCCGAAGAGCACAAAGATAGGGCACGGTAAGAAAATGAAACGGTTCTCGGACAGTGATGCGTAAACTCTGCCACGTTTAGGACAGCTATCTGAAGCTCTTCGATCCGATCGGCAAGGACTTGTGCCCTGGGAGCTTGTCACAGTCGAACGTGACGAAGAGTGTAGGGGTGGGTCTCGAGGCCCCTCTCTGTTTTCTCATCACACGTTCGACCTTGATCGCCCCATGGTCGGCCAGCTCTAAGGTGATGTCCTCAATGGAGTAGTCAACGAGTTCCCTCGCATAAACTACTCCTTTCACAAAGTTCATGGTAGAGTGCGGCGTCACACTCACCGGGGTGCCATGAAGTGTCCAAAGAGTACTTATCTTGGCCGCCTCGGCGGGATTCGCCGCATTAGCCAGAGGGCTCCCGTCCGAGAAACGGGTTACCTTCGGCTCTCTACCGATTGCACTAGCTAATCCTCTCCTCTGATGGATTATGTTGCCCTTGGCCAACATGGTGCCATCGGTGGAGCGAATGACGAGGAAGCGTTTGAAGCCAGCGGGCTCGAAAACGCCAGGTAACCTCTGAATCAGGGGCCTCGATGTTATCGAGGCTCCGCCCTGTGCACTTTTGGTCTTAGTCGGGGGCTCCGGACCCGGTGGGGCAGAGGGATATGCCGATCTTGGCTTGGTCACCTACCAAAGTGGCAGCATACCCATCCGTCCCTGCAGCCCCTGCAGATGGAGAGGAGCCCTGAGTCTTTTTAGTCTTTATCTTTTTTAGAGAGGAGGGTGGGGAATCTGGTTACACACAAAGTAGAAAATCACCATCTAACTCACTGATAGAACAATGTAAATTTTTTTTAGAAAACATTCTAACTTAGAATATATTGACTTGATTTTCTTTTATATTTTCAGATTATGGACCTTACGAGGAAACTAAATGTTATGAAGTAATGTTGTGAACCTTTCCAAAAGCATAAGAAAAGTGTGGAGGGGTATAAGAGACATACCAAAATATTTGATCAGTAAGAATACAGAATTGAATGTGAGTGAGAACCAAAAAGCCTGTAAATTTGAGTGCAAATTAGAGGCTGCTGAAGGCCTTCCATCAGAAAGCCATGCATCAGACAACAATGCCCAATTCTCAGACGGCATTACATAACATCCTGAGTACGGGTCCTAGTAGTGTGTGGCCAGGGGCAGACTGACTGTTTGATGGCATGCAGTTTAATTGGGGGAAGTTCATCCCAAGTATTCTGCCACTGGCCGACACGTACTCATGGATGTATGGCACAGCATCACAGAAAGGAAGAGGAGCAGGGGTGGAGGTTCTTAGAGATGCAGCTGCCTTGGCAACAGCATCTGCTCTCTCATTTCCTTTTATACCTATGTGGCTAGGTAACCAACAGAATAAAATTTTGTGGAAAGAGGATAAATAAAAAAGCCACTGTTGGATCTTTGAAATCAGCGGGTGATCTGGAAATAAAAAGACTAAAGCCTCCAAAGAGCTGAGGGGATCAGAGAATATTGTATAAGATCCCGGTGATGAAGAAGCGATGGTATACAGTGCAGCCAGTATCGCGACGAGCTCAGCCATGAAAATAGAGGCTGTATTGGACAGGCACGGAGGTGAAGATAGCAGAAGCTCCTACCCCATCAGAGGATTTAGATCCATCTGTGTAGATAAAAGTGTTTGATGTGGCACAAAAAGTGTTCATAAAAGAGGCTTCGTAGTACCGAAGGCAAGAACTTGGTCTTCGGTTCGCATGCCAGTACCTTGCAAACCCTCACAGGCGGCAATAGCCATGGGGGTACTTTAGGGATCTGAGATACAATAACTGATAATTCCCTCAGTTAACCTGTATCTACAGTCATACGCAGGGAAAAGGGGCAAGTCAGAGAAGAAAACTTGTCATATGAGGCCGAGTGAATATTATAGGTCCACTCATATACAGGTGAGTGGGGGAGCTGTTGCAGCCTGAAAAGGTACTGCAGGTTAAAATTAAGGCAGGGAAAGGATAGTGGAAGGACCCCACTCTCTGCATGGAGACTCCATAATGGGGAGAACTTGAATGCTCCCAACGCTAGACGCACTCCCTGGTTCCTAATAGAATTGAGCTTATCTAGGTTTGAGGATGAGACTGAAGAGTACACCTGTGACCCCTAATCAAGCTGAGACTGGATCAAGGTTGTATACAAAAGTCACAGGGTATGGCGATCATTTCCCCACGAAACATGTGATAGAAGTTTAAGATATCCATTCCCTTCAAGCAGGATTTTTCAAGGCAGTTATATGGGGGACCCAGGAGAGCTTTAAGTCAAAGATAACCCCAAGAAATTTACAATGAGGCTTAAATGAGATGGGGGAACAATACAAAGATAAGGTTGGCTGTTCCAAGTCAACTTGGCTGAAATTGAAGAAATGAACTGCCTTTGTTTTAGAGGGTGACAGAAGGAAGCCTTTTGCAGCGGCATTCTTGGCAATGATGTTAATGGCCAGTTGCGATTTACGGATGACAAATGGCAGCCGAGGCGATGCTGATAAAGTTGCCAAGTCATCCACATAAAGAGTTGTCATTACCTCTGCAGGAAGATCAGTAATAATGCTGTTGATAGCCACTGCGAAGAAGGTGACGCTCAAAACGCTTCCCTGTGGCACGCCGTCTATCTGATCAACAGGCTCCGATATCACATTTGCTACCATAACACGAAACGTGCGTCCAGCAGGAAATTGCTGTATGAACCTAGGAAGATGGCCTTTGATACCCCAGTCATATAGTTGCTTCAGGATACCATACCTCCAGGTGGTATCATATGCTTTTTCTATAACAAAAAAGACAGCAATGGAGTGTTGTCACTTTGAGAAAGCTTGTCGAATGCAATCCTCCATCCTGAACAGCAGGTCTGTGGTGCATTGTTTCTTTCTAAAACCCGATTGTGAGGGAGAAATAAAGTCGTTTCTCCAGGGATCCATGAAGTTCAAGAGACACTGACTGCTCTTGTATTCTCCTGACATGTTGAAATTCTAAGGAATAATTGTTAGGGCTGGAAATGTCAGCAAATGTCTTTGCAAAAGCTCGCCTGCTTTTTCACTATTTTCCAGACTTTGTCTGGTGGTTTAGTGGTTGATAGAGTTGATGTACCTTTTAAGGAAATTCGGCGAGCCTGGCGGAGGGTACGCTGTCGTACTGCCCTGCTGGCTCGGCTACAAGCATACTTATTGATGGTAGCGACGACAAGCTGGCTTACACTTTGTCACCACTTTGCTGCATTCCTCAGACCAAAAAAGTGGGATGGGTCTTGTGGGAAGCAGTTTTGGAGAGGGGCATGGAAGAATTTGCTGCCTGGTTGACATGATCATGGAAGTTCTCCAGGACCATGTCAATGTCGCCCAGAGAGAAGTTTCCAGAATGGTGAGAAAGGTATTTAAACTTTGGCCAATTTGCTTTCCTGGTGTTCCACCTATTGCCCAGTGGGAAAGGAAGGCCACCCAGGCATGAGGTCAGAACAACTGGGAAGTGATCGCTTCCTCTCAGATCAGGATCCAGCGCCTAGCTGTAATCTGCTCTACAGTCTGAGGAACAAAGTGACAAATATACACAGGTAGAGCTGTTGGTCTGGACATGGAAGGATGTTGGAGTGCCATCATTAAATAATGATACATCCAAGGTCTCCATAAGTCTCACAATCAGATTTCCCTTGGGGTTGTCATCATAGTCTCCCAAAAGGTGGTGTCTTGCATTAAAGTCTCCAACTAGTAGGAATGGGGTCGGGAGTTGGGAGATGAGATTGGCTAATTTGTGAGCCAAATCTGAAGCAACTACTCCTTCACCAGGAGGGAGGTACAGTGAGCAGACTGTGTATAAACGATTGGTATACCCACGAGTCGCCACTGCTTGAAGGTGTGTTCTCAACGGGATTGCTAAGTGAGTCTTCACAGACAAAAATAGCAGAACCATAAATGGGTTTTGGTGGATTCTTAAAATATCACACATAGTGGGCGATATTGGGTAATCGACGAATACCCAATTGGGTCTCCTGTAATGCTATACAGCAAAGGTTGTATAGCAGGAGTTTAAATTCTTCCCATTTGGAGAAGATCCCTTGTAGATTCCAATGAACGATTGAAAACATATTCATCGTTTAAGGGTAATTAAATTTTCTTTGCACCTAGTGAAGGTGGCTGGGGTTTGAACCTTTTTGATTTTTAGGTGTAATTAACACTTGAGGCATAGGTAGTTTGAATGTTTTGGGATGGCACTTTTATTAGAGGGCAAATAACCATCTGTCAGTTGTGAATATGACAGGGTGTTTTTTGCTGGCAAAGATACCTCCGAAGATACGAGTATTGGGTCATCTGTACTGGTAGGTAGTAATGTCAAGAGAGATGGTACGGAGTCATTCTGAGAGGTGGTTGGTGGGTAAGCTGGGGTGGGTGAAGAAACCCCAGAAGGCTGTTTCTCCTCTTCCAAAAGGGACACAGCCAAAGCTGGATCAGAAAAAATCGTTCAGCTTCTTCTGGAATTACTGATGCTGTGGATGTAATAGGCTGGCTAGTTGTGACTGATGGATGTCCAAAGGTCAAACTAACACCACACGAACATCCTCGGAATGTGTATCCATGTCTTCAGGACATGTCAATGGTTGGTTAGATGCTGATGGAGGGGAATCTACAGAACGGCAAGTCCTCTTGCGCCTTGGTTTAGGAGAAGCGTGAACCTCCCTAATGATTGGAGAGGGAGGAGGAGCATCATCCTGAGGCAGAGATTCTTTGGGGCCTCTTGCTGGATATTCTGCGGCCGTAAAAGTGGAGGTCTGAATGGTCTCTGCTGTCTGTTACGGACTGGTCTGGTCGCTCTAAGAGCATCCGCAAAACTCACTGCTGGTTGTATGTATAATTGTTTAGCTCTCCTTTTAACCGTCCTTCATGCTAATTCGGAATTTATTCCGAAGAGCAACGACCTCTCTTTTATACAAGAAAAAGGTGCACTGCTTAGAGGTGGCTAGGTGGTCGCCACCACGGTTGGCACAACAAAGGGGACGAGGGCACGTTGTTCCATGGAAATCAGAGGAACAATTGACACATACCCTCACCTGTTTGCAGTGCTTACTGACATATCCAAAACGTTGACAATGAAAGCACCTACGGGGATTCACCACGTAGGGGTTCACGGGAATACACAGATAACCAGCCTTGATATTCTTAGGGAGTTCCAACCTATTGAAAGTTAATATGATAGTAGCGGAAGGAACTCTGGTGCCATTAACATTATGAGTGATGCGGTATGCACCAACAACCTTCTGAGAAGTCAGTTTAGCAACAAGCCGGTCCACATCATGTTAAAGGTAGGATGGGCTGGAGGAGATATTGAGGGAAGCAAGAGAATCTAGTGCTTTGATATTTTTTATGTTAATCAAATGAAGAGGACTCCTCAACAAGGCAGCCATCATTCCTAGGCCACATTTGGGCAGGTTCACAACATTTGGCAACAAAGTCTTCATAGAAATGTGAAAAAGTCAGCCTTACTTATTGGTGTATCATTGTCTGATTTTAAAACTACAAATCTATCATAATCAAGATCATCGTTGACCTCAGAACCAAAAGGATCGAGTCTACGAAGATCACGGCAATTGGTGGCACGGGGACCAGAAGCCTGGGGCCTGTGGGAAAAGTTTTTATTATTTTTACCCATAAATATGTATTAAAAGAACACGTACCCCTGGGGAAATGGAGTCATGTTAATGTAGCTGCTCTCAGACTAAGCGCTTTACACCGTCCTCAGGGCAGCCCTCCCCAACGCTACAGCTGTCGTTTTAAAAACAGTGCAACGTCATGAATGGAAGTTTGACGATGGCTAGGCTAAGACCAACGCTGTGAACCGCTATCAGCCCCAGAACAAGTGCGGCCTTCAAAGCGATACCTCCGGTGAACATGATCGGCAACCCGTACAGCGGTAGTCAACACATGGGTGTGAGGATCCTTAGTCTGACTCCTCCATAGTGGCCTGTTCAGCAAGGTAGGAGCCCTGAAGACAGACTGATGGAGAATAACGTCCATCACAGCCTTCACTGAGATAGCGCATGGTGTCATTGAAATACGCAAGCCCCTTCACCACGACATGGTGATCCTCAGGGAGGGGCGGTGAAGAAAGAGGAAATGAAAATCTCTCGAAGATATATAGCTACAGATCCTCCTGAAAGCATTGGGGCTGGCAGGGCAAACTGTGGGTGTTAGAGATAGGAGGGGGAGGGTCACATAATCCTCCATGTCATGAGCATCAAAGGTGCCCATGATACACATGACCTCCCTTTGCAAGTGCAAAAAGGATAGATAAGGAAATTAAAGATGTGGGGAGTAGAAAGAAAGTGGTAAAAGAAAACCACCTGAACTGGAGCTAACAGAGAGGGGTGAACCCCCCTTCCCACCTCATTACTCCTACAAGTGATAAAATGCAGTCCACAACTAGACAGTTAAATTACTTACCAGTGTAGAAAAGTTGGGAAGAGGCTTGTAAAATAAAGTGGCAAAAAGGGGGTAAAATGAAAATGTCTAGAAAGAATAAAGCCCAGGGAGTCACAATCTAGTTTGACAATGCCAGGGGAATGGAGCTGGGAGAGCGTGCCACTCCTTTAGCTGCCAAGTATAACAGGATACACAGGCACCCCCTTGCAGAGACCCAGGGGATAAAGGGAGGGAACAAGTGAGTGAAAACCAAACATCCTCATCCTACTTAAACAATAAAATATGTCTCACTACGAATGGGACTTAAACCAAAATTCCATTGTAAAAATACCTGAAGAAGAGAAGAGGTAGTTCTCCGGACGATACTCTCAGTTGGCTCCTGCAGTTTATTCATTGCCGAGGCCCACAGAGCTTGAGGATGCACGCAAGTGTACAAGATGTGCATTGTTAAGGTCGAGAGGCGCAGGATGGCTGAAGAAAGTCGAGGTTGCGATTTGCAGAAGAGTGCAAATGCTGGGTTTAGAAGTTGACAACACCAATCAAGCATGGTCAGTTGGTGAAGCTTTAATACCATAAATTCACTGCTGTCATCGGATTCGTGTAAAGTCTCAACAGAAGGGAGCTGAAAAGCACATTTAGATCATTCAATGAGAAACAAGTTCCATATCACCTTGAAGAGAACTTACACAAAAGAGAATTTTAGCATCTTATAAAGCACAATTTGTCAATGACATGAGTTTTGTTGAAGTTAGAAAATCAGGTGGTAGTTGTATTGTTTCTTCATTTAATGAGTAATTCTAAGTAGATAAGACCAACCACAACATCTAGCATTCATCCAGGAAACAAAATTAAGGCACACATTATAAAAATACCATACTACATACACACTAGGAAAGGTAGAAACAAAGGATAGAAACTAAAACCTAAATTAACCAGAGATGAGATTCCCTTTATCAATACCTCCAGAGTGAACCCATATGCAACCCATGCCATGACCCTTTACCCCTAAAATTTAATTTGCAACACCAACATAGGGATATCAGGCAGAAGGTTTTTAATGAAAGATCTGTAAAGAAAGTGGCTAAGCTAGAGGAAGTGAAAATGCATGCAAGATACAGGAATAGTTGGAAGTCCTCCTGCAAACAATGGAGCGAGGAGGGCACATTGTGGGTGCTGAGAATGCAAGGGAAAAATGCAGGTGTTGGGGCTAGGAGGGCACATAATCCTCCAGATGTCAGTGGGAGCAAGAGGGAGGTTGCAAGAAGAAAATGCAGTATGGAGTTGCCAGAATCTTTTGTTGCTGAGGATGAATACATGGTCTAAGTGTTCTGTGGGCTCGAGTGTCTTGATCTTAGGACTCTACCCAGGCAGGGTTGAGAATTGAAGTCAGCACAACAAGTGGTTTATTTTGTTGTGTTAGGTGGTGGCAAATGTGTGTGAAATGTATATGTGGGAGCCATTCTCCATTTCTATTCCACTATGGTTTTCCACTAATTTTCCTTAGTCTTCTAACCCTACTTTTCTGCCTTTGTTCATGAAACAAGAAATAGAGTGTAAGGGGTAAAAAGGCAAAGGATAGAAGAGGATTTATAGTCAGGTTGTACTAAATTTGATCAGAATGGTAAATATATTCAATTTATTTAATTTTTTTATTAAATTTCATCTCATTTCAGCTGTTTTAACAAAAGAACAATGGGTCTCATAAAAAAAAAAATGCATCTAAAACAACTCATTAGTCATAGACTGGCGAGATATAAAAAACAAAACAAGCAGTTTATGAATTGGGATACCCCATGAATAGTGTCTTAAGAGCTCTTAATTGTACAAGAAGAGCACATTTGTGTCTCAGTTTAATTGGCAGAAGGAAAAATTATCTTACTGCACTGATAAAAAAAAATGACCAGCCACTCACTAGCAAATTTCCACCCCTCCAATTGCATTCATATAAGGAAGCATGTTTTTTTTTTTGTTAGTTGTATTTGTTATACATACTATTAGTGGTTTGCATTTGTATAAAGAATATGGAATATTTTTTGCAAATTGCCATATTTGTGGATTTATCCATTTATCTATTATGTTCAAGGTAAATGTGCTCTTTGTTTGTATAAAGAATGTGGGCTATATTTTGACAACTGTAATACTTCCTGGGTCATCTATATACAGTGGGACCTGGATTTATGAGTGAACCAACTTATGAGTTTTCCGAGATATGAACTTTTGCTCAGTTGATTTTCTGCTTTGAGGTACGAGCCAAAGTCTCAGGTATGAGTTACAAGTGAGCAACTAAGCTTTGCATAAACCACCACTAGGAAGCACAGCGAGCATGCCGACACATTCACCAAGCACAATTTTGAAACAGAATGACTTCATTAACACTATATATAACACCAGCCAAAGGCATTAAGATAATTTAAAAACTCGGGACCTCTGTCGATGAAAAGATGGAGAGGTTGCTTGCAGGAGATACTGTGATGGAGAGCATCATATGTGAGAAGGCATAAGCCATTTACGGGGATTTAGTGCAGCAGACAGCAGGAACATCAATGGACGAGGTGTCGAAAGAATCCTTCACAGCCAGTCGAGAATGGTTCAATAATTTTTAAAGAGGACTGGCATTCACTCTGTCATCAAAAAAATTGGTGTGGTTTTGGGGGCCTGGAACTGATTAATGGCCTTTCCATTAATTTCAATGAAGGAAGCTGCTTCGAGATACAGGTAAATAGAGCTACAAGCTCGGTCACAGAACAAATTAAACTCGTAAGTCAAGGTATCACTGTATTTTGTCTTCATATTTTGTACAAAATACTATTTGTAAAAAAAATATTCAATATACTTGACTGCTATCCTACTAACAGAGGATTAGAGCACAAGCTGAAATAAGAAGTGGCATGTCTGAGGATATAGTTAAGAAAGAAAGGAGTGAAAGTTATTAAGAAAGACAGGACAAAGTATATGAGAAGAAAAGATTGGAAAAAGTGTTTGGGATAGGTCCAAAAAAGACCGGAAGGAAATGAGACTGGAAAGGGATGAAAGATGACAGAATTACGTACAATGTTGGGAATGGGAAGTGCAGGTGGACAGAAATGGAATTGAGGGCAGTAGCAGACAAGATAAAGGACAGAAAATGACTTTGACCCTGTGTCTAAGGAAACTGTATGAAAGAAGGAAAGTGTGAGTGAGAGAGTATGATGATGATCAGGATATATATGACAAATGAAGTCGAAATAACAGGTGTAATATGAGACAATATCACACAGAAAACTACCTCATCATCAACCACCAGTCCCCACGAGGGACCTTAAGACTAGAGAAGAATACTTTTATACCAATGCAAAGTAAAAATAATCTAACCAAAAGTAAATTCTACTGCAAGACGAAAGTGTTTGCCAGGCAACCTGGCACAAATCATCACCTTCACCATATGACATCCATCTCTATTTTCTAATCATAACCATCTCATCAACACTCATCCCATACACAATATTTCCTGACTATCATATTGTTGCTCTTATCATCATATTTCCCACTTATATTATCCCAATCACAGTGTATGATGATGATGAGAGATAGCCTGAAATGCAAAGTAAGAAAGAAAAGAAAGCTAGAAAGTTGTGAAAGTAGCAGTGTTAAAGGATAGACTCTATTCAAGTGATGATGAAGACAAATTTAGAAGTGAGTGATGAATTCATGAGAGGAGTAAGTAAAGTGAAGGTGAACAAAGGAAATTTGATTTATGAGGTCCCAAAAGTAAATAAATTTGATGTGTATGGTTTAAGAGATGCAAGTTCTTCAGTTTGAAAGTTATTGTCAATTGAAGTACACAGAGAACCAGAGATACTGGGTAAATGAATTGGGTTATTGTTTGGAAGGATGTATGAAAGAATTTTATTTGACTATTACAGGTGTTGGTGAGTCAAAGTTTGAGGTAGTGAAAGAGAATAATTGAACAAGTGAAAAAGATAAAAGAAAGAGTGGTTTCAAAAGTTGAATTATTTTGAGAAAGCAAGAATGAAAAAAGTGAAAACATTGAAATGTATGCCTAATTGTTAGAGCATGGCAAGACTTATAGAGACTGCAGGCGACTAATAAGAAAGTTTTTGGACACTATTCCTCGTTATGTGGCTGAATGTATGAATGCAAAGATAAAGGAGAAAATAGGTTTCACAAATTAAAGACAGGTGGTATGATGTCCTGGAGATAGAAAAGGAAAGAAATTAAGATGAGCATCGGGACAAAAAACGGTGTGAATGATGAGTGGAAGAAGGCAAATATCAGATGTTTTTTTATATCATGAGCATCTGTCAAAATTTAATTTTCCTCCTAATACTCGGTTATTTTAATACAAAAAAATCAATAAATCATCATCATTTTTGAAGGTTCCATACTGGCTTGCCTAGGTCATCCTTATTTACCTAATGGCAGCTTTCAATGCTACTCGATCTCTGAGTGTTTCTCTATTAAAACTCATATCTATGAGGTGCCTCTGTATGAGCTCAATCCATCTCATATTTAGTCTCGCTCTAGCAGCTACACCCCCAACCGCCTAACACCCTTCACCCAATTATTATCCTCCATCCTGTCCACGTGACCAAACTACCTCAGTCTGCTTTTTATCAGTGCCACACTAATGCATTCTATCCCCAATCTAGCCCTTAATTCACAGTTTGCAACTCTGTCACCTCCAGGCCTCAAATGCAGAGATGCTCCGCACACCCATCTCACCACTCATCTCAGTATGCTTGAGCCTCTGGATGTCCTCTGTACAGTATCTGAGGTAGTTGGAAAGCACTTCCAGTGGAAGTTGTCAACAGTGAATCTGTTGACCAGTTCAAGTCAAGACTAGATAGGGTCTTGAAAAGTGGCCGTTTAAGGACTTAAAGCATTTGAGCAGAGATGTGCGCGCTCGATTGCTAGTCTTCTAGGGTACTTTCTTTCCTTGTTACTCTTTAACAGCCCGTTTCACTGCCGTACAACATTACACTTCGTAATCACACAGTGTACAGACGCAACTTAGCTCAGAGGGAAAAACCCTCATCATCAAGAGAGGAAGCAGCTCTATGAACTTTTTTCCAACCACTTCTAACGTTTGCCGTGGAACTCGCCCCAGCAGTGATCATATCTCCCAGATAGCAGAACTCCTCCATGCATTCAAGCGACACACCATAAAATACAATCTTCTCCTCCACTTGCTCTCCTCTACACACAGTGCACTGAAACTCTCCATCATTCTGCAGCCTACCCTTGATCCCACAACATCTTTTATGCACCCACAAACCATATCCATTAAACAGGATAGTTATTATCTACGGCTCTATGACAGACTGCACATGGCCACATACCCATAATGATGTCATTACCACCGGCCACTATTGAAATCATCATCTTTGTTTTATCCAAATTCATTCTCAGCCCCATGGAATTCATCCCTTCCCACAGCCTGAACTTCTCAAGTGCCATCCTCTCATCCTCAGCAATCAGCATTAGGTCAGACATTGAAGAATAGTAGTTAGGCCCACGGCGATGAGGTTGCCAGCGAAGAACTCAACGACATACCTAAACTCCTAAACTGAGACAGAGAAATGAGTCATTTACTGATATATATATATATATATATATATATATATATATATATATATATATATATATATATATATATATAGTACAAGAAAGAGAAATTGGACGTGAATGAGCAACGAGACAAGAAACAGGAGTTTTTTAGAGGTAAGAGAAAGAGACATTAGAAGAAGACTAGAATCAAAGAGAGCAGAGGGCGGCACAATGAAGGCAATCCTTTACCGAGAAGACAGAGATAACGCCAGAGAAAAAAAGTTCGAAATTCCTGGCTGGGACTCGAACCCGGGTCTGCTGATTGCCGGTCAGATGCTCTACCGCTGAGCTACCAGGCACAGTGACTCTACTTCGCCAAAAAGCGTTACCCCATCAAACCCAGTATCTCTCTAAGCTAGGAACCTCCAAGGAATTTTTATACCACATCTTCTTACCCGCTCACAATTTAAAGGCTCATCCCCCATGTCACATACAAAGAAGAAGGAGCAAATGCAAGTTCTGCGGTGATAACAACCACCACAGGGCTTTCACCATATCTATTTTCTGCCTTTCAAAACAATTTTGAAGACAGACATAAAGGTGCAGAAACCTTGCATTGCAGACTATATACAATATAGTACAAGAAAGAGGGCCGTCTCACACTCGACCGACCACCACGGGAGTGGTCGGCGTGCAAAACGGCCGGACGTTCTGGGAATAGTAGTCAAGCCCACGGCAATGAGGCTACCGGAGAAGAACTCAAAGTCCTCATCTACCGAACTAAACTCCTAGACTGAGATAGAGAATTCAGTCATTTCCTAAAATGCAGGCCACCGCGCCCGCGCCACGCACCACCGAGGTGGGCTCTCAGGAGGCAGTTGCCCTGAAAATGATATTTGAATGGGAAAGTCATCACTACCATGGAGGTCATCGACCGCCCCCCAATCAAAATCAGGCTGTGCCTCCGAAGAGCACAAAGATAGATCAAGGCAAGAAAATGAAGCAGTTCTCGGACAGTGATGCGTAAACTCATCCACGTTTAGGACACCTATCTCAAGCTCTTCGATCAGATCGGCAAGGACTTGTCTCCTGGGATTTATGGAGTAATCTCCCCACAGAGGATGCCTGCCGTTCAGATATCCAAGCAAGAGAAAGGGCCTCGGCAACCGTACCACGAAGCGGCGGAAGTCCCCCGCGTCGAAGTCAGCTGACGGTGGAATGTACGCAGAAATAATAGTATACCTCCTATCCAGGTGCAGCTGCACAGCCACTGCCTGAAAGGAGGTATCTAAAGTGAAAAGATTGATTGATTGTTTAAGGGCTACGCAACTTCAGTCAAGAGTTATTGTCGCCCGGAAGGAAAGGGGGTGTGAGGAAGGTATGGGTGGGGATAAAGCAGGTTGTTAAAAAGCCACCATCCCGTAGCGGAGCTCTGGCTTTAGTGAACATTGCCCCCCCCCCCCCGCCAAGATGATAGTTGGCTGTGAAGGGAGAGTGAGGAAGTAGGGGACGAAATACAGGCTGTCTGAAAGGAGAAGAGGCTAAGCTGGGGCCGGACGGGGCGCTGAGTCCCGTCAGCACGGCGGCCAGGAAGGCAAATCGCCACGCCCCTTACGGAGAAGTGAAAAGAACAACGGAGACATCATGCCGGGTGTAAACCGCGCATCCTCCAGCCCAGCCCCCATCTCGGGGTGGTGGGGGCGCAAAACCCTTATATCCCGTGAGGGCGGGTAGGGGGCACGCGCCTAGCATGGTCTCCTGCAGAAAAATAGCTAACGGGGAACGGGACGAGACGAGCCTCCAGAGCTCCTCCGAGTCGGGCCGGAGTCCACGGCAATTCCATTGAAGGAATATGCCCTCAAGGCCTAGCTCGGCGGAGATGCGGGTGCCCTCTTCGAACAGAAGACCTTCACGGGAATGGCAGTACGCTTCCCGGAGGCAGAACCCCGGGCGCTGTTGGCTGGATAAAGCGCTGAAGGCGCTGTCGCCTTCGACGACATATTGAGGGAGGTTGGGCTCACCATGCGAGTCTTTGCCTCCCTCCACCTCGAAAACTTAGGCGGGCATTGCGGCTTCGGCGGAGACGGGGGGCACACTTTTCGAGGATCGACCGTCTCCGAACCACTCAGCCCACCACTAGGCGTGAGCGAAGGAGCCGAAGCTCCTTTAAGCTGTCCTCCTTTCGGGGGACAGCTTTAGGAACCTCGGAAGATGGCCTGGCGACCAACTTCAGGTGTGTTGCCTCCTGTGAGTCTAACGACTCGGTGGAGGCGCGTGATATATTTTAAAAGAAGTCTTATCTAGAATGTAGCGTAATTCTACTCCTGAAAATCCAGTTTTTGTTATGTTGAGTTTGATTCATAAACACAAACTTGACTTTTGCAGCTGATGACTGACTGAAGTATGACAACATATGGTGGTGGGTTGAGGTTCTTACTCAGAAAAATCATCAAGATTCATCTTTCTCTGTATTTACCCAGACAATGTGGTAGTCAATTTTGTTTCACTAATAATGTAGATGAGTTTTGTTACTAATTATCTGGCTGCAAATATAAGAATTTTATGCATAGCATTCAAAATGCTGGTAAAACTGGTAAAATGCGTTGGGTTTGTTAAAACAAGATATATATTTTGTCCATGTTTCCATTGTACCACAATTTATCAAAGATTTTTACTTTTCTGAAATATCATAATTGCCATCCACGTTTAGGACACCTATCTCAAGCTCTTCGATCAGATCGGCAAGGACTTGTCTCCTGGGATTTATGGAGTAATCTCCCCACAGAGGATGCCTGCTGTTCAGATAAATAAAATAAAAATAAGAAAAGAAAATGATGCAAAGTGACCACAAACAGGGAATCATAATGAAAACTGAACTGAATTAAATATAAAACGAAAGATAACGAGTTAGTAATAATATATTTAAAAGGCTTGAATGCCTAACGACAGAGGACATAGTATATTTATATATGTATATATTAAAAAAAAGAAGGGAGAAGGAAGGAAAAGTAAAATAGAAAATTAAAGGAAACAAATGGTCGCCAAAGAAACCAACCTAAGACTCAGCTACAACAATGACGGCATCGGAAGTGGAAGAAAAAAGGGAGAATAACAAGGTCTGCTGACCAAAAGGTTGCTTGCTCTCACTTATTCTGACGGTGGAATGTACGCAGAAATAATAGAATACCTCCTATCCAGGTGCAGCTGCACAGCCAGGAGACAAGTCCTTGCCGATCTGATCGAAGAGCTTGAGATAGGTGTCCTAAACGTGGATGGCAATTATGATATTTCAGAAAAGTAAAAATCTTTGATAAATTGTGGTACAATGGAAACATGGACAAAATATATATCTTGTTTTAACAAACCCAACGCATTTTACCAGTTTTTCCAGCATTTTGAATGCTATGCATAAAATTCTTATATTTGCAGCCAGATAATTAGTAACAAAACTCATCTACATTATTAGTGAAACAAAATTGACTACCACATTGTCTGGGTAAATACAGAGAAAGATGAATCTTGATGATTTTTCTGAGTAAGAACCTCAACGTGGAATCCTTCTACAGGCATTGACGCTGAGCGTGCATATAAATAATCATCAAAATGTCGGGCAGAGAAACGTTGCTCATGCTACACATGACATTCTCATGTGGTATATAGAAGAGGAAGGATTCAACACTGCTGGCTCAGGTATGCGGACTTTGTCAGTCTTGGTGTGCTGCATTAGATTCTTCTTCCTCTATGAAGACCCCTTTCTGGGCGAGTGTGCCACAGCCCATCATTGAACCTGGAAAGAGTCTTCGCAAAAAGGTTTTTGAGAGCAATCCATCCAATCGTATTGCATTTCACCGGGGTGTCTGAATCAGAGATGATAGAAAACAAGTCGATACTGTTGAGGCATCAGAGGCTAGGGACATGAGGGAAATATTAGAGCGCAATGACACAACTTAGAATTACAGGGCTCTGTCTCCACATACAAGTAATTGGTGATTTCAAGGAATCAACTTAAAAACCGGGTACAGTTTTTACCAACAATTCCCACTCTGAGACTAACTTACCTTGGTAGGAAAAGGATATATGAATGGGGAAAGGTATGTAAAAGAACCATTAACATTACCTCAGTAAGGGACTGAGAACCACGCCTTTGGGGGTCGCACTGGAAAGATGAAGAAAAACAACACTTTGGTGCTAAAACTCCAAAAACATCTATCGAGGTGGAACTTGAGCAATTAGAGCTGCTACCATCTATCTGAAAAATATTATATCAAAAGAAGGCAAAAACTAACAGCCACCAACAATATTTTACAGTAAGTGAAACAGTATTTTAACTTGGTTAGGCCGTAGCCCTTCTTAGGCTAAGTGAGAATGTGTGAAAGTTAAAAAGCCACAGAAATCAAATGAGGAGGCAGGACAAAAGGGAGGGTACTTCTCGAAATAAGCCCCTCACAGAATGTAGGTCCCCTCTGTAGGGGGTAAAGAGTACAAGATTAACCTCCAGCTCAGGCAACCTATAATTAAGTGGTTATGTAATAAACAGAGATAGGTAGTACATACTGAGGGAAAAAGTTTCAACAGGCATATCCTAGTTTCATAACATCAACTGAATTTTGTTCATTCAAAAAGTTGTAAGCCGATGAGGGAATCTGTAATAGTTTGTTTTGAAGAGTGAGTTGTAAAAAGTGTAGAGAAATTATAGGTATTGCAAAAGTCTTGTTACACTCTTTATGATGCTCTCACAAAGAACCCAATGATAGTTTTGATGCAGTTAGACACGTTTTTATTGTGTTAACATATGTGTTTAAATTGTAAGTAATCAATGTGGCTGCCCTCGTCAGCAAGCACGTGCTCCAGGCAGGATCTGAAGGATGAAGATACATTGTGGAAGAAGTACTTCTTCGTGCTATCCAAAACGTGGGTGATGAAGGACTTCAGCTCATCGACGTTGCTGTGGCGAACCTTGCAGGCCTTACCCTCGACATGCGCCCACATGCTGTAGTCAAGGTGAGTGAAGTTGAGTGACTGTGACAGCCAAAAGTTCTTCGAGCAGAAGTCCATGTTCGCCCCCAACCACTCTTGCACAGTTTTGGCAATGTGGGCTGGGGCACCGTCCTGCTTAAAATGTAGTCTGCCATCTTTGTGATCTTTTCCACCCAGGAGAAGACTTTCATGGCCAAGATATCCCTGTAATCAGCCACAATGAACCAGTAACAAGCCATAAACCACACCAGTGGCATCTTCTCGCCATTTGAAGTCACCAAGTATCATCACAGAGGCTGGATGCTTGGTTGGGGACATGTAGCGGATTTCGGAGAGATCCTGGTAGAAGCTTACCACACGGTCATTCTGCTTGTTGGTGATGGATCAAATGTGAACTTTTTTTCATCAGAAAAAAATTATTATTTGATTGCCCTGAGTGTTCAAGTCAATTGACAAGGCGATGACAGCAGTCCCAATATGGTTTTCGCATAGGGTCAGTCAACATACGCTTTTCCATGAACCTCAAGCTCTTGCCACATTCCTCCTTGGGTGATCTGGACAATGTGAGCGGCGAAATGTACTTGTTCTTTGCAAGCACAGTCATTTTGTGCTTCGGAGTATTTTTCAAAGGTCTTTCTCACAACCAAATGGTTGAAAGGTTGAGGTCTGCCTGAACGAGGTCGATCTTTGAGGTATTCCCCATTCTTGAGCCTCTCTGTGACTCTGTGGATGGTAATCCGGGTGATCTTGAGCCGCTGGCGATGTCAGACTTATTGTGGCCCACGTGCAGGACAGCAGAGATCTCAATTCTTTTCAGTTCCATCTTAACACACCTGCACACCATGGAAAAAACATTTCAATGACACATGCTGGAAAGTGGAACCTTATGTTTGTTCGGCATAACTTTTTCTATCACACATGTAAACATCTCAAAAGATAAAAAAAATGAGTGGAAAATAACTTTTGCAAAGCTGGTTAAGGAAAATGATAGAGTAGGATACAAAGAGATAAAATGAAAGGATAGTTTTTCTTCAAAATTTATATGAAAAGAAACAACATGAGTGCAACTCCCACAAATGAAATGATAAGGATAAATCTGTAAAGAGTGAAGATGCAGGAAGTAAAAATGTTTGAAAAATATATAGTCATAGATCCCCTTAAGGCTTTGAGGCTGGAAGGGAATGCAATCCTCCAGATGTCAACTGCAGAATGGCTGCCAGGTTACAACTGACACCATCTTGTGAGGAATAGTAATACAAAAGAAAGATTGGGGCAGAAGGGGGAACAACTGGGGAAAGAAAGAATGGGGCAGACGGGGAAAAGAATGGAAAGAAAGATTGGGCCAGTAGGGGGAAAGGGTGAAAAGAAAAAATGGGGCAGAAGGGAAAAGAGTGGAAAGAAAGATTGGGGCAGTAGGGAAAAGGGTGAAAAGAATTAATGGGGCAGAAGGGGAAAAGTGGAAAGAAAGATTGGGGCAGAAGGGGAAAAGAGTAGAAAGAAAGATTGGGGCAGAAGGGGGAAAGGGTGAAAAGAAAGAATGGGGCAGAAGGGGAAAAGAGTGGAAAGAAAGATTGGGGCAGAAGGGGGAAAGGGTGAAAAGAAAGAAAGGGGCAGAAGGGGAAAAGAGTGGAAAGAAAGATTGGGGCAGAAGGGGAAAAGGGTGAAAAGAAAGGGTCAGAAGGGAAAAAGAGTGGAAAGAAAGATTGGGGCAGAAGGGGGAAAGGGTGAAAAGAAAGAAAGTGGCAGAAGGGGAAAAGAGTGTGGAAAGAAAGATTGGGGCAGAAGGGGGAAAGAGGAGTTGTTGTTGTTATGGTTCCCCGACCCTATCATTCCAAGAAGCCCACACCATGCAGGTAGGACACCACACTGACTGGATCTGACCATAACTGATGGATATGTATAGTGTTGTGGTGTTGTCTGAGAGCTGCCAAGTTAAGAGCAATCTGATGAGATATGTGACGTATGGGGACTAACTTGGCAGAGTGGACAGGGATATGTAAGGGTATTGTCATGCAGTGTTTGTAGGTGTTTTTAACTGGTGGTGTCTAGAGCAAAGTCATGTAAGATGTACTCGTCTGCATATGATATGTGTATGTTGTTTGGTGATGTTGATATGTGATGCATGTATAAATTGAAAAGTGTGGGGCTTAGGAAAGAGCCTTGTGGGACACCATTAGGGAAGTTTCTAATAGTAGATGATTCGCCATTGTAGTGCACGAATGATTGTCTTCCTGATAGGTAGTTGGCTAGCCAGCGTTTGGTGTTGTTGTGTAGTGTTGTGTTGTAAATTATATTAATGAGGAGTGGTCTGGAGATGGCATCAAACGCTTTACTCTTATGTATATTGTTACTAGCAGTGTTCTGTGTGGTGGTTGTCTGGGGTTGATGCCATCTTGTACTGTCGGTGTGAGATTGGTGAGTATTGTTGTGGTTGAGTGGTACAGTCAGTAGCTGTGTTGTGAGGATGAGAGTGGAATAAGAGGTTATCTTGCGTAGAAGGCATTCTACGACTTTGGATGGTGTGCAGAGGAGTTTTATGAGTCTGTATGATGCTGCTTCTGTGGGTGTTTTGTTTGGTTTGAGTAGTGATAACTTACTTAGTTTCCAAATGCTTAGTATTATGCAGTGTGCGTATGAGTAGTTTATTATGTTTGTGAGCAATGGGGACCGAGGTGTTTGAGATGTTATTGGATATGTTATCAATGCGCACAGCTGAGGGGTTTTTAAGTTGTTTTATGATGTGTGCAGTGTCTTCTGTTGCAGCATGCATTACTGTGTAATCTAGTGGGAAGTCTTGTTTGCATCTGTATATAGGTCTGGTGGAAAGGAAGAAAGGGTGGAAAGACAGATTGGGTTCAGAGGGGCAAAGGGTGGAAAGAAAGAATGGGGTAGATTGGGACAGAAGGTGGAAATAAAGATTGGGGTAGAAGGGGAAGAGGGTGGAAAGACAGATTGAGGCAAAGGGAAAAGGGTGGAGAGATGGAGCACAGGAAGAAAAGGGTGGAAAGATTGAGGCAGAAGGGGTAAAGGCTGTAAAGAAAGATTGGGACAGAAGGAGAAAAGGGTGAAAAGAAAAATTGGAGAAGAAGGGGGTTTTTGGTTTGTTTTTGTTTTTTTTTATAGCCCATCTACAGAGTGCCTACTAGGGCAAAAGTTGCCATAATCAGATCACAGCATACTACTGGGCTTGGTTAGAAAAAAAACAAATGAAGATTAAAAAGAAGAAAAAAGGCTAAGCACAGGCTAAATGTAAAATAAAAGAGGAAAGGGAGGAAACGACGTGCTTCGGCGTCAGGGGCAGGTCTGCCCCGGCACAGCAACATTGAGATGCACAAAAAAAATTCAAATAAAGTGGAGGAGGACAGCCTTCTCCAAAAAGTTGTATAGTCCAGACTTAACCAGTCCTGAATACAAGAACCAAGCAGTAGGGACCCCGCTGAATTCAAATAGATTAAAGGGGTTAAAAACAGACCTCCAACTTGTGACTTGGAGCCATCCGTATACACTGTCACGGTTCTAGCGTGACAAGAAGTGTGCTACAAAAAGGCCAAACGCAATACTCCCGGCGCTGAGAAAGCTTTGGTTACAGAGGCGTGGCAAGAAATAGTCAGGGGTGGTACCCTCTAGGGTGGTATCCTGGACACAACCAGGGGCACCAACGCCCCGAGAGATATACAGAGCTCTCGAAGGAGTTTCCTAACCATAAACCCAAAGGGCTTAAGGTATGAGTGGTGTCTCTCGGCGGCATAGGCGCCGAAGAGATCAGCTGCGGATGCAGTGAGAGATGTTGGCGAGAGAGGGAGGCGTTGGACTCGCGGGTAAAGGCGAATAATGCACTGTGCACCGCGCAGAGCAGGTGGCATCTACCCAGCATCGACAAGTTGGCTCTCGATGGAGGACGTGCGGAAGGTACCAGTCGCCAGGCGAAGGCCGGTATGGTGGATGGAGTCCACTATCCGCAAAACACGCTTGGCTGCAGATGCAGAAAACTCGCATCCCTAGTCGAGCTTTGAACGAACAAAGGATCGATAAGAGAGTAAGCCAGTAGCTCTATCAGCGCCCCAGGAGCTGAACGTCACGGGGCGAAGAATATCCCTGGCGGGGGTACAAGAGCCCCCAGGGCTGCGAATATGAGCCTCCCAGGTGAGGAGGCGTCGGTCAAATATAAGACCAAGGAAACGGTGCGAGTCCAAGACTTACAGGCGAACCCCATTTTGAAAATAGTCTGGGTCAGGGTGGAGCCGTGGATGGCGCAGAAGTGCACCACCTTAGTCTTGGCCAAGGAAAACCGAAGCCTGTGCACTTCAGCATAGCGAGAGACGCGGTTCAATGCCTGTTGGAGTCCACGTACAGTGTAGCGAGAACATCTTCCGGCAGCACCAAGGTGATGCCGTTGATGCTCAGGGCAAAGAGTATGACACTGAGGACATTTCCCTGCGGGATAATACCCTCTTCCTGCTCCACTGGGCCAGAGACGGCTCCATCCACCCACCCAAACCCGGAATCAACGATCTCGCAAATATTCAGATACAAAGTTTCGGAAGCGACCCCTCGCCCCATAGTGTGGAGAGTCTCCATGATACCGTATCGCCATGCGGTATCATAGGACTTCTCCAGATCGAAAAACACCGTGGCGTAATGCTGTCTACGAAGGAAGGCCTCGCATTTTCCCGTCGGAACAGAGCATCTGACGTGGAGTAGAACTTGCGGAAGCGGCACTGCGCAGAAGACAGGTGGCCTCCGCTGTCCAGAAACAAGGCTAATCAAACATTTACCAATTTCTCCATCAACTTGCACAAGTAGAAGGTTAGAGAGATTGGGCGAAACAGGCCGGGGTAGAATGATCTCTCTCCGGTTTGCGAAAAGCGAGCACGGTAGCGATTCGCCAGGAGTCTGGGAGGATACCCAGGTGTCTAAGTATGGCGTGTGGGACATCGTCCGGACCAGGAGCGGTGTCCGCGCACGATGCGAGAGCGGAACACAACTCACTCAATCTAAACATGGCATTGAAGGGTTCTCCACATCCGCAATTTAAGTCCAGTTCGCAGCCTTCCACATCACGACACGCATTGAATGCTGGTGGAGCAGCATCCCGGCTATAGAATGCGAAGAAAGCGGTCGAGAGGCAATCCGCCACAGACGCGGGGTCCGAGATTGTGGTCCCATTCTCCTGGAGAACGGGAGAGGGGTCCTACGAGAACTTGCCCCGAATCCTTGACTCGCTTCCACACCTCTGCCAGATGGGTCTTCCCGTTAAGTGAAGACACGTATGCCCGCCAGGAAGAGCTGCGCGCGTGCTTCGAAACATACCGGAACTTAGCCCTGGCAAGACGAAATTCACCGACAGTGAAATCGTTCGGGTGGCGCTTATAGCGCATGTAGGCATATCACTTCTGTTTGAGGGCCGCCTCACACTCGGCTGACCACCACGGAAGCGATCGGCGTGCAAAATGGCCAGACGTTCTAGGAATAGTAGTTAGGCTCAAAGTGATGAGGTTGCCATAGAACTCAACGGACTCCTCTACCGACTTAAACTCCTCGACTGGGACAGAGAAATCACTCATTTCCTGAAATGCGGACGGCGGCGCCCGCGTCAAGCACCACCGGGGTAGGTTGTACTCACCATGCAGGTCGTTTCCTCTCTCCGCCTCGAAAACTTAGGCAGGCGCGGTGGGTTCGGAAGCGGAGGACCCACATTTGGAGGATCCACAGACTTCGAAACACCAAGCTTCGCAATGGGTGTGGGGGTAGGAGCTCAATCTCCTTTAGTAGTGTCTTCCTTTCGTGGGGGGTCTGTAGGGTGCCTTGAAGAGGGCCACACGCCCACCTTAAGAGGTGTTGCCGTTTCACCTTACGGGAAGCGATCGCGATGTGCGAGGGGTGATCCCTTGTTTTAGCCGAAGCTGGGTGTGAGCCCTTTGTGCCGCCAGCACTACTAGGGAAGAGCCCAGGGTGGGTAGAACCTGCATAAGGATTCCGAATGGGAGCGGGAACGACCGTGCTCATAGGGCTAGAAGGGCATAGTGCGTCTGTTTTAGCATTTAGGCATAAGACGTCGAATGCAGCGCCGGGCGCGGTAGGACCAAGTACTTAGCCTGAATGGCCAGGATTCCCTTATCCAGGAGATATGCGCTACATTGAAACGAAGAAGCGTGGTGCGGCTCTCCACAAGTGACACACTTTGCGATTCACGTTTTTAACTTAGCGTGTATGGCCTTGGAGCAACTTACACAGGTAAGCCCAATTTGCACACCCACAGGAGTGATTAGTATAGCCAAAGCAATGATACTAGGGGCACCTCCATTTAAGTAGAATGAATGCCTTCATGGGGTAGCGATACCAACAGGCACATACCGACTCGTAGTCTCAAGGCCCCTCCCTATTTTCTAATAAAACATTCGACCTTGAGTACTCCTTAGTCGGCCTGCTTGATCTCATATATGGAGTAGTCCACGAGTTCCCTCGTATAAACCACTCTTTTCACAAAGTTCAAATTAGAGTGCGGCGTCAGACTCACTGGCGTACCATCAAATGTCCGAAGGGCACTAATCTTGGCCGCCTAGGAGGCCTCTGATGTATTCGCCAGAAGGCTCCCTTCCGAGAAACTGCTCACCTTCGGCTCTCTACCAATCAGGCTAGCTAGTGCTCTCCTATGATGGAAAATGCCCTTCGCCACCATGTTTCCATCAGTTGAGCGAATAACCAGAAAGCATTTAAAGTCTGCGGGCTCGAAAACGCCAGGTAGTCTCTCAATGAGGGGCCCCAACGTAATCAATGCTTTTCTTGTCTCACTTGAGACTTTGGTATCAATGGGGCACCAGCCAAAGGAAGAGGTCACTCCTGTCCCCGTGACTCCTCAAGGTCCCAAGCTGTCTAAGGAGAAGCTTGGACAGGGGCGGACTCAAGGCTGGGTCACCTCCAGGACCATGTCCATCTCAAGGAAAGGAGCCTCCATGTGTCCCCCCCCCCAAAGACATCACATCTCATTCAACATACATTTTGTCTTGTCTATAGTCAGCGAACCAGCATCCATCGGGTAAGAGATGGGGGGCAGGTATGCTAACCCCCTGTAGACTTGAGATGCATATGACTGCAGAATGTTAGGGGGCAGGGAACAATGAGCCCTGCTATCCCATGCCCTCCTAAGGAAAGGAGCCCTATTGAGCCGCTTAGGCCGGGAGCGGTCAATCTTGGGCAGCCTGCTTGCTCTCTTGGCAGCCCCCTGCGAAATTAAAGGAGACTGCTGCTATAAAAGAGATGGAGTCACCCAAAGGCACCTTAGACAAAGGGGTGAGGGGGAGTCCACCGCACCCGTAGGCCTAGGAGAGGTGTAAACCTCCTCTCCCATAGGAGGAGATTGGAGGGACCCCTGAGAAAACACAGGGGTGGGGGACCTCCATTTCTGATGTGGAGCTGCCTGAGAGTGGCTCTGACAATGATATTGGGGTCATTTTATTGGAGTTCTCTATGGCCATTCAGAAACATTTCATCATCCCTGTCTGTAATGGCCAATAATAACACCAAAAAGGGAACAACACTATTGGGCACCTTTGATTGTCCCCGGCCCTTATAACAGTGGGGTGGTATATGCCTTCTTCATCACCCCTTGGGAAAATCTGAAGCAAATCGTACATGAGGCGTGGTAGGCAGGTGAGGATGATGGACCCAGCTTGATGACTGGCTCATAAGCAGCCAGGGCCACAACACCTAACATCTAGTCATAGGAGTGTTCGATTCTGTGATTCAGATGAGCGCCTGGTCGTGTTCAGGGAGGTCCAAGGGCAGGAGAAGAAGGGGCCAACAAAGGGGTAGAGAAAAGGGATTGAAAGGGACAAAATGAGGGAGAGTTGGTACAGGAGACTGAGATTAGGGGTTGGTGAAGGAAGGAAGAGAGGCTAAGCTGAGGTGATGGGTCTCTGTATCCTGTCATCACGGTGGCCAGAGAAACACGTCGCCATGCCCCCTTACAGGGTGAAAGTGACTCAGCAAAATTAACTAAGAGCCAAGAAAAATAGGTGAGAAGAGGACTGTAAAAGAAGTGCTGACAATGAGTATGTCTAGAAAGATTAAACTCCAGGTAGTCTCAATCTAGTTGCTGGGTAGAGAAACTTTAGGGGCAGCAACTGCAAAATATCAATGTAAAATTAATTCCCACAAAATGGCCTTGTAAAATTACGGGTCAGTATGCTCATTTAGTCTATATGTGGAACAGGAAGAATGCTCATAGAATCTTCTGGCTTGTGTCATAAAGGCACTATTCGTAGAGAGGGGGGCGGGGATGTCACAGAATCTGTAAAGGAAAAGCGGTGATGAACATGATGTTAACCAGATCCTGACCATTCACAAAACAATCCACAAATACATAACAGCAAGCATTTCAATCTGGGTGAAAACCATTCATTAACACCATTCCACTAGATATCCACCTGGAACAGACCTACATAATACATGAATCATCCTGGCAAAGCTTAAATGGAGTCATGATCCAAAATTAAACACATGCAAACTGCCCCAGCTGACAGACATCTACACTGACTGTTACCAGGAACTAAACACAGTCCAACACACATACCCAACATGCTCAGAACTTGGACATCTAACACAAAATCTAGGTGTTACTCAAGGCTGCTGCCCTAGGTGATGACCCCAAGTCAGACACATAGGGGAGTGATCTTAACTAATGAATAAAACCTTTTACTACTTACTTCACATATAGGAAAGTTTCCATTATAAGACTGCAATTTAGACAGTAAGCTATGGGAGAAGATGGAGAGGGTGTGGCACACTCTCTCTTGAAGTCTCCAGTCATCCTTTGCTTGGGTTGAGTCAGCTACCAAATAACCCAGTAGAACCTATTAATAGAGTGATTTCTTAATGTGCCATCTTTATGTCTAGGTGGGGGAATTTTTCAATCTTTTTCAATATATATTTAATGGTGTAACTTTTTAAATGAGCAAAGAAATTGGTGCAGCCAAATAGGGCATTTATACTTGTATAAAAAAGGATAAGCAAAAATAATTAAAAGGTTAATGTGTATCAGAACCAGCAAGAGCAAATTTAATTAACCCTGAATAGAAACCAAAAAGGCATATTATTAGAACCCAGGAACAAGGTCATACAAACAGTTCAAAGACTCTAAAAAGTACACTATATTCAAGGGCCTAGAGAGTAATGTTATATTTTAAAGTTGCATGTTTAGATCAGTCAACAAAGTTGATGCCTAGGTAAGAATATAAGGATTAGTATCCTGAATTATCTCTCAAAAAGGGGTCAGCATATTGTGGTAGCTTTGTTTTCTATTCACCTTAACTCACCAGTGCCTACTCTAATGCCTACCTTTTGTTTCAGGTTTCAGTGATGGATATAGGACAAAGCTTCCTCCAAACAGTGTTTGCCCCCGGCCTTTCGCTGAAAAGTTTTTTTCTTTACCCCCCACCAGGATACTCAGTAAAGCACAAGATATTTCAAGTGTGAAAGAAACAATTAAATTTAATGGCTTTTGACACATGCAGAAAGGCAAAGCCAAATACGAGTATGTATGAGTGAGAAATGTGTGTGGGGGTGGGGTGTATATGTTAGGGAGGGGGGGAGTATATGTAAGAAAACAAGCAGGGGTAATTTTTATTCACTTTATCAGCACCTAAGGTCCCGCTACTCTTGTCTTGGAGTAAGGAGAATGAAAAAGTCTTGAGTGTGGAGCTCTAATTCAGTGTGTGGCCTGATTTAGGGACCACAGCCATCCATCCCCCTGGTCCCCCATGAGAGAGAAAGAGAAGAACCATGAGAGTGCACCCTTTACCCGACTCTACACTCAGGGAAAGCGAGGGTACTTCCCCAAACGCCAATCATTAGAGAGAGAACAGAATTAGTGCTGTTTTATCATTTTTGTTACATTGGTATATATATATTTTAAGTGTATGCACATTGAATTTGTTATTGATTTATATTTACTGTAATTGTACTCTGGTTGGTAGTTAAATTGGGTTGTGGGGAATTATACATAATAATGAAAATAAGTATCAGTGTCTCCTTAAGCCTCCTTCCAATCTAACGGGTGACTGACAAATAAGTGAGCAGACCTTGGTGGGGAATGGTTGCCAGAACCATCCAATACAATGTATCAATGCCTTTAAAAATAACCTCACCATTCCATACTTTTAAACCTTTTTAGTTACAATACAAATAAAATAATCTCTTCTGGCACCTACCAGTGGCAAAATTACATAAGTGCCCTATCTTTGGGCCAGATTACTTACATACCCCCACCCCCCAAATAAAAATAAATATCTACAAGGCATGTTCAGGAGGCTTCTCCCAGAGGCCTGAGCATACATACAACCAACAATTAATCAAATACTATGGAGGAGACAGGCTCCTAAAACTCAACCAGACCATAGTTCTGTTTGCAGGACTCCCTCCAAAGGACTGGGGACAAATGGTAGTAAGTCTGCCTGATGTGATACTGGGAATGGTACAGCTCACAGAGCTCGCCCCAGCCTAGGACAATCAACCAAAAAGTGGTCTTGCTGTCTGGGGGACTGAGCAATCATGACACTTTTTTAAAACTTTATTTTTAAAAGCTCCCCTGCCAACTGCCTTCAAGGGCACAACTCTATGTAATTAAAAATTTCAGCCTAGTGGTACCATGCTTGAAGATCACCCAGAATGTGACATTCAACGAGTGTGCCGAAGAATCTAGAGGGCAATGCAGTCATGGCAGTAAAGTGCAGGCAAGTGATCCATCAAATGGCAGTGCTTCCCACGAGTGAGCCAAATTTTCAAGAGGTGAGAAAGACACCTGAAGCTGTTGCATCCATGGGAAGTCGCGATGCAATGGCACCCAACTTTAAGTTACCCTCGGCTGTCTCCCATCTTATTTGACAAAAGGCTCAGTGATGCCCTGATTCCTGCCATGTAATCAGCAAAAGGAAGAGTGCAACACTGGTCTGGTCAACTAACATCTGTAGTCAATCTTAGAACCGACAAAGAATCAATAGAAAAGCAAAGCAGTAGCCGTATCAGCACCCCAGGTGGTAAAAATCATGAAATGAAGCATGTCCATGGCACAGGAACAAGGGACACTATGGATTGGTATATAAGTATCCCAGGTGAGGTATCAGGGTAAGAAAAACCAAGGAAATGGTACAAATCCACCACTCCCAGGCAAACTGCATTTAAGAACAAGTCAGGTGCAGGGTGGAGCCATGGATGGCGGCAGAAGTGCAATACCTTAGTCTTGGAAAACCAAAACCTGTACACTTGGGTATTTTTTTTATGAGCCCATCTGGTGACTACCTACTTGGGCATAAGTCACACTCAACCCAGCCTATTACTAGGCAATATTAAAAAACAAATAATATGTAAATAACAAGGATAAAAAATGACAAAGGATAAAAAAAATAAAGAAACAAACCCAAAAGGCAAGAAGGAAGCACGCTCCAGCATCAGGGGCAGGCCCACCTCCCCCAAGAGCAGGAACATATGACCCACAACAAACAGTCAAATAAAGTGGAGGCTAGCAACCTCCAGAAAGTCATTAGGTCCACAAGTCAATGTACACAAACCCCTCGAGGGTACAAAGGACAAACAGTAGCGACACAATCTTCAAAATGAGGAGCAGGTGACTACTCCATCAAATGGTAGTGCATCCCTCAAGTGTGTCCAATTCGAGGATGACAGAAAGCAACCTAAAGATATGGCGGCATTGGGGGTCCCCTGCAAAAGCACAGGGGCAGGTGGGAGGATGGACTTGCTTTTCTACTTTGGAGGTACCTGAGGGTGGCTCTGACACTGGTAAAGGGGAAGGGGAGAGGTTTGTTTTTTAGGTTTCCATCATTGGGCATGGTGACCCTATAATTATCACAGGATGCAAATGCTCATTACCCCACAGAGTATGCCACTCTGCAAGGGGTGAACACGGAATGGCAAAGGGCAAAGCCAGCTGCCGCCATTTAAGATCACTCCTCCCGCCTAGTGACTTGGCAGCCCATCAGCATTGCAACTCCACCTTAGGCATGGCGTAAAGTTGATAGACTGTGAAAAGGAGAGAGAAAGTGGATGTGAAGAAGGTGAGGGTAGGGGTGAAGCAGGTTGTTAAAACCCATAATCCCAAACCGGAGCTCAGGTGTGAGGGGGGCATTGTCCCTCCCCCCTCAACCCAGGTTCGGGATAGTTGGGTGAGATGAAGCTGGTCAGCGTCTACCCTGAAATTTGAGGCCAACCAGAGAAAGTTGAGGAAGTAGAGTAAAAACACAAGCTGCCAGAAAGGAGAAGAGGCTAAGCTGGGGTCGGACAGGGAAGCCAGGAAAACAAATCGCCAAGCCCCTTACAGGGGGGAGGGGGGGAGGCATATTTAGTGAGAGATGCGGTTCAATGCCTGTCACAGAGGTAATGAAAGGTCATCCATAATGAGCATAGTGAGAACATCTTCTGGCACCAAGGATGCCCTTTGCCTTTGATGCCCAGAGCAAAGAGTGAGACACTAAGAACATTTCTTTGCAGGGCACCCTATTCCTGATCAATTGGGGCAGAGAGAGTTACCCTCATCCATACTTGGAATCGACAATCTCTCAAAAACTAAGAAATAAGGATTAGGAGGAGTCCCTTTGTCCCCATCATGTCAAGTCTCCATGATACCATATCGCCATGTGGTATCATAGGCCTTCTACAGATCAAAAAACACTGTGGCATACTGCTGTCTATGAAGGAAGGCATTACAGAGGAAAATTTCAAGTGAGAGTAGAGCATCCGATGCAGTGTAACTTGGGGGCCACAATGGGCAGAAAACAGGTGACTTCCAATGTCAGGGAAAAAGGCTAGTCTCCATTAACAAATTTCTCTATCAACATGCACATGCAGGAAGTTAATAAGATTGGGCAGAAACCGACCAGGGTAGAATGATCTCCTCCCGGTTTGTGAAAAGCAAGCAGAGTAGCCATTCATCAGGAATCTCGGAGGATACTCTCTGTCCAGATCCTGCTGAACAAATCTAACAGAAAGGCCATTCTTCGCTCACTTAGATTTTGAAGCATGGCATACAAGACATTTTATGGACCAAGGGTGGTGTCAGCACATGATGTGAGAGCATCATGTTGTTGAAGGGATCTCCGCCTCTGGAAGTAAAGTCTAGTTGGCAGCCTGAATCAACATCATCATGTGCATTGAAGAGAATGTGGAGAAAGCAGTCACAGAGGACTCCACCAGTGAAGTGGGATGAGAGATCGCGGCCCCATTCTCCTGGAGAATTTGACGGGGTTCTAGTGAGAACTGGCCGCCGAATCCTTTTGACTCACTTCCACATCTCTGCTAGAGGGGTCTTCCCGTTAAGTAACATGTATACCCAACAGGAAGAGTGGCGAGCGGGCTTCAAAACATACCAGAACAAAGTCAAAGCTCGACCAAATTCACTGAGAGAAATCATTGAGACGCCGTCGCTTATGGCGCACGTAGGCATAAAGCTTCTGTTTCAGGGCCGTCTCACACTCAGCTGACCACCTAGGAAGCAGTCTACGTACAAATGGGCCAGACATTTTACGAATAGTAGTTAGGTCCACGGCGATGAGGTTGCCAGGTCTCCTGCAAAAAGATAGCTAAGGAAAAATGGAATAAGACAAGAGGAGCCTCCACAGAGCTACCAGTTAGCCTGGAGTGCATGGCAATTCTATTTTAGGAATATGCCCTCCAGGCCTAAAATGTGTGGAGAGTCTCCATAATACCCTATCACCATGCAGTATCATAGGCCTTCTCCAGATTGAAAAACACTGTGGCGTAGTGCTGTCTACGAAGGTAGACCTTGCAGACGGCATTTGCCAATCAGAGTAGAACATCTAGCGTGGGGTGGAACTTACAGAAGCCCCACTGTGTAGAAGACAGGTGGCCTCCACTGTCCAGAAAATGGGGTAGTCTAACATTTCCCAATTTTTCAATCAATTTGCACATGTAGGTGGACATAGAAAATGGCAAAAACAGGCTAGGGTAGAGTGATCTCTCCCAGCTTGTGAAAAGCAAGGACAATAGTGATTCACCAGCAGTCTGGGAGGATACCCTCTACCCAGATCATGTTGAACAAATCTAACAGAAAGGACATGCCTCGCTCATCCAGGTATGTAAGCATAGTGTATGGAACATCATCCAGACCAGGGGTGTTTTCCTGGCACAAAGCGAGAGTAGAATGCTACTCACTCAATGTAAGCCTGTCAATGTAATGCCGGCGGAGCAGCATCCAAGCTAGAGCAACTTACACAGACTTCGGGTAACCCAGACTTTGCACCTCTACAGGAGTGATTCATGACTGAAGCAGTGGCAGTAGTAGCACCTCTGCGGCACTGGTACGAATGTCATTCAGCAGCGATACTAACAGGAAAGCACCGACTCAGGGAGCTTGTAACAGTCGAAAGTGACGAAGAGTGTAGGGGTCAGTCTTGAGACCCTCCCTGTGCCATCAAGTGTCCAAAGGGCACTACTCAAAGCCGCCTCGGAGGAATTCGCCAAAAGGCAAATGTCCGAAAAACTATTCACCTTTGGCTCTCTACCAATCACAGATGTGGGATCCAGATTGTGGTTCCATTCTCCTGGAGAACAGGAGGGAAGTCCTGCAAGAACTTGCCCCAAATCCTTTTGACTCACTTCTAAACCTTTGCTAGAGGGGTCTTCCTGTTAAGTGAAGACATGTATGACCGCCAGGAAGAATGGCATGTGTTTCAAAACATACCAGAACCTAGCCCAGCTCGCCAAAATTCACTGACACTGAATGACCTTATATGTGTACTGGAAGAAGGTGAAGAAAGTCCAGGCCTAACACACCCAGTACCTAGTACTTGCCTTAGCTAGCAGTCTTTCAGCCATTACGGCAGGTAGGAACCTCATAGTATGCACTGCCACTCAACTAAGGCTCATAAGAGTATGAAAGTGCAATGGGCAGCCAGAACCTCTGTGGAAAGGGGTAGGAGAGTATTAATAAAGAGAATTCAATATAGATGGGTCCACAAAGAAGTAGGGCGGGTGATAACCTATTATTATCATACCTTGGCGCCAGGTTATCGCAGGATTGCATACAGTCCACCAAGGCACAATGGCTCCCGTACCAAACTCTGTCCAGGTGGAAACAATCATACTGGTACACAGTGTGGGTAGAAAAGTTTGATGGGATAGTCATAAGAATAAATAATACTGCTAAATGATGATGATAATAATAATAATAATTAATAATGCATAATAATAAACAATAATCATATACAATAATAATAATAAGTAATGATAATCATCATTAACAATACTAAATAATAAAAAGCAATAGGTAACTAACAATCATAATAAAAAAGTAAAGTATTGCTGAGTGGGGCGAGGGAAAAGCCCAACAATAACTTTCCCAGGCCCCATCAGAGAATTCAAGTAAAGTAACAGGGCTTCCCTAATTAGTACTCAAGCTGGGAGGACCTTCAGCTCCTCCAGGTACCAAGTAGAACAGGCTACACAGGGTAACAGAAATGTTCAGGGGTCACTCCATTAGAGGGATTTTTTTTTTCAAGGGGCTATCTGGCGACTGCCCACTTGGGCATAAGTCACCGCAAACAAACAGCCCAGTTCTAGGCTACTTCAAAATAAAAATTTTAACAGAAACAACAATAAAAAGGGGATCAAAATCAGGGAGCAAGCTCCGGGGTCAGGGGAAGGTCCCCCTCCCCCCGGCACAGGAGCCTGCGATCTACAAAAAAACAACAAAAACAAACAACAATAACAAAAAAAAGTTAAATACATGGGAGAAGGCTGGCCTCCCCCAAAAAGTCAACAAGTCAACCAGTCATGGTGCACGCACTCGTCCCGAGTACAAGGGACAGGCGGTAGCGACCCCGCCCATCCCAGTACCGGGACAGGTAACATGCGCGAAGATCACCCAGACTGGAAAATTCGACAAGAATGTGCCTAACAGTCTGGGGGACGACGCAGTCGTCACAATAGGGCACAGGCAAGCGCTCCATCAAATAGCGATGCGTCACACGAGTGTGTCCGACTCGGAGACGACAGAAAACGACCTGAAGCCGTCGCGGCATTGGGGGATAGGTCCATGGGAACAGTCGCGGCGCAATGGAACGCAACTTTAAGTTCCCTTCGACCGTCTCCCATCTTCTTTGCCAAGCAGTCCGAAGAGCTGCCCGTATTCCTGCAATGTAGTCGGTGTGAGGAAGAGCGAAACGCTGGTCCGGTCGCAGAGTCCTCGCGGACTCTTTGGCGCCCTCATTCCCCGCAATTCCTACATGTCCAGGAACCCAGCAGAAGATAATCTCGACATCTGCCCGGATCGCCAAAACCGTGGCGTCACGGATATCGCGAACCAGGGGATGCAGAGATTCCAATGCCCCGAGAGCACTCAGGGTGCTTTGTGAGTCGCTATAGATCACAATCCAGTCTCCGAACCGGGCACGTCGCGTAATCTCCCGTACCGAGTGTGTATTGCCACCAGCTGGGCCGTGAAGACAGACGCAGCGCCTGGCAGAGCCCAGCTGACTTCAAACAGAGAGGATACAGCATGAAAGCCGACCCCTTCTTGGGACTTGGAGCAATCCGTATACACTGACACGGTTCCAGCGTGAACGGTGTGCTCCATAAAGGTCGAACGCAATACTCCCGGCGCCGTACAAGCTTTGGGAGTAGAGGCGTGGCGACAAATAGCCAAATGTGGTACCCTACAGGGTGGCGTCCTGGGCAGAACCAGGGGCGCCACAACCCCAGAGCTATATGTAGCTCTCGAAGGAGTTTCCTGGCCCTAAACCCAAAGGAATTAGGGTATGACTGGCGTCTCTCGGTGGCATAGGCACCATCAAGATAGGCTGCGGATGCAGTGAGAGCTGTTGGCGACTGAGGGAGGCGCCGGGCTCGCGCGGACAGTCGAGTGATGCACTGCACGCGGCGCAGAGCGAGTGGCATCTCCCCAGCATCGACCAACAGGCTCTCAATGGGGGAAGTGCGGAAGGCACCGGTCGCAAGGCGAAGGCCGGTGTGGTGGATCGAATCCACCTTCCGCAATAAACGCTCGGTTGCGGATGCATAAAACTGGCATCCGTAGTTGAGCTTCGAACGAACAAAGGATCGATAAAAAAGTAAGGCAGTAGCCCATTCAGCGCCCCAAACGCTGAACGTCACGGAACGGAGAATGTCCATGGCGCGGGTACAAGAGCCCCTAAGGCTGCGAATATGAGCCTCCCAGGTGAAGCGTCGGTCGAATACAAGACCGAGGAAACGGTGCGATTCCACCACATCAAGGCGCACCCCATTAAGAAACAAATCTGGGTCGGGGTGAAACCGTGGATGGCGGCAGAAGTGCACCACCTTAGTCTTAGCCAAAGAAAACCGAAACCTGTGCGCTTCGGCATAGCGAGAGACGCGGTTCAATGCCTGTTGAAGACCACGCTCCAGAGTTGGCCTCTGGGCCGCGCCAAAAGAGATCGAAAGGTCGTCCACGTAGAGCGTAGCGAGAACATCTTTCGGCAGCACTGAGGTGATGCCGTTGATGCTCAGGGCAAAGAGTGTGACACTGAGGACACTTCCCTGCGGGACACCCTCTTCCTGCTCCTTTGGGCCGGAGAGGGCTCCCCCCACCCGTACGCAGAATCGACGATCTCGCAAACATTCAGATATAAACATTGGGAGGCGTCCCCTCGCCCCCATCGTGTGGAAAGTCTCCATGATACCGTATCGCCATGCGGTATCATAGGCTTTCTCTAGATAAAAAAACACCGTGGCGTAATGCTGTCTACGAAGGAAGCATCGCAGACCGCATTTTCCAGTCGGAGCAGAGCATCCGACGTGGAGTGGAACTTGCGGAAGCCACCCGTGCCGAAGACAGATGGCCTCCGCTGTCCAGGAAAAAGGCTAATCTAACATTTACGAATTTCTCCATCAACTTGCACACGCAAGAGGTTAGAGAGATTGGGCGGGAACCGGTCGGAGTAGAGTGATCTCTCCCCGGCTTGCGAACGGCGAGCACAGTAGCGATTCGCCAGGAGTCTGGGAGAAGACCCTGCACCCAGATCCTGTTGAACAAATCTAACAGAAAGGCCATGCCTCGCTCACCCAGGTGTCGAAGTATGGCGTACGGGACATCGGCCGGACCATGGGGGTGTCCGCGCACGAAGCGAGAGCGGAGCGCAACTCTCACAGTAAACTTGTCGTTGAATGGTTCTCCGCCTCTGTAGGTAAAGTCCAGCCGGCGGCCTTCCACGACATGACGACGTGCATTGAATGGTGGCGGAGCAGCATCCCCGCTAGAGAATGCAGAAAAAGCGGTCGCTAAGGATTCTGCCACGGACGCGGGGTCCGAGATTGCGGTCCCATTCTCCTGGAGAACGGGAGGGGGGTCCTGCGAGAACTTGCCCCGAATCCTTTTGACTCGCTTCCACACCTCAGCTAAAGGGGTCTTCCCGTTAAGTGAAGACACGAATGCCCGCCAAGAAGAGCGGTGGGCGTGCATCGAAATATACTGGTTGGCGTGCAAAACGGCCAGACGTCCTAGGAATAGTAGTCAGGCTCAAGGCGATGAGGTTGCCAGAGAAGAACTCAACGGCCTCATCTACCGACCTAAACTCCTCGACTGAGATAGAAAATTCAGTCATTTCCTGAAATGCAGGCCACCGCGCCCGCGCCAAGCACCACCGAGGTGGGCTCTCAGGAGGCAGTTGCCCTGAAAATGATATTTGAATGAGAAAGTGATCACTACCATGGAGGTCATCGACCACTCCCCAATCAAAATCAGGCTGTGCATCCAAATAGCACAAAAATAGGTTCTCGGACAGTTATGCGTAGACTCATCCACGTTTAGGACACCCATCTCAAGCTCTTCGATCAGATCGGCAAGGACTTGTCGCCTGGGATTTATGGAGTAATCTTCCCAGAGAGGATGCCTGCCGTTCAGATCTCCAAGCAAGAGATAGGGCCTCGGCAACCGTGCCACGACGTGGCGGAAGTCCCCCGCGTCGAAGTCAGCTGACCGTGGAATGTACGCAGAAATGATAGTATACCTCCTATCCAGGTGCAGCTGCACAGCCACTGCCTGAAAGGAGGTATCTAAAGAGAAAGGAAGAACGGAGACATCATGCCGGGTGTAAACCGCGAATCCCCCAGCCCGGCCATCCCGCGGTGGTGGCGTCGCAAGACCCTTATGCCCCGGGAGGGCGGGCAGGGGGCACGCGCCTAGCATGGTCCCCTGCAAAAAGATTGCTAACGGGGAACGGGACGAGACGAGCCTCCGCAGCTCCTCCCAGTTGGCCCGGAGTCCACGGTAATTCCATTGAAGGAATATGCCCTCCAGGCCTAGCTCGGAGGAGACGCGGGGGCCCTCCTCGAACTGAAGACCCTCACGGGAAATGCCGTACGCTTCCCGGGGGCAGAACCCTGGGCGCTGTTGGGCGAGTTTTGGCTCGCCATGCGAGTCTTTTCCTCCCTTCGCCTCGAAACCTTAGGCGGGCGTTGCGGCTTCGGAGGCGAGGGGGGGGCCCTCTTTTCGAGGAACCACCCTCTACGAGACACTCGCTCCTTTCGGGGGACAGCGTGAGGAACCCCGGAAGATGGCCTAGCGACCATCTTCAAGGATGTTGCCTCCTGTGAGTCTAACGACTCGGTGGAGGCGCGTGGCCGTTTCGCCTTACGGGAAACGGTCATGCTGGGGGAAGAGGGGGGAGCCCTGGGTTAGCCGGGGCTGGGTGTGAACCCTTTTTGCCACCAGCTTTACCAGGGGAGTGCCTGGGTTGAGTAGAGCCCGCAGAAGGGCTCCAAATGGGCACGGAAACAACCGTGCTCGTTGGCCTGGATATGCCAGGAGCAGAGGGTGCCTTTCTAACTATTGAGGCATATGACGTCCCAGGCAGAGCCGAGCGCGCCAGGACGGGGTCCTTAGCCTCGCGGAATGAAAGTAGATCCTGGGCCTGAACGGCCAGGATTTCTTTTTCAAGGAGATATGCACCACATTGCTTCGAAGAAGCGGGGTGCGGCTCTCCGCAATTGACAAACTTCGCCACACACGATTTGGACTTATCGTGTGCGGCCTTGGAGCAATTTACACAAAGTTCGGTTGACCCCGACTTTGCACGTCTACAAAAACGATTCGTATGGCCGAAGCGGTGACAGTAATAGCACCGCCGAGGCAGTGGCACGAATGCCTTCACGCGGTAGCGGTACCAACCGGCACGCACCGACTCAGGGAGCTTGTCATAGTCGAATGTGATGAAGAGTGTAGGGGTGGGTCTCGAGGTCCCTCCCTGCTTTCTCATCACACGTTCGACCTTGACCACCCCATGGTCGGCCAACTCTAGGGTGATGTCCTCAATGGAGTAGTCAACGAGTTCCCTCGCATAAACTACTCCTTTCACAAAGTTCATGGTAGAGTGCGGCGTCACACTCACCGGGGTTCCATGAAGTGTCCGAAGAGCACTTATCTTGGCCGCCTTGGCGGGATTCGCCGCATTCGCGGGATTCGTCGCATTCGCCAGAAGGCTCCCGTCCGAGAAACGGGTCACCTTCGGCTCTCTACCAATTGCACTAGCTAATCCTCTCCTCTGATGTATCATGTTGCCCTTGGCCAACATGGTGCCATCAGTGGATCGAATAACGAGGAAGCTTTTGAAGCCAGCGGGCTCGAAAACGCCAGGTAACCTCTGAATAAGGGGCCCTGATGTCATTGAGGCTCCGCCCTGTGCACTTTTCGTCTTTGTCATAGTCAGGGGCTCTGCACCCATAGGGGCAGAGGGGCTGGATGTGCCGATCTTGGCTTGGTCGCTTGCCAGAATGGCAGGAGACCCATCCATCCCCGTAGCCCCCGCGGATGGAGAGGAGCCCCGAGTCTTTTTAGTCTTTCTTGTCTTTTTCTTCTTTTTAGGAGAGGAGGGCGGGGAATGAACCCGCTTCTCACCTCCGCCGACAGAAGACTCTAGGCCAGATGGACCGGCCTCAGCCAGGTCCTTCTCCGAAATGGAGAAGGTCCTGGTGGTAGCAGGGGCACCAGACAGAGATCCCTCCCCTCCTTGTACTGCATCGGAGGCCCCAGGCATTTGAGGAGGACCTTGCATAGGGGCGGATTCCCCCCTCATGGAAGGCCCTACCCTCTGAGGCTGGGTTTCATCAAGGACCATGTCTATCACAGGAGGGGCCTCCAGTTGGCCATCCCCTCCCAGGACATCGCAGGTCCCCTTGGCAGTGTCACCAGTCTTTTGTGGGGAGGCACAGGCTTTGACCCCGGCAAGGTTTAATATTCTTGCCAGCAGGTCTTTTGAGGGAAGCGACCGAAGGGGCCTGGCTTCCCTCTCCCCCTTAAGAGGGTTTGCCCTACCGATCCGCTTACACGAGGGGCGGTCGGCAATGGGCTGCCTGCTGGCTTTCTTGGCAGTCCCCTTAGAAAGAAAAGGAAGGACTGCCGCTGGAAATAGGGAGGTGCCCGAAAGCACCTCCAGAGAAGGGGGTGAGGAGGAGTCCCCTACACCCATAGGCGTAGTAGAGGAGTAAGCCTCCTCTATGGTTAAAGAAGTATGGTTGGTCCCCTGCGCAAGCACAAGGAGGGGGGGGGGTACCTCCATTTTTTCAGTGGAGCTGCCCGAGGGCGGCTCCGTTGAAGTTACAGGGGAAGTTGGGGGTTGGGTTTTTTTTTATTTTCATCATTGGGCATGGTGACCCTCTTTTTTACACGGGATGCAATAGCTCACCACCTCTCACAGTTGCCCGCACTGCAAGAGGTGCTTGCAGGCCCGGCAGAGCCAGGCACCGCCATTTGGGACCACCCCTCCCTCCTGGTGTCCGTGCAGTCCATCTGCATGGCGGCTCCATTGATAGAATGTCAAGAGGAGAGGAAAAGGGATTTGAGGAAGGTATGGGTGGGGATGAAGCAGGTTGTTAAAAAAAAACCCATCTTGAACCAGAGCTCAGGGGTTAGGGAACTTTGTCACCTCCCCCCTCAGCCCCAATCCGGGACGGTTGGCTAGAGAAGAAGGTCAGCATCTACCCTGTGAAATTAGAGGCTGACCAGAGAAAGTTGTGGGAGAGGTTGTATGAAAAGCGACGAGGTAGGGGAGAAATACAGGCTATCTGAAGGCAGGAAGAGAGGCTAAGCTGTGGCCGGACGGGGCGCTGGATCCTGTCAGCACGGCGGCCAGGATGGAAAATCGTCGCGCCACTTACGGGGTCCATCAGATGGAGCCACATCCTGCACCTAACACACTAAAGCTAGCTAGTATAGGGGAGGCCTGCATCCTCCAGAAACTACTAATGCATAATCGGGGGAAAAGCAAAATACTGTAAGTGGTAGCGACACCACTCATCCCAGTATTGGGAGAAGTAATGTATGCAAAGCTCCCTCAAATGCAGATTGTTATCTGAATAAACAACTTAAATTAGATTGTGATGTCTGACTGGAATAAAATTTTAAATTAGATCAGATGAGAATAGGGTGAAAATTACTCCATCTAATTTGCAGTGATACAAGGTAAGACTCACCTTAAGAATAAAGGGCCTTTGAAGAAATACTTCGATAGGAAAGTCCTTAAACAGAGTCGAGTGACAAAGTTGAAGCATAGCCATTAGCTCTGTGTCTGATGACTGAACCAAAACTTGGCCTGTAGAATTCAGGATCTGGAGGTCAATGTTGGTGAGAGGCTGAAAATAAAATTAGAGATAAATAGAGGGAAGACAAAGAAAATATAGAAGTTCCCATATAAAATTTATGGAATAAATACAGGAAAATAGCTGGTGTAATAGGAGCAAATACAAGCATATAAGCAAAACATGAGGTAAATGAGGTCCGAATGAGAGTAGATGCTCAGTGTTGAAGATCTCAAGGACACAATAAGAAACAAATGAGTTAAAATAGGATTTACAAACTAAATGCATAGGGGCTGTGATTGAGCTGAGTGGAAATACTCCCAACAGTGAGCAAAGTTAAGCCACTTTCATATATTTAGTTATTGGAGAGGGACCCAATCTGATTCAAGTTGACACCGCAGCAACTGCCATTACAACTTGTTTCTCCTACTTCTCCAGTTTGTCCATAACCTTGGTTGTGCAGCTCAATTATATGCTTCCTATATGCTCCTGAGTGTTGGGATTTTTTTACCATGTTGCTATGTCAAAATTATTGTAGAGCTGATTCTTCAGCCGTGTCTAATACCATAATGAACACCCAAAATAGTTAACCAAGCAAGTAATCTGCAGGCCTGGATTAGTCTAGAATATTCCATCAGTCATTCTCAAACATTCTTAATCACTAATTTTAATAATCTGATTTGTTAAATCAGTATTATGTAAACATTGCCAATACTTTTGATTCTTGTGTTTTTCTAATAAACACTGTGTTTAATAGGTCTGACTGTAGGAGCTCATCTGGCGACTGCCTACTCGGGCATTAATTGCCATATTAAAAGCTGCCTAGTACACTAAAAATAAAAAAAGGAAAAGGCAACGAGCAGGAAGCAAGCTCCTGCGCCGGGGAAAGGTCCCCTGGCTCAGGAACGTCGCAACCTATAAAGAAAACAAAAAAAAACTAGTTAAATAAAAGGGAGAAGTCCGGCCTCCCCTCCAAAGTCTACAAGTCCACCAGTCAATGTGCACACACTCATCCCGAGTACAAGGGAGAGGCAGTAGCGACCCCGCCCCGGGACAGGTAACGTACATGAAGATCACCCAGACTGGGACATTTGACAAGAATGTGCCAAACAGTCTGGAGGACATCGCAGGCGAGCACTCCATTAAATGGCGATGCATCACACGAGTGTGCCCGATTTGGAGACGACAGAAAGCAACCTGAAGCCGCAGCAGCATTGGGGGATAGGTCCATGGGAACAGTCACAGTGCAATGGCATGCAACTTTAAGTTCCACTGGACCGTTTCCCATCTTCTTTGCCAAGCAGTCCGAAGTGCCCATTCAAGGGTGCTACTTGCTTTGCTTGTAATGAGAAAGGGCATATTAAACCTATGTGTAGAAATGTACCAAGTGTTCATTTTGGGAGGACCAAACCTAAATCTAAAGGTAATGATAGAATCCATAAACTGGATAAAGCTCAAGTCACTGAGATAATTCTAGCTATGAATGTCTTAAATGTTACTCCTACTAAAACTAGTCCTCTTAATGCCACTATATTTAAAAATAATGTTTCTAACTATGGAATTGGATACAGGTGCTGCTCATTCCCTTATTTCTGAGAATACTTTCTCTAATCTATGGCCTATTAAGAGTGACAGGCACATTCTTCATCATTCATCTCTAAAACTTAGGTCTTAAGATGACGTACCCTCAAGGTAACAGTTGATATTTGTCTGTGTTAGACTTTATTCTACTAATTCTTGTTGTGAATTGATTTTTAAGAGCCAATCTAGTGACTGCCTAGTAGGGCAAAAGTTACCGTAATCATGTTACAGCCTAATACTAGGCTAGATTTTTAAAAAATGCAAAAAAACAAATAATAAAAATACGAAAACAAAGGCAAATAAACAGTTAAAACGCAAGAATAAGGAGAACATCCTGCAATCAGGAGGAGGCGGGCCTCTATCGCGTGTAGGAACATGCAACCTACAATAAAGAGTTAAATAAAATGGAGACCAGCCTCTTTCGAAGAATCAGAAAGGCCACTAGTATGTATATACAAAGAAGTCCCAAGTACAAGCAACAAGCTCTAGCAACACCGCTCAGCAGTATACCTAGACAGGTAACATGAGCGAAGATCACCCAAACTGAGAGATTCAAGAAAAAGTGCTGAACAGCGTGTGGAGCCAATGCAATTGTCGCAATAAAGTAGAGCTAAGTACTCTACAAATAGAGGTGAATTCTGACTGTGTGCCAAACTTTAGGAATTTGAAAACAACAGAATACAACCTCAGAAAGCCGGCAGTGCATTGAGGGAAGGTAAGGGGGGTCCATAGGAACAGCCACAGTGCAATAGCATGCAGTTAAGTTTGCCTCGGCCGTCTCCAATCTTTTTGCTGAGCATACCCCTGATTTCTGCCATATAATCCGTGTGAGGAAGAACAAAACGGTGGTCTGGTCACCCATTCCTTGCAGAACAGAGACATCATGCTGGGTTTAAAGGGTGCAATGTCCTGCCGGGCCCCCATCCCGTGGAGGTGGAGTCAAAAACACTTAAACACCGGGAGGGTGGTTAGGGGACATGCACCCAGCATGGTCTCCAGATAAAACGATAGCTAAGAGAAAATGTGAGGAAAAAAGCTTCTGTAGCAGCATCCCAGTTGGCCCAGAGTCTGCGGCAATTCCATTGAAGGAATATGCCTTCCAGGCCTAGCTCAGAAGAGATGCAGGGACCCTCTTTGAAGAGAATACCCTCATGAGAATGGCTGTACGTTCAGGAGAGGTTGGGCTCACAATGCAAATCTTTCCTCCCCTACCTCAAAACCTTAGGTGGGAGGATCCACTGTCCGCAAGTCACCCAACCTAGCACTGAGTGTGGGCTTAGAAAATGAAGGTCCTTTAGTGCTGTATTACTTTTGGGGAGCAGCTTTAGGAATCCCGGAAGATAGCCTCCCAACCAACTTCAGGGGTGTTGCCTTATTGGAAAGTCACGCTGGGGGAAAGGGGGAGCCCTGGATTTAGACAAAGCTGCGTGTGAATCATTTGTGCCACCAGCTCAACCAGAGGAGTAGCCAGGGTGAGTAGAACCTGCCGAAGGGTTCAGAATGGGCATAGAAATGAATGAAAGAATAGTGCCCAAAATAAATGCTGCAAAGCCCAAAGGGACTGGCTCACAGCCAAATTCAAGGACGGGTAATTTGCATGAAAATTCTCAATAAAAATATAGACATCTAGAGAATATACAAAAATATAGCTATGAAATTAAAGTCAAGAGAATGGAAGTACAGGAATCTAAAACCATCAAAGGGTGTAAAAGGATATCAAAAATAAACTAAAGAGAACTTGACAAAGGATAAAAACATAGATTATAGATGGATCAACAACAATAGATAAAAGAACAAAGAATATAAAATCATGAAACAATATATTAAATTTTGGTTAAAAGATTAGATTCTTCTAAAAATTTAAAAATTCTATTCACACTAAAAGAGACATGAGTCTCAGACAAGATGCCAAGCAGAACAAGCTGGTGGGCCCTCTGTCCAGTAATGAAAGGGAAGACCCTCCTCCCAAGATTTCTCAAAAGGGGACACTCGGCAAAGATGTGAAGGATGGACAGCTGCACCCCGCACAGGATGCACAAAGGTGGCGGCTGGCCTATTCATCAAGTGCCCATGAGTGAGGCGGCAATGGCCTATCCTCAGTCAACAGAAAATAACCTCCAGTCTACGTGGTTTCATGGTAGGTGGCCATGGGAGTACTGAAGGTTTTATGGAATGGAGCTTGGTGGGAGGAAGTTCATCCCATATCTTCTGCCATAAGCCAACTACAGGGGCTGATGGGGGTGTCCCCAATGATGCTGCCTCCTTGGCCGCAGTATCCACTCTTTCATTACCTTGGATGCCCACATGACTAGGTACCCAGCAAAAAGAAATCTTGTGAATAGAAGAAAGATAAAAAAGCCACCGCTGGATCTTGGAAACCAGCAGATGGCTAGAACCAAAAGCACGCAGTGCTTCCAGAGAACTAAGGGAGTCAGAGAAAATCGTAAGACAATCAGATGGCATAGGAGCAATAACAAAGAGGAGTAATAACAAAGAGTGCAGCAAAAATGGTAACAAGTTCTGCTGTGAAAACAGGAGAACTTGGACCCATCGGTGAACACAAAGGTGCTAGGCCGATGGTGGGAGGAGTGTTGATGGTTCTCAAGGCTACCAGCATGAACTGATCTTTGGGCCTACCAGTAAGCCCCTTGCATACCACTACAGGTGGTATGAACCATGGGGGAATCTTTGGTAATGAAAATGGAATAACAGAAAACTCCCTTAGACGTCCTGTGTGCTCAGCCATGCGCAGAGCAAAGGGGCGAGCCAGAGATGGAAATCTATCATATGGGACCCCTGTTCATAAATTGAAGGTGCACTCATATACTGACAACCATGGTAATTGCAGAGGAGTACACCTGTGACCCATAGTCCAGCTTTGACTGGACCAATGCTGAATACAAAAGCCACAGGGTACATCAATCACTTCTCCAAGAAGTGTGCGACAGTAATTTCATTATGTCCATTCTCTTCAGACAAGACTTTTTCAAGGCATCAAATGAGGCCTCCAAGAAAGCCTTGAATCAAAGATAACCCATAGGAATCTGAAATGGGGCTCAAAGGTGACAGGGACACCATAGTGACAAATGGGGAGGGTCCCATGTCACCGATCTATGATTGTAAAAGTGGACAGCCTTGATTTTTACTGCAGAAAAGTGGAAGCCCTTGGAAGAAGCATTATCAGCTACTGTATTTATAACCCGCTGTAGCTTACATATGACAAATGGAAGTCTAGGCGATGAACAGATAAGTGCTAAGTCATCCACATATAGAGTTGAGGAAGTCTCAGCTGGGAGATTTGCGATAATGCTATTGATGGCCACATAGAAGCAGGTGACACTGAGAACACTTCCCTGTGGCACACCCTCAACTTGCTCTACAGGCTCTGATAGGGCATTTACAATATTTACATGTAGTGTGCACCACATGAAGAATTGCTCAAAAAACCTAGGGAGGAAGCCCTGCAGGCCCCAATCATGGAGTTGCTTAAGGATACCATGCTTACAAATGGTATCATATGCATTCTCAATATCAAAGAAAACTGCAACAGAATGCGCCTCTTTGAAAAAGCATCTCTTATATAAGACTCCATTCTAACAAGCAGGTCGATGGTATCATTTTTTTCTGAACCCTGATTGAGATGGAGATATAAGATGGTTTGTCTCCAAAAACCAGATGTCTTGTATTTATCATCCTCTCACACAATTTACATGGTAGTAAGGGCAATGGGGCAGTAATGGGTGGGTTCCATCCCATCCTTTCCTGGTTTTCGGAAAGGTAAAACCACAGCCTCCCTCCACATAGAAGGGAAGCAGACCCTAATCTAGATGAAGTTATAGATCTCCAGCAAATGTGAGAGGAGGAATGGATGCATATTTCTCATCATATCATAGGAAATGCCATCCGATCTAGGTGCAGTGGATCCACAGTGCTTCAGTGAATTATGGAGTCATAGATAAAAAAGAGCCAGTTATAAGGCTCATTATCCATGTTAGGCTCCATTAAGTTGATAGGATACTACTCCTGTTCAAGCCTAAAGCGCTGGAATTGGATCAAATAGTTGTCTGGGCTTTAAATATTAGCAAACGATCTGGCCAAGATATCGGAAATATGGGACAAGTCTCCCAACAGTTCTCTGGCTTGAACAATGCTGGGAGATGTAAAGCTAGTGGATTTCCCCAATAGCTTTTTGACCCTATTCCAGATTTTGTCTACAAGGGTCTGCCAAAATAACACGATGTAACCATCTAACGAGGTCTTTCAAGCTCGTCAAAGGGTGCGTTTCTGTGATGCCCTTGCTTGGTTACGAGCAAGTTTCTTTAGCATCGTGGGCCACCAATGGTAATGTCAGCAAGCCTGTTTACATTCAGTGACAACTCTTGAGAATTCAGCAGACCACCAGGGCAATTGTGGTGGATGAGCAGTTGAGCCAGAGAGTGGGATGGAGGAATTAGCTGCATGATTGATGTGGGCTAGAAGATCATCAATAGCCACTTCAATATCTTCATGAGGGAAGGACCCATCATGGCTCAAGAGGTGCCTGAACTTAGGCCACTTTGCTTTTAGTAGTATTCCATCTTTTGCTAGGTGGTGGAAGAGGACCACCTGTACATGGTATTATTACAATGGGGGGAAGTGATCACTTCCTCGCAAGTCAGGATCCACTGTCCAGTCAAAATCAGCTCTACAGCTTGGTGAACAGAGAGACAAGTCCACACATGTAAAGCTGTTTGCCTGGATGTGAAATGAAGTGTGGCTGCCATCATTAAGAAAGCAGACATCATTAGTGCCCAGAAATCTCTCAATCATATTTCCTCTAGGGTTGTTATCATGGTTCCCCCAAAGGGGGTGTCGAGCCTTAAAGTCGCCAATCAATAAAAAGGGAGGAGGGAGTTGAGAAATTACCTTAGCAACCTTGTAGCTAAAACAGCTGTATCTCTTTCGTCGTCAGGAGGAATATACAGCAAATAGACCGAATAATGGCGACTGGAAAACAGGCGGACAGCAACCCCCTGCAGGTATGTGTTAAGAGAGAGCTGGTTGTGGGGAAACTTGTTGTTAACAAAAATAGCAGAACCATGAATTCCTTCTCCAGGGTTCTTATAATATCCCACAAAACCCAAAATGTTGGGAGTACCTATAAAGCAATACAATCGGGATTGTAATCCTTAAGCAGGAGCTTGAACTCTTCCCATTTAGGGAAGAGACCTTGGAGGTTTCAATGAATAATTGGAAACATTGTTACTGTTTAAGCATAATGGTAGATTTCTTCCTACCCTTAGGGGTAGGAGATTTTGGATTTGAATTACCAGCAGAAGTAGTTTGTGTCATACTAGACTTAGGCTTGGAGTATGACAAAGTAGGCATCGTAAGTTTGAGTTTTGCCTTTGGTTTTTCTTTAAGAGGTGGCGTATCAGATTTTGGTAAGTGGCTGTAAGAGAAAACTGTCTTCACTGGAGAAGCAGAGATGGAAGCAACTCCAGAGGTCAGTTCAGGTGTCGAGGGAACAGATGATGTTGACACAGGTGGTGGTATTGGTTGGGATGGTAGAAGCGATGGTGTTGGCGAGGACATCAGCAAAAGTTGTGAATTCGATGCTGATAGAGAAGGATGTGGTCAGTTTTTGAGAGTGCTCCTCAGATGAGGGGGGTAACCTCCGCAACAGCTGGCTCCTGGGAAGGAACAAAGGTTTGTTCCTTCTCATTCAGGGATCGAAGGAATTCCAAAGCAGTATCAACAAGGGGGGTGGAGTGTCCTCCTTTAGGGGCAGGAATATCCAGAGGTGGAATGGATACCACCTGAGGACCAACATGATCAACATCCACATGTTCTGGAGCGGTAGCAAGGTGCTTAACCACTCTTGGGGAACCAGGAGAGGATGGAAGGTTCTTCTTCTTCTTGGTAACCTCAGAAGCACTGATAGGTGCTGATCAAGAGTGTTCATCATGAGGAGATGTACGTTGAGGACAGGGAGGACTTTTTACCTGGTCAGGAACAGGAGAACCAGTAAGAGGTCTCTGGCTTCTCTGTTCCTTTGGCCCAGTAGAACACAGAGCATCAGAAAAGCTCACACCACATTGGACATACATCTCCTTTACTCTTCTTCTGGCCTCTTTAAAAATGACCCTGCTCTTGTTTGTAATGGCAATGACTTCTCTCTCATAGAGAAAGAAAGTGCATTGCTGTGATATTGCAGGGTGTTCTCCACCAGAGTTAGGGCAGCACGGCTGTTGAGAACAGGGTGTCCTGTGATAATCTGATCCACAATTCACACATAACCTTGCCTGTTTACAAAACTTGCTTACATGGCCAATGCATTGGCAATGGAAGCATCGCCGTGGGATGATAAGAGCGCCAGCCTTAAAGTACTTGGACAGTTCCAATTTGTTTAAGGTCAAGATTATGGTTGTGGTAGGTAACCTAGCACCATTCACAAACCTGGAAATGCGGTGGGCACTTACAGTGACTGGACCTAAGTATTTGCACAACTCTATTTGTGATGTATTTTGAAAAGTTTGAGATCTGGTTTGGGGTAAAGAGTACACATAGTTCAGAGAACATATATTTAACAGAATATTTAAGCAGAACATACAAAAAAATATTGATAACCAGAAAATCAACTAAACAAAAAAATGTTGTGCAAATACTTAGGTCCAGTCACTGTACAACCTTCTGATTGGTAAGTTTTGATACCAGCCTGTCAACATCGTAATTTATTAACTCTCCGGATCGGATAACACCTTTACAGGTGTTAAATGTCAGGTGTGAAGCAGAGGACATGTCTATGGAAGCTAAAGACTGTAGAGTCTTAATCCGCTGATGCCGCTCGCTTGATTTCACCTTGACTATCAATGCGCCATCATTACGTGGCCACATTTGGGCAGGTTCACCACATTTCCCAACAAAATCCTCATAGACATCAAAGATCCCAGCCTCACTGAGGACTACCATTCGCTTTCATGACTAAAAATTGGTCATAATCCAACTCAGGATCAACTTCTGACCCAAAAGGATCAAAGCATCTACCGTCAGGGTCCAAGGCACAATAACCATATAAGTAAATATTTTATTTTGAGCTGCCCCTAGCACCGAGGGCATGCACCAAATCGTCATCGTGAGTCCAAAGAGCACCCATACAGCTCAGACGGGGTAACCCACCCCCCCGACTCCCACTGTCGTTTTAAAACAGCAGAGCCACATAAGGGAGATTCTCTGGACTGCAGTGCAAAGACCTCCCAGAAACAAAATGATGACCCAGGCAACCAAACCTCCTCTAAGGCACGGTCCTGCAGACGATGCTGCCCAGTGGGTGCATCCTTCAAACTGTACAGAGGTAGAAGTAAGAAAGGATCAGTCCAAAAGCATAGCCTGGTCGAGTACCAAGTGACTATGGGGCCCACAAAGCCATAGTCACAACTTCTGTCAAAACAGAAAAAGAAAAAAAGGGGAAGTGAAAAAAAGACAAAAATGTAAAAGAGAGTACCTAAGGTACTAAATAACTAAACTAAACTATTTAAAAATAAAACCTAAATCTACCTAAAGCTAACAAACTACCCAAACAATGGGTATGTTGGAGAACCAGAAGGAAAACAATAACAAGAGGAGTTGGAAAGAAGGATAGAAATAATTCAAGGAAAACTGAAGGAAGGAGAAGAGGCTAAGTAGGGTCGGATGGGGTGCAGATAACATGCACAAAGATCACAGAATGAGATATTCAACACAAATGTGCCAAACTGTTTGAACAATAATGAAATGGTCGTAATAAAGTGCAGGTAATTGGTCCATCAAATGGCATTGTGTCCCACAAGTGTGCAAAATTCAAAGATGACAGAAGGCAACCTGAAGCCATCACACCATTGGTTTGATAGGTTGATGAGAACAGTCATAGCAGGATAACAACCAACTTTAAGTTCTCCTCTTCCATCTCCCTGCCATGTTATTGGTGTGTGTGACAAAGAGCCAAACCCAGGACTGGTCACACTCATTCCCCACAATTCCTACATATCCAGGAACCCAGCAGAAGATAATCTCTACATCCAATTGGCTAGGGGCAACTATGTCATTAAGGATACTGAGAACAAGGGGTTGTGGAGATTTCAATGCTCCAAGAGCATTTAGGGCCTTTTGTGAGTTGAGAAAGATCCCAAGCTGGTCTAGTAAATTAGCACAGAACATTATCTCCCCTGCTGAGCAGTTTATTGCAACCAATTGGACTGTGAAGACAGATGTAGTCCCTAATAGAGCCCCACTGACTTCAAATAAAGGGTATATAGCATGATAACTGACCCTCCTGGGACTTGGAGTCATCCATATAGATTAACACGGATCTAGTGTGACACGAATTGTGAAACAAAAAAGACAAAAACAATGCTCCAGCACTATAGAAGCTTTGTGGTACCCTCCAGTGTGGCATCCTGGGGAGAAGCAGAGTCACTAGTGGCCCAAGAGCTACACCAAGCTTTTCAAAGAGTTTCCTAGCCTAAACCCACAGGGATTAGAGTATGAATTGAGTCTCTTGGCAACATAGGCACTGTTGTGATCGGCTGTGGATGCAGTGAGAGCCATTGGTGACTGCGGGAGTTACTGGGCTTGTAAGACAGGTGCAGACTGAGTGGCATCTCCACAGCATCAACAAGTATGCTCTCAATGGGGACATGCAGAAGGCACAGGTTGCCAGGCAAACTCATCCATACTCAAGCTTCAAAATCACATAGGATCGATAGAAAAGCAAAGCTATAACTCTATCAGCACCCGAGTTGCTGAATGTCCTAGAACCAAGAATGTCCAATTTGCAGTTACAAGAAACACAGAGGCTGCAAATATGAGCCTCCTGTTTGAGGGCCTCCTCACACTCAGCTGACCACCTCGGAAGCAGTCAGCGTGCAAAACGGCCAGACATTCTAGGAATAGAGGTTTGGCTCACGGCAATGAGATTGCCAGAGAAGAACTCAATGGCCTCATCCATTGACCTAAACTCCTCGACTGAGACAGAGAAATCAGTCATTTCCTGAAATGCAGGCCACGGCACCAGTGCCAAGCACCACTAGGTCAAGAAAATGATATTTGAATGGGAAAGTGATCACGACCATGGAGGTCATCGACTACCTCTCACCCAAAATCAAGCTGTGCATCTGAAAATCACAAGGAGATAAAGACAGGAAAATAAAATGGTTCTCAGGCAGTGATGTTTAAATTCATCCACATTTAGGACACCTATCTTCAGTTCATTGAAACCAGCACACTTGAAAATGGTAGGTAGTTTCTCAATGAGGGGCACTGACGTAATTGAGGCTCCCCTTTATGCACTTGCAGTTTTGGCCTTTGTCTGTTTCCTCACCAACCTGAGGGTGTCTCAGGGCTGGACTTTGCCGATCTTGGCCTAGTCGCTCATCAAAATGGCAGTGGAGCCATCCATCCTGAGGGTCCCCACAGAAGGACTCTCGAACTCTTAGACCTCTTTGTCTTTTTCTTGAGGGTGGGGAATAAACTTGTTTCTCTCCACCTAAAGAAGGAGCCCCTATGCCCCAACCACAGATAAATCCGTTTCTGAAATGGAAGTCTTAGCTGACAAAGGGGTACTTTCTTGCTGGGGAAGGGGGGAGGTCCCTCCTCTACTTGTCTTGCCTCAGGGGACACAAGCCACATGAAGAGAAGCTTGAATAGGGGCAGATTAAGGTTCAGTGTTTGGCATGAACTCAGGTTTACCGCCTGATGGAAGATCCCGCCACCTGTGGCTGGGTCACCTACGAGACCATGTCCATCTAAATGGGGGCCTCCATTTGGCCATCAGAGAGGATGGAAATGCACTCCTCGAGGTATCAAATGTAACAGACTACATAAGGTTCCCACCTGCAGGGAGCAAGGCACAAGCCCATATTACTTACATCTTTACCAGGGTGGGGTCTTGGAGAGGTAGAACCCATAGATTCCCAAAGGGCATGTGGCTACTGTGACTGTTGGCTTGGAAGGGCCAGGAGCAGACGGTTCTTTCTTCAACTGAGAAATGTAGGAAGTCCCAGGTTGTACAGGGTGCAACTAGACTATGTATCATGTACAGTCCCTGACCATATTACTGAGTGCACCTTAATTTTTTAACAATTATTGATAGCTGAGAGCTAGATATCAATTGTGATTTATCTATCAATGTTATTCTTTATCAAATTATGCTTATAAAATATTTTCCAGGTGTACAAACGATTTTTCCACTAAAATAATACATTGATATAGACTGTGAATGAACATGTAACTGGTGAGAGTATCACTGACATGGATGACGGCAGACATATATCAAGAGCCTGTAGTTGAGGTGAAGTGTTATGAGCTTGACTGCACTGATATATATTTTGTAATTTTTATCAATTATCTGCTTACATTCTAAGAAATATGGGTAAAACAAGTGATTTATAATTAATAAATTTCTTAACATTTATTTGTCGGAATCATCTCTGAGGAGAATTAAGAAGAATACAGTTGAATTAAGAATTACTCCCTTAAAGTATGGTTAATTTTTTTAATTCACCCATCTGGCAACTGCCTTCAAAGGTATAAATCACCAAATTTTAAATTCTAGCTGAGTACTAGGCTATAATCCGTCAAATGAAAAGATGTGGTCAAAAGCTGAATAGTGCTTGAAAATAATTTGCCTTGAAGAATGATTCACTACAATGAAACAACTAAAATCAAAGCTTGAAAGCAGTAACATTCAAGCATCAGAAAGAACTGTGAGGCATAAAGTTTAAGTTAACAAATTCAACGCCTAGATTTTGACTTTTGGAAATCATTGAGTAATTGTTGTAATGTTTTTTTCCCCAAGCATATGATAAAATCCACCAAAATGATGGGATTAGTATATAGCTTACACTGTTTCCTTTCATTTTCAGGTTTGCTTTGGTGACAAGGGCAATTTGAAATTTTGGCATATGAATCTGCATCCTGCAGGTGAGGCTGATTCAGAGATGACAAAATATGAGCTGAAGCTGTTGAAGCATTAAGGCATTGGCATTTATCATTTGATTTAATTTAAAAAAACACTCACCAGCCAGGGAAAGGAAGTAAACAAAATAGGTGATGAGACAGTATGCTCTAAATCCTTAGCACTGACACAAGAGTCATCCAGTATTGAGCTGTAAAGAGCAAAAAAGAAAATTTAGGTTTCGGCACAGATCAAATCCTCTTGAGAATTTTTTTTAAAGGAGCCCATCTGATAACTGTCACCAGGCAGAAGTCATGGTAGACATCAATTTTAGCTTATTAATAGGCTATATTAAATAACAAGCAAAGAAAAACAATACACATACTAAACAAAAAAATAAAAGCAAGAAGGAGGAGGCACAGTCCAGCTTTGGGGGCAGGCTCACCTTGCACCAACACCAGAGTCAAATAAAATACAGGAAGACAGCCTCCTCCAGAAAGTAGAGTCCCATGCCATGTGCACGAACATGTCATAAACACAAAGACAAGCGGTAATGACCACACTCATCCTGGTACTGGGATTTTTTTTAGCCCATATGGTGACTGCCTGCTTGGGCATAAGTCGCCGTACACGACACAGACTACTACTAGGCTATATTAAGAAACAAGTAACAAATAACAATATGTAAATAACAAAAACGCTAAAAAGTACAAGGGCTAGAAAATAACAAAAAGAACAGAGCAAGAAGGAGGCACACTTCGGCGTGAGGGGTAAGCCTGCCTCCCACCCAGCGCAAGAACATGCAACCTACACACACAAAAAAGTCAAATAAAATAGAGGAGGTCAACATACTCCAAAAAGTGAGATAGTCCACTCATCTGTGTACAAGGTACAAGTGGTAGTAATCCTGCTCATCATGATGCCAGAACAGCTAATGTGCGGGAAGATCACCCGGACTAAGATATTCAAAAAGAATGTGCCAAACAGTATGGGGCCCAAAGCAGTCGTTACAATAAGGCGGAGGCGAGCGTTCTATCCTGTGAGTGTGTCTAATTCAGAGATGACAGAAAACAACCTGAAGCCATCAGGGCATTGTGGGGCAGGTCCATGGGAACAGTCACGGCGCAATGGCATGCAACTTTAGGGTCCCCTCGACCATCTCCTATCTTCTTTGCCAAGCAGCCGGAGAGCTGCCCATATTCAGGCCATGTAATCGATGTGAGAAAGAGCGAAACGCTGGTTTGGTTGCCCAGTCCTCGCAGACTCTTAGGCACCCTCATTCCCTGCAATTCCTACATGTCCAGGAACCCAGCAGAAGATAATCTCACCATCCACCCAGCTCTCCAAAACCATGGCATCCCAGATATCGCAAACTAGGGGATGTGGAGATTCCAATGCCATGAGAGAACACAGGGCACTTTGTGAGTCACTACAAATCACAATCAGGTCTCCAAACTAGGCACAGAGCAATATCTCTCATACCGAGCAGTGTATTGTAACCAGCTCAGCCATGAAGAGAGATGCAGCGCTTGGCAGAGCCCCACTGAATTCAAACAGAGGGGATACGGCGTGGAAACCAACCCCCTCTTGGGAGTGAGGCCATCCATATACACTGGCACAGTTCTAGCATGACAGGAAGTGTGCTTCCAAAAGGCACAATGCAATACTCCCAGCTCTGTAGAAGTTTGGGGAGCAGAGAAATGGCACAGTTCTAGCATGACAGGAAGTGTGCTTCCAAAAGGCACAATGCAATACTCCCAGCTCTGTAGAAGTTTGGGGAGCAGAGAAATGGTGAAAAATAGTCAAAGGTGTTACCCTCCGGGGTGGATTCCTGGGAAGAACAAGGGGCGCCACTGGACAGAACTATACCGAGCTCTCAAAGGAGTTTCATAGCCCTGCCCCCAAAGAGGTTATGGTATGACTGGTGTCTCTCGGTGGCATAAGCACAATCAGCTGCGGATGTAGTGAGAGCTGTTAGCGACTGAGCATCACGGAATGAAGAATAATTAGAATATCTATGGCGCAGGAACAAGAGACAATAAAGCTGCGAATATGAGCCTCCCAGGTGAGGCATCAGTCAAATACAAGACCAAAGAAACTTCCAGGCAAACTCCTTTAGAAATAAGTCTGGGTCAGGGTGGAGCCGTGGATGGCGGCAGAAGGGCACCACCTTAGTCTTAACCAAGAAAAACCGAACCGGTTTAATGCCTGTTGGAGTTGATTTTTTTTTTAGGAGCCTATCTGGCAACTACCTACTTGGGCACAAGTCACTGCGCTCACGATAGCCTAACACTAGGCTACTTTAAAATATGAATATGAAAAACAACAACAACAATAAAAGAAAAATGGCAACAAGGAGGAAGCAAGTTCCAGCGTTGGGGGGAGGTCCCCCTGGCGGAGGGACATGCGACTTACAAAGAAAACAACAAATAATACCTAGTTAAATAAAGGGGGGAAGGACGGCCTTAATGTGTACAAACGAGTCCCGAGTACAAGGGAGGAGGAGATCGCCCAAACTGGGACATTCAACAAGAATGTGCCAAACAGTATGGGACACACTCGCTCCCGCGAGTGTGTCCAATTCGGAGACGACAGAAAGCAACCTGAAGCCTTCGCGGCATTGGAGAGTAGGTCCATGGGAACAGTGGCGTCACAGATATCGCGAACCAGGGGATGCGGAGATTCCAATGCCGCGAGAGCACAGGGCACTTTGTGAGTCGCTATAGATCACAATCCTGTCCCCGAACCGGGCACGTCACATAATCTCCCGTATCGAGTGGTGTATTGCCACCAGGTCGGCCGTGAGGACCGACGCAGGGCCTGGCAGAGCCCCGCTGACTTCAAACAAAGGGGATACGGCGTGGAAGCCGACCCCCTCTTGGGACTTGGAGCCATCTGTGTACACTGGCACGGTTCCAGCGTGACACGAGGTGTGCTCCAAAAAGGTCGAACGCAATGCTCCCGGCGCTGTACAAGCTTTGGGAGCAGAGGCGTGGCGACAAATAGCCAAATGTGGTACCCTCGAGGGTGGCGTCCTGGGCAGAACCAGGGGCGCCACCGGCCCGAGAGTTATACCTAGCTCTCGAGAGTTTCCTAGCCCTAAACCCAAAGGGCTTAGGGTATGACTGGCATCTCTTGGCGGCATAGGAACGGTCAAAATCAGCTGCGGATGCAGTGAGAGCTGTTGGCGACTGAGGGAGGCACCAGGCTCTCGCGTACCGGCGAATAATGCACTGTGCACGGTGTAGAGCGAGCGGCATCTTCCCAGCATAGATTAGTACATCTCAATGGGGGAAGTGCGGAAGGCACCGGTCGCCAGGCGAAGCTGCTGTGGTGGATCGAGTCCACCTTCCGCAATACACGATCGGCTGAGGATGCATAAAACTCATCCGTAGTCAAGCTTCGAACAAACAAAGTATCCATAAAAAAGTAAGGCAGTAGCCTTATCAGCACCTTAAGCTCTGAATGTCACCGAACGGAGATTTTTTTTTTTTTTTTTTTTTTAAGAGCTCATCTGGCGACTGCCTACTTGGGCATTAGTCGCCGTATTAAAACTGGCCTAGTTCTAGGCTACTTTAAAATAAAATTAAAGAAAAAAACAAACAAAACACCCCAAAATGGGGAAAGGAAGCAAGCTGGTGCGTCGGGGAGAGGTCCCCCCGGCGCAGGAGCGTGCAACTAAAGGAAAAAAACAAACAAAAAACAAAACAAAACAAAACACAAACCTTGCTTAAATAATAGGGAGAAGGCCGGCCTCCCCCAAAAAGTCAGCAAGTCCACCAGTCAAAGTGCACGCACTCGTCCCGAGTACAAGGGACAGGCGGTAGCGACCCCGCCCATCCCGGTACCGGGACAGGTGTCGTGCGCGAAGATCACCCAGACTGGGACATTCGACAAGAATGTGCCGAACAGTCTGGGGGACGACGCAGTCGTTGCAATAGGGCGCAGGCGAGCGCTCCACCAGATAGCGATGCGTCACACGAGTGTGTCCGATTCGGAGACGACAGAAAGCAACCTGAAGCCGCCGCGGCATTGGGGGATAGGTCCATGGGAACAGTCGCGGCGCAATGGCACGCAACTTTAAGTTCCCTTCGACCGTCTCCCATCTTCTTTGCCAAGCAGTCCGAAGAGCTGCCCGTATTCCTGCCATGTAGTCGGTGTGAGGAAGAGCGAAACGCTGGTCCGGGCGCAGAGTCCTCGCGGACTCTTTGGCGCCCTCATCGGCGCGCTCATTCCCCGCAATTCCTACATGTCCAGGAACCCAGCAGAAGATAATCTCGACATCTGACCGGCTCGCCAAAACCGTGGCGTCACGGATTTCGCGAACCAGGGGATGCGGAGATTCCAATGCCCCGAGAGCACTCAGGGCGCTTTGTGAGTCGCTATAGATCACAATCCGGTCTCCGAACCGGGCACGTCGCGTAATCTCCCGTACCGAGTGGTGTATTGCCACCAGCTCGGCCGTGAAGACAGACGCAGCGCCTGGTAGAGCCCCGCTGACTTCAAACAGAGGGGAAACGGCGTGGAAGCCGACCCCCTCTTGGGACTTGGAGCCATCCGTATACACTGGCACGGTACCAGCGTGACGCGATGTGTGCTCCAAAAAGGTCGAACGCAATACTCCCGGCGCAGTACAAGCTTTGGGAGCAGAGGCGTGGCGACAAATAGCCAAATGTGGTACCCTCCAGGGTGGCGTCCTGGGCAGAACCAGGGGCGCCACCGGCCCGAGAGCTATATCTACCTCTCGAAGGAGTTTCCTGGCCCTAAACCAAAAGGGCTTAGGGTATGACTGGCGTCTCTCGGCGGCATAGGCACCATCGAGATCAGCTGCGGATGCAGTGAGAGCTGTTGGCGACTGAGGGAGGCGCCGGGCTCGCGCGTACAGGCGAGTGATGCACTGCACGCGGCGCAGAGCGAGTGGCATCTCCCCAGCATCGACCAACAGGCTCTCAATGGGGGAAGTGCGGAAGGCACCGGTCGCAAGGCGAAGGCCGGTGTGGTGGATCGAATCCACCTTCCGCAATAAACGCTCGGCTGCGGATGCATAAAACTCGCATCCGTAGTCGAGCTTCGAGCGAACAAAGGATCGATAAAAAAGTAAGGCGGTAGCCCTATCAGCGCCCCAAGCGCTGAACGTCACGGAACGGAGAATGTCCATGGCGCGGGTACAAGAGACCCTAAGGCTGCGAATATGAGCCTCCCAGGTGAGGCGTCGGTCGAATACAAGACCAAGGAAACGGTGCGACTCAACCACATCCAGGCGCACCCCATTAAGAAACAAATCTGGGTCGGGGTGAAGCCGTGGATGGCGGCAGAAGTGCACCACCTTAGTCTTGGCCAAAGAAAACCGAAACCTGTGCGCTTCGGCATAGCGAGAGACGCGGTTCAATGCCTGTTGGAGTCGACGCTCCAGAGTTGGCATCTGGGCCACGCCAAAAGAGATCGAAAGGTCGTCCACGTAGAGCGTAGCGAGAACATCTTCCGGCAGCACCGAGGTGATGCCGTTGATGCTCAGGGCAAAGAGTGTGACACTGAGGACACTTCCCTGCGGGACACCCTCTTCCTGCTCCTTTGGGCCGGAGAGGGCTCCCCCCACCCGTACGCGGAATCGACGATCTCGCAAAAATTCAGATATAAACATTGGGAGGCGTCCCCTCGCCCCCATCGTGTGGAGAGTCTCCATGATACCGTATCGCCATGCGGTATCATAGGCCTTCTCCAGATCGAAAAACACCGTGGCGTAGTGCTGTCGACGAAGGAAAGCCTCGCAGACGGCGTTTTCCAGTCGGAGCAGAGCATCCGACGTGGAGTGGAACTTACGGAAGCCGCACTGCGCAGAAGACAGATGGCCTCCGCTGTCCAGGAAATAGGCTAATCTAACATTTACCAATTTCTCCATCAACTTGCACACGCAAGAGGTTAGAGAGATTGGGCGGAAACCGGTCGGAGTAGAGTGATCTCTCCCCGGCTTGCGAAAGGCGAGCACAGTAGCGATTCGCCAGGAGTCTGGGAGAAGACCTTCCACCCAGATCCTGTTGAACAAATCTAACAGAAAGGCCATGCCTCGCTCACCCAGGTGTCGAAGCATGGCGTACGGGACATCGTCCGGACCATGGGCGGTGTCCGCGCACGAAGCGAGAGCGGAACGCAACTCACTCACAGTAAACTTGTCGTTGAAGGGTTCTCCGCCTCTGGAGGTAAAGTCCAGCCGGCGGCCTTCCGCGACATCACGAGGTGCATTGAATGCTGGCGGAGCAGCATCACGGCTAGAGAATGCGGAAAAAGCGATCGCTAAGGATTCCGCCACGGACGCGGGGTCCGAGATTGCGGTCCCATTCTGCTGGAGAACGGGAGGAGGGTCCTGCAAGAACTTGCCCCGAATCCTTTTGACTCGCTTCCACACCTCAGCTAAAGGGATCTTCCCGTTAAGTGAAGACACGTATGCCCGCCAAGAAGAGCGGCGGGCGTGCTTCGAAATATACCGGAACCTAGCCCTAGCCCGACGAAATTCAGCGACAGTGAAATCGTTCGGGCGGCGCTTATAGCGCATGTAGGCATAACGCTTCTGTTTGAGGGCCGTCTCACACTCGGCCGACCACCATGGGAGTGGTCGGCGTGCAAAACGGCCAGACGTCCTAGGAATAGTAGTCAGGCCCACGGCAATGAGGTTGCCGGAGAAGAACTCAACGGCCTCATCTACCGACCTAAACTCCTCGACTGAGATAGAGAATTCAGTAATTTCCTGAAATGCAGGCCACCGCGCCCGCGCCAAGCACCACCGAGGTGGTCTCTCAGGCGGCAGTTGCCCTGAAAATGATATTTGAATGGGAAAGTGATCACTAACATGGAGGTCATCGACCACCCCCCAATCAAAATCAGGCTGTGCATCCGAAGAGCACAAAGATAGGTCAAGGCAAGAAAATGAAGCGGTTCTCGGACAGTGATGCGTAAACTCATCCACGTTTAGGACACCCATCTCAAGCTCTTCGATCAGATCGGCAAGGACTTGTCCCCTGGGATTTATGGAGTAATCTCCCCAGAGAGGATGCCTGCCGTTCAGATCTCCAAGCAAGAGATAGGGCCTCAGGAACCGTGCCACGACGCGGCGGAAGTCCCCCGCGTCATAGTCAGCTGACGGTGGAATGTACGCACAAATGATAGTATACCTCCTATCCAGGTGCAGCTGCACAGCCACTGCCTGAAAGGAGGTATCTAAAGAGAAAGGAAGAACGGAGACATCATGCCGGGTGTAAACCGCGCATCCCCCAGCCCGGCCATCCCGCGGTGGTGGGGTCGCAAGACCCTTATACCCCGGGAGGGCAGGCAGGGGGCACGCGCCTAGCATGGTCTCCTGCAAAAAAATAGCTAACGGGGAACGGGAGGAGGCGAGCCTCCGCAGCTCCTCCCAGTTGGCCCGGAGTCCACGGCAATTCCATTGAAGGAATATGCCCTCCAGGCCTAGCTCGGAGGAGACGCGGGGGCCCTCCTCGAACTGAAGACCCTCACGGGAATGGCCGTACGCTTACCGGGGGCAGAACCCCGGGCGCTGTTGGCCGGACAAAGCGCTGAAGGCACTGTCGCCTTCGAGGACTTATTGGGGGAGGTTGGGCTCGCCATGCGAGTCTTTTCCTCCCTCCGCCTCGAAACCTTAGGCGGGCGTTGCGGCTTCGGAGGCGGGGAGCCCTCTTTTCGAGGAACCACCGTCTCCGAGCCACTCGCTCCACCTCGGAGCGTGGGCGAAGGAGCCAAAGCTCCTTTGTTGCTGTACTCCTTTCGGGGGACAGCTTTAGGAACCCCGGAAGATGGCCTAGCGACCATCTTCAGGGGTGTTGCCTCCTGTGAGTCTAACGACTCGGTGGAGGCGCGTGGCCGTTTCGCCTTGCGGGAAACGGTCACGCTGGGGGAAGAGGGGGAGCCCTGGTTTTAGCCGGGGCTGGGTATGAACCCTTTTTGCCGCCAGCTTTACCAGGGGAGCGCCCGGGTTGGGTAGAGCCCGCAGAAGGGCTCCGAATGGGCGCGGAAACCACCGTGCTCGTTGGCCTGGATGGGCCAGGAGCAGAGGGTGCTTTTCTAACTATTGAGGCATATGACGTCCCAGGCAGAGCCGGGCGCGCCAGGACCAAGTCCTTAGCCTCGCGGAATGAGAGTCGATCCTGGGCCTGAATGGCCAGGATTTCTTTCTCCATGAGATATGCACCACATTGCTTCGAAGAAGCAGGGTGCGGCTCTCCGCAATTGACACACTTGGCCACACACGATTTGGACTTATTGTGTGCGACCTTGGAGCAATTTACACAGACTTCGGGTGACCCCGACTTTGCACGTCTACATGAGCGATTCGTATGGCCGAAGCGGTGACAGTAATAGCACCGCCGCGGCAGTGGCACGAATGCCTTCACGCGGTAGCGGTACCAACCGGCACGCACCGACTCAGGGAGCTTGTCACAGTCGAACGTGACGAAGAGTGTAGGGGTGGGTCTCGAAGCCCCTCCCTGTTTTCTCATCACACGTTCTACCTTGACCGCCCCATGGTCGGCCAGCTCTAGGGTGATGTCCTCAATGGAGTAGTCAACGAGTTCCCTCGCATAAACTACTCCTTTCACAAAGTTCATGGTAGAGTGCAGCGTCACACTCACCGGGGTGCCATGAAGTGTCCGAAGAGCACTTATCTTGGCCGCCTCGGAGGGATTCGCCGCATTCACCAGAAGGCTGCCGTCCGAGAAACGGGTCACCTTCGGCTCTCTACCAATTGCACTAGCTAATCCTCTCCTCTGATGGATCATGTTGCCCTTGGACAACATGGTGCCATCAGTGGAGCGAATAACGAGGAAGCGTTTGAAGCCAGCGGGCTCGAAAACGCCAGGTAACCTCTGAATGAGGGGCCCCGATGTCATCGAGGCTCCGCCCTGTGCACTCTTGGTCTTAGTCAGGGGCTCCGCACACGAGGGGGTAGAGGGGCCGGATGTGCCGATCTTGGCTTGGTCGCCTACCAAAGTGGCAGCAGACCCATCCATCCCCGCAGCCCCCGCGGATGGAGAGGAGCCCCGAGTCTTTTTCGTCCTTTGTCTTTTTAGTCTTTTTCTTTTTTGGAGAGGAGGGCGGGGAATGAATCCGCTTTTCACCTCCGCCGGCAGAAGCCCCTAGGCCAGATGGACCGGCCTCAGCCAGGTCCCTCTCCGAAATGGAGAAGGTCCTGGTTGTCGTAGGGGCACCTGTCGGAGGAGATCCCTCCCCTCCTTCTACTGCCTCGGAGCCCTCAGCCATTTGACGAGGACCTTGCATAGGGGCGGACTCGGGTTCGGTGCTTGGCGCCGAGCCCGAATTCCCCCCCATGGAAGGCCCTACCGTCTGAGGCTGGGTCTCCTCAAGGACCATGTCTATCACGGGAGGGGCCTCCAGTTGGCCATCCCCTCCCAGGACATTGCAGGTCCCCTTGGCAGTGTCGCCAGTCTTGTTTGGGGAGGCACAGGCCTTGACCCCGGCAAGGTTTAATATTTTTGCCAGCAGGTCTTTTGAGGGAAGCGACCGAAGGGGCCTGGCTTGCCTCTCCCCCCTAAGGGGGTTTGCCCTACCGAGCCGCTTTGATGGGGAGCGGCTGGCTAAGGGCTGCCTGCTGGCTTTCTTGGCAGTCCCCTTGGAAAGAAAAGAGGGGACTGCCGCTGGGAAAAGGGAGGTGCCCGAAAGCACCTCCAGAGAAGGGGGTGAGGGGGAGTCCCCTGCACCCGTAGGCGAAGGAGAGGAGTAAGCCTCCTCTCCGGTTAGAGAAATATGGAGGGTCCCCTGTGCAAGCACAGGGGGGGGGACCTCCATTTTTTTGCTGGAGCTGCCCGAGGGCGGCTCCGTTGTTCTTGGGGAAGTTGGGGGTTGGGTTTTTTTGGTGTGAATTTCATCATTGGGCATGGTGACCCTTCTTTTAATACGGGATGCAATAGCGCACACCTCTCGCAGTAGCCCGCACTGCGAGAGGTGCTTACAGGCCCAGCAGAGCCAGGCGCCGCCATTTGGGACCACCCCTCCCGCCTGGTGGCCTGGCAGTCCATCGGCATGGCGGCTCCACCTTGGACACGGCGTATAAATGATAGATTTTGAAGACGAGAGGAAAAGGGATGTGAGGAAGGTATGGGTGGGGATGAAGCAGGTAGTTAAAAACAAGCCACCCCAGACCGGAGCTCAGGGGTTATGGAACATTGTCCCCCACCCCCTCAGCCCCGATGCGGGATGGTTTGCTGAAAGGAAGGTCAGCATCTACCCTGTGAAATTAGAGGCTGACCAGAGAAAGTTGTGGGAGAGGTTCTGTGAAAAGAGAGGAAACAAGTGTTTTGAAGGAAGGAAGAGAGGCTAAGCTGGGGCCGGACGGGGTGCTGAGTCCCGTCAGCACGGCGGCCAGGATGGCAAATCGCCGCGCCCCTTACGGGGCACCGAACGGAGAATATGCATGGCGCGGGTACAAGAGACCCTAAGGCTGCGAATATGAGCCTCCCACGTGAGGCGTCAGTCAAATACAAGATCAAGGAAATGATGCAATTCAACCACTTCCAGGTGTACATGTGAGTGCATGCGCAATATATAACCTTAAGTCTTAGAAGATAAGGTTATTTAGCCTCTGCCTCTCAACTGTTGGTGTACTACCTGCTCATGGTCCCCCTGCCTTTAACTGAAGGTACGTCCAACAAATGAGTGCCGGGGGGTATAACCCGGGCTGCTCTTGCAGAGTGACGTTCTTGGTGTCCTCTACCTCCCGAGTCTTTTTTCAGAGAAGTGAATTTTTGCAATGGTGCCATAGTCAAACATCTGATCTTCCACCATTGCTTCATTTCTCTTTACTCAGGTTGATGTGAATCTGAGTATCTTTATTTCTCCAGTTCTTCTCCTTTTTCACTTCTTCCCCTCTGCTTCCTTTCATCCTCCCATGAAGCTGCCCATCATGACCATTGTCACAGCAACACAGCTGCTGCTGGTGATCAGATTATAAGGCTGGGTAATGGCAGTTATCCTAGTCGCCATGCACTAGCAGGGAAGGTGGGAAGGTCTTTTGACCTATTGTGAGTTAACGCCCGTCTAAGCATGGCAGGCCAATGCCAGTAGGTTCCTCTCCTGCCCATCACCTTTGTAGAGTATGAGCTAGCTCTTCTAGGCCAAAAGCTGAAAAGGTTGACATTAAATTGATAGCGTACTGCACAAATAATCTAATTCCAACCATCCTTTTCCTAACCCCCTCTCAGACTCTTGCTTTTGATTGGCTGTTTCTAATTTGTTGTGGTAATATTCATGTGAATCCTGGCCCCCCTACTCTCTGCCACACTGGTTGCGTTCTTTACTCCAATATAAGAGGGCTACACAAGAATATCAAAGAACCTTACTGTTGACAGTCATCCCTATGACATAATTATATGCACAGAAACTTTGGTTTCCGACTATCGCCACAAATCTATCTGAGCTAAAGATCCCTAGGTTCTGCCAGCCCTTGCTTATTCGCCGTAACCCAGGAAATCGTCGGCGGGGAATGTCCATTTATATTCTTGATGGTTTCTCATCTCATAGAAAAACTAGGAATGTGGCTGTCATGAAGTAAGGGCCTTGCACATTTGTACCCAAATCCACAACTTTTATATTTTGTGTGCTTATCGCAACCCCGATTGCGATGATACCATATATGATTGCCTATTAACAGCCATGGCCACCATCCAGTCTGATGATTGCGAAGCAGTTTTTGTTTTTGTTGGTGATTTCAATGCTCACCTTCATGAATGGCTTGAGTCTGTATCACCAACAGATATTCATGGTTGTGCAGCATATGATTTTGCTAGTGTTTCAGGCTATTCACAGTTGGTGTCCAGCCCTACTTATCATGCTGGTAACTGTCTCGACTTAGTACTTACAGATGTACCTAATATTGTTAAAACAGAAATTAATGCACCCATAGGTACATCTAATCACTCTGCCATCAGTTTCAAACTTGATCTTAGGCAACCTGTCTCTTCTTATACTATTATGAAGGAGATTTATGTAAAAAACATGGTTAACTGGAATAATGTCTGTGATGATGTTTCCAGGATCTGATTAGGGGCCATTCTTTGCAGTGCTGAGCCCATGTCCGCTTTCAATGAACAGATACTTAGTATTATTTCTCGCCAAATTCCTGTTAAAAGGATCTCATACCGGTTCAATTATAAAGCCTGGTTTACAGTGGAATGCAAAACTGCTCAGGATGCCAAACAGGCAGCATACCACCACTGGTCTCAGCTACGCACAATAGAATCTTGGAACAAGTATGTTCTATCAAGATCTCAAGCAGAGAGGATTTATCATGATGCAGAAAGGGAATATCTGAGCTCTGCCAATGTTAAATTGTTAAGTGCCACTGATCCACATAAAAGGTGGTCAACACTTAAATCAGTGGTCTTTGGCTGCAGCTCATCACTTTCCCCACTGCTTTCTGAGAACGGTCAACTTATCATGAGTCCAGAGAAAAAAGCTGATCTTTTGATGAAGCACTTTGACTCTAAACTTAGTATAGAGCAATTAATTTTCAATCAAGAAATGGCCATTATGCCTAAAATTGCATTTTGGTCCAAAGAAGTGGAGAAGCTACTCAATGCTCTTCATCCATATGGGGGCACAGATGCCCTTAAGATGTTTCCTTGGTTTTCAAGGAAACTTCTGCTGTAAACGCAAAAAAACTGAGTGCAGTACTTAGATGCCTCATGCGATCTGGATCATTCCCTAGTGCTGGAGGGTGGCCCACATTATGCCTATTCTTAAGGGAACTCCTTCCCCTGATCACTCCAATTATTTTCCAATCTCTATTACACCAATACTTTCTAGTTTTTGAGCACCTCGTTGCAGCTCGCCTTTCCCACTTTCTTGAGAGATCAGGTGTTCTCCCTTGTAATCAATTTGCTTAACCTAAAAAGCTTGGTACAATGGATGCACTTCTTACGATCTCTCACAAGATCCAGTTAGCACTAGACCAGGAGCATGAGGCCCACATAGTTCAACTGGATCTCTCAGCTGCTTTTGATAGACTAAATCATAATGGCTTGCTGAAGAAGTTAAGAGATATTGGTGTTGGTGGATGGATTTTATCTATTTTAGAGCAATTCTTGGTGGGTCGCACCCACAGGGTTTGTGTTCATGCCAACTTCAGTGACAGGCATCCTGTCCACTCAGGCGTTTCGCAGGGCAGTGTTCTTGGACCTCTGCTCTAAAATATTTAGACTGCTGACCTCTTTAGCATCACAAAAATATTATGTATGGTTATGCAGATCATGTAACTCTGCTCACAACTATTGACTCCCCTCACTCTCGCAGCATTGCATCTAATTCCCTCAATGAAGATCTTTGATGAATTTCTATATGGTGCCATACATGGAACATAAAGCTAAACATCGCTAAATCTAAATGTATGTCTATCTCATGAGTTCATAGCCCTTTTCCTCAAAATGAACCTCTCCATGTTGATGGTTTAGCATTGAACGATGTGGACGAACTGGACATTTTGGGAGTTAAATTTGATTCCAAATTAACATTTGAGTGTCACACATCAGATCTCTTGTGACTACTGCTTCACAGAAATTGGGAATCATGAGAAAGGCCTATGCCACCTTCAATGATGCTTCCATGTCCGCCACTTGATTCTGAAGCTTTATTCTTCCAGCTTTGGAATATTGTGCCCCTGTCTGGTCATCTGCTGCTACCTCACACTTGCATGTTATTGACAGAGTCTCTTATACTGCCAGCTTTCTTTGTGGCGGTAATGTCCAATGGAAGCTTGCACATCGCCAGGAGATCAGCAATGTTGAAGAGGTGTGTTCTGTTTGAGGTGTTTTCTTGTCCTTTTCCTAATGGCTATTTAGTTGGGTGTACCTTGGGGGAGTGTGTTCTGATCTAGTTTTCTGGGTACAAAAGTTGGGAATTGGTATTGCTGTGAAATGATTTTCTTCTAACTTATTCTGATCATGTTATTTAACTCTACTCTTTCTTTCAGATGTTTTAGCTATATATTAAACTCTTCTAGCATGGCTTGTCTTGCACAGTAATATTTTGATGTGCGTTTTTAGGTAACAAGCCTTAAAATATAACATAATTTCTTTCCTGCACGTTTAGATTAATACCTGTTTTGAGCACGGATGACCAAAGTGTCCATACATCACTCCTCCTGTCGCTGCCTGGTGTGTGAGCCTTAATGTCCTCCCTTGCTTGACTGCCTCCATTCTGCACTCCCTGGTTTATGCCTAACGCGCTTTCTCGACACCAGTGCCCCAGTGAGGAGCAGTCAGTGTGGGGACAGTCTAAGGATGATACTCACTACCGGTAAAGCTCAAGGTTGCCTTACCAACTCCTTGTGTCCCCGCAACCATACCATTGTCAACTCTTTGACCTACCCTATCCTACTCCCAGAACCTGCCTAACGTATCCTTTCCTCATCCTTACCCCTCACAACCTTATTGTGGAATTCAGCTAGATTTGTTATGGATTGACTAGTGCAGTTTGATTAATTTATTTGTATTATATTATTTTTGTCTATTACTTCAGCTGTATTATCCTTTGAGTTACTGCTGTTAAGTATATTAATTTAAGTACTTAATCCTTTTATCACCATTTCTCACATTAAATTTCATGTAGGTCATCATACAATTTATCGCTCATGGGCCATAGGTACGGTACCATACTGCGACTTACCGGTGTGTACCTTTATTGAGCTTAGATATTCAGTCTAATTCATCTCTCTTCCATACCTCTTTTCCTTTATTCAGGCTAATTCTCATTACTCTCCTATTTCTGCTCTATTCAGTCTACTCTTTGCTCTATCATTTGCAGCTTGCCATCCTGCTGCTGCGCTCGGGGTCATGGATTGGGATTACTTTCCTCTTGAGGAGCGATATCCATTCATTGTTCATCGTGACCAGCAAACAGCACAGGGGATAGGGTTATCTGGGGTTGTCTTGATCATGGGGTCCCTCAACATATTTTTGGGTGCCAAGACCCAGGAACTTCCTGTGGTCGCTGTGAGAGTGTTGTATTTAGCTTTCTATATAGTTGTCAGTACATCAGTGAACACTACGCTAGTTGCTTCAGTCCATACAGTTTGTCCTTTTGTTGTCAAGATGTCTCCAATACTGTAGAGGCTAACACGAGGCTGCATGATGCAGAAGCTGGTGGGTTCAAAGACATTGAAGCTTTGAAGAACAGTTGCAAGTACATTGCCACTGTGGTCAGAAATTTCCAGACATGCTTTGACTCCCTCCAGCCTGAAGCTCAACAGTGCATCGCTGAGATGAACAGTCATCTCAGGAGTTTGTCCCAAGTTCTGTTCCATATAATGGGACTGTGAGAGTAGATCTTCAAGGGTCAGGACCCTCAGGGTTGGAGAAGGGTGTCAAACATCAATCACCCTCTTTGTCAGTCTTCCTCTCATCGCTCTTCTCATTCAGGGCATCGGAAACATACTAAGAAAGCTAAAGGTAAGGCAAAGGTTATAAAAGCCAAACGTCATCACTCCAGTTCCATTAGTCTGTTTTCCAGATTTCCACCCGCTCGTGAGTTCCAGTCGAAGCAACCAAGATGCCAGTCCTCTGATAGTGAGTCTGTGACTTTGTTGATGTTGAGTGTGGATCAGTTGTCCCAACTGTTGATGGGGTTGGACAATCGTGCAGTGCCAAAGCCAGAGAAGTTTGATTTAGCCTCTGGCCAATCTCTCAAGGAATTCCTGTCCATTTTCGCAGACTATTGCCGGAATAATTTCCGTGGTAGCTTTAGCCTGTGGGTCTCAGAACTTAGCCGCTTCCTGGAGGGCAGAATTCACGAAGCCTTTGTAGCTCTTAGGGTTTCAGGAGGCACCTACGAAGGGATCAAAAAGTTGCTAAAGTGGTGTCACAATGATGTTGATAACACTTCCATGTGATATTCCAAGTTCTCGCTCGATTTCTTCGACCTTCACCGGTCGATTTTCGAGGATCATCCTCTCCACACGGGCCACATTGTCCTCGTTGGTCATGTCTGATGGGCGTCCTGGACGGGGGTCATCTTCAAGGGACTCACGACCATGGCGGAACTCCCTATTCCAGTGAGCAATGGTTGCATAGGAAGGGGCAGTGTCAGTGTACATTGCAACCATGCGTTCATGGATCTCTTTTGCATTCTTGCCTTCTTTGGTCAAAAATTTGATCACTGCGCGGTGCTCAACCTTCTCCATTGTTGGAAAATTTGTGATTGACAATCTGCGATCAGCTACTGCCTCTTAAATAGACGAGGCAGGAGCGTGCAGCTGCAGGTCCTGACTTGTCATAACTTGTCCTAACACCCCAACAAACAGCAATCCCCCTTCCTCTGTTTTGCCCTACCGATTTGCAAAACTCATTGACCGGGGCGGTCAATGTAGAGAAACTGCATAGTGTCAATTTTCTTTATGTACATTTAATTCGGGTTGAGGAAAGTGTCCTGGATTTTGGCAAGTGACCTCAATAAGTCAATACTGAACTTAGTTGCACACAGAGCTTACTCTTGAAACTAGTCTTGTGACTCTATCATAAAGTTTAAATGAATAGGGATTTGAATTATGTTCACTGTCTATACTGTGCTACTGTGGACTTGTCATGTTAGGTTAGAAATGAAGCATAAAGTACTAGTGTAATAATTGTATGTTACTGTTTTTTGGAAAGTAAGCAGTATCCCTGTATATAATTTTCGATTCATTGCATTTTTATTACACACTCGCCTGACTTATTTCTCTTCATGACGAATAATTACTAACCAGTTGTAATCCCTCTTGACTTTCACCTTTGCCTATTCTGGTTCATATGTTTTCTAAATGTAAATACTTGTAAATAATTGGGATGGTATATATATTAGGGTACATAAGGTTTTTTTCTCATTAAATTTAAGCTTAAGGATTCCTATTCTTTTCTCTATCAAATGTTAGGGACCTAGAAGAAAGTAGTAACCTTAACAGGGACTGATATGATTACCTTGATGCCAGAATATAAAGGTGGTGCATAGAAGATAAGTGGCAGATTACCAACCAAGATCTTTGAATCGAGTTGGGGCTTATGTAGAAGGTTGTGCTGAGTAACTGGATATCTAACATTTACCAATTTCTCCATCAACTTGCACATGCAGGAGGTTAGAGAGATTCGGCAGATACTGGCCGGGGTAGAATGCTCTCCCTGGTTTTCAAAAAGTGAGCACAATAGCAATTCGCCAGAAAACCCTTATACTCCAGGAGGGTGAGTAGGGGGCAAGAGTACAGCATGGTCTACTGCAAAAAGATAGCTAATGGAGAATGGGAGGAGACGAGCCTCTGCAGCTCCTCCTAGTTGCTCAGAAACTGTGAATTCCATTGAAGGAATATGCCCTCCAGACCTAGCTAAGAGAGGTGGGGGCCCTCTTCAAAGAGAAGACCCTCACGGGAATAGCTGTATGCTTCCCAGAGGCAGAACTCAGAGCACTGTTGCCATCAAGGACTTATTGGGGCACAATTTAGGATCGTTATGCAGGTCTTTTCCTCCCTCAACATCAAAACCTTTGGTAGGGGGGTGGGGGGCAGCTTCAGAAGCGGGAGTCACTACTTTGGAGGATCAACCTTTTCTGAGCCCCCTTGTCAACCCTGGGGGGGGGAGGGGCAGTAGGCAAAGGTCATTTGATGCTGTCCTCCTTTCAGGGGGCTGCTTTAGGAACCCAGAAGACAGCCCAATGACCAACTTCAGGGGTGTTACCTCCTGAGTCTAACAACTTGGTGGAGGCGCATGGCCATTTACCCTAGGGAAACAGACACGCTGAGAGATGGAGGAGGGAAGCCCTGGTTTTAGCTGAGGCTTGGTGTGAACACGTTTTGCTGCCAGCTCTATCAGGGAAGTGCGCAAGGTGAGTAAAACCTGCAGTAATGGAGGGCCCCGGAGCAGAGCAGGCTTTTTTTTTTTAAATTGAGGAATGAGAAGTCTCAGGCAGCACCAGGCGTGCCAGGACCAAGTCCCTAGCTTCTCAAAATGAGATGATCTGTAGCCTGAATGGCCATAGATTTCTTCTCAGGCAATACTCACCACATTGCTTCCAAGAAGCAGGGTGCAGCTCCCCACAATGGACACACTAGGCCATTCAAAATAAGCACTTATTGCGTATGCCCTTGGAGCAACTAACACAGACTTCAGGTAAACCAGACTTTGCACATCTACATGAGTGATTCATATGGATGGCGTGGTGGCAGTAATAGCACTTCTGCAGCAGAGGTAGCGATATGAACCAGTGTACACTGACTCAGAGACTCTCACAGTCAAACGTGATGTGTGAAGGGGTGGATCTTGAGGCCCCTCCATTTTTTTCTCATCACACATTCGAATTTGGCCACTCAATGGTTGGCCAGCTCTAAGGTGATGTCATCTATGGAGTAGCCTACAGGTTAACTCGTGTAAGCAAGTCCTTTCACAAGGTTCATGGTAGAGTGAGAGTGCTATTAAGTGTCTGAAGGGCGCTAATCATAGCCATATCAGAGGGATCCAACATATTTGCCAGAAGGCTCCTCTCTGAGAAACCGTTCATCTATGGCTCTCTATGGATCAAATTAGCTAATGCTTTCCTCTTATAGATCATGTTGCTCTTGGCTAACATACTGCCATTAGTGGAATAAAAAACAAAACACTTGAAGCCAGGGAGGTTCCACTCAACACACTAGTGGCTTTGGTTTTGGTCTGTGCCGCACAACCAGGGAGAGAATCAAGGCCGAATGTGCCCCTCCAGGTACTAAGTGTAATAGGTTACACGGGGTATCCACCTACAGGGGTAAGTTCCCCTCACCATCCCTGATCCCTAGCATGCTGAGCTCCATTTGAAAAAAGAGGAAGTGGGAATGCCAGAACCCATCAGTGTTACTAACTACAGATCTATGAGGTGCCTTAGCAACCTCAGGGTATGACTGTAGATCTTAAGATTCCTCTTACACCTCTAAGGGATTGACATGGTTCACCTGCCAGCATTAGGGGTGGGTGGTTCTGGGAACCAAGGCGGCGAATCCTCTGCCCCATGGTGTCTTGCCATGGTGTTTTTTGTTTTTTTACAGCCCATCTGGCGACTGCCCACTTGGGCAAAAGTCGCCGGACACACAACAGCCTAGAACAAGTCTACTTTAAAATAAGAATGTGAAAACATAATCATAAAATTGGAATAAACTTAACAATTAGGATTTTTATTTTTTTTATTTTATGGAGCCCATCTGGCAACTACCCACTTGGGCATAAGTCGCCGAAAAACACGACAGCCTAGAACTAGGCTACTTTAAAGTAAAAATATGAAAACTTAACAATGATATAAATTGGAAAAACTTAACAATCGAAGCAATCTCCGGCAGCGGGGGGAGGTCCCCCTCACCCTGGTGCAGGAGAGTGCAACCTACAAACAAATCAATAACAAAAAAAAGGAACCTTAAATAAAGGGGAGAAGGCCAACCTCCCCCAAAAAGTCAATAAGTCCACCAGTCATGGTGCACGCACTCATCCCGAGTACAAGGGATAGGCGGTAGCGACCCCGCCCATCCCGGTACCGAGACAGGTAACATGCGCGAAGATCACCCAGACTGGGAAATTCGACAAGAATGTGCTGAACAGTCTGGGGGACGACGCAGTGGTCACAATAGGGCGCAGGCGAGCGCTCCATCAAATAGCGATGCGTCACACAAGTGTGTCCGATTCGGAGACGAAAAAAAGCGACCTGAAGCCGTCGCGGAATTGGGAGATAGGTCCATAGGAACAGTCGCGGCGCAATGGCATGCAACTTCAAGTTCCCTTCGACCGTCTCCCATCTTCTTTGCCAAGCAGTCCGAAGAGCTGCCCGTATTCCTGCCATGTAGTCTGTGTGAGGAAGAGCGAAACGCTGGTCCGGTCGCAGAGTGTCGCGGACTCTTTGACGCCCTCACCGGCGCGCTCATTCCCCGCAATTCCTACATGTCCAGGAACCTAGCGGAAGATAATCTCGAAATCCGCCCGGCTCGCCAAAACCGTGGCGTCACAAATATCGCGAGCCAGGGGATGCGAAGATTCCAATGCCCCGAGAGCACTCAGGGCACTTTGTGAGTCACTTTAGATCACAATCCGGTCTCCGAAACAGGAACGTCGGGTAATCTCCCGTACCGAGTGGTGTATTGCCACCAGATCGGCCGTGAAGAAAGACGCAGCGCCTGGCAGAGCCCCGCTGACTTCAAACAGAGGGGATCCGGCGTGGAAGCCGATCGCCTCTTGGGACTTGGAGCCATCCGTATACACTGGCACGGTACCAGCGTGACACGATGTGTGCTCCAAAAAGCTCGAACGTAATAATCCCGGCACCGTACAAGCTTTGGGAGCAGAGGCGTGGCGACAAATAGCCAAATGTGGTACCCTCCAGGGTGGCGTCCTGGGCAGAACCAGGGGCGCCACCGGCCCGAGAGCTATATCTACCTCTCGAAGGAGTTTCCGGGCCCTAAACCCAAAGGGCTTAGGGTATGACTGGCGTCTCTCGGCGGCATAGGCACCGTCGAGATCAGCTGCGGATGCAGAGTTGTTGGCGACTGAGGAAGGCGGCGGGCTCGCGCGTACAAGCGAGTGATGCACTGCATGCAGCGCAGAGCGAGTGGCATCTCCCCAGCTTCGACCAAGAGGCTCTCAATGGGGAAAGTGCGGAAGGCACCGGTCGCCAAGCGAAGGCCAGTGTGGTGGATCGAGTCCACCTTCCGCAATAAACGCTCGGCTGCGTATGCATAAAACTCGCATCCGTAGTCGAGCTTCGAACGAACAAAGGATCGGTAGAAAAGTAAGGCATTAGCCCTATCAGCGCCCCAAGCGCTGAACGTCACGGAACGGAGAATGTCCATGGCGCGGGTACAAGAGACCCTAAGGCTGCGAATATGAGCCCCCCAGGTGAGGCGTCGGTCAAATACAAGACCAAGGAAACGGTGCGACTCAACCACATCCAGGCGCACCCCATTAAGAAACAAATCTGGGTCTGGGTGGAGCCGTGGATAGCGGCAGAAGTGCACCACCTTAGTCTTGGCCAAAGAAAACCGAAACCTGTGCGCTTCGGCATAGCGAGAGATGCGGTTCAATGCCTTTTGGAGTCCACACTCCAGAGTTGGCATCTAGGCCACGCCAAAAGAGATCGAAAGGTCGTCCACGAAGAGCGTAGCGAGAACATATTCTGGCAGCACCGAGGTGATGCCGTTGATGTTCTTGGCAAAGAGTGTGACACTGAGGACACTTCCCTGCGGGACACCCTCTTCCTGCTCCTTTGGGCCGGAGAGAGCTCCCCCCACCCGTACACGGAATCTACGATCTCGCAAAAATTCAGATATAAACATTGGGAGGCGTCCCCTCGCCCCCATCGTGTGGAGAGTCTCCATGATACCGTATCGCCATGCGGTATCATAGGCCTTCTCCAGATCGAAAAACACCGTGGCGTAGTGCTGTCTACGAAGGAAGGCCTCGCAGACGGCATTTTCCAGTCGGAGAAGAGCATCCGACGTGGAGTGGAACTTACGGAAGCCACATTGTGCAGAAGACAGATGGCCTCCGCTGTCCAGGAAAAAGGCTAATCTAACATTTACGAATTTCTCCATCAACTTGCACACGCAAGAGGTTAGAGAGATTGGGCGGAAACCGGTCGGAGTAGAGTGATCTCTCCCCGGCTTGCGAACGGCGAGCACAGTAGCGATTCGCCAGGAATCTGGAAGAAGACCTTCCACCCAGTTCCTGCTGAACAAATATAACAGAAAGGCCATACCTCGCTCACCCAGGTGTCGAAGCATGGCGTACGGGACATCGTCCGGACCATGGGCGGTGTCCGCGCACGAAGCGAGAGCGGAGCGCAACTCACAGTAAACTTATCATGGAAGGGTTCTCCGCCTCTGGAGGTAAAGTCCAGCCGGCGGCATTCCGCGACATGACGACGTGCATTGAATGCTGGCGGAGCAGCATCCCGGCTACAGAACGCGGAAAAAGCGGTCGCTAAGGATTCCGCCACGGATGCGGTGTCCGAGATTGCGGTCCCATTCTCCTGGAGAAGGGGCGGGGGGGTCCTGCAAGAACTTGCCCCGAATCCTTTTGACTCGCTTCCACACCTCTGCTAAAGGGGTCTTACCGTTAAGTGAAGACACGTACGCCCGCCAAGAAGAGCGGCGGGCGTGCTTCGAAAGATACCGGAACCTAGCCCTAGCCCGACGAAGTTCAGCGACAGTGAAATCGTTCGGGCCGCACTTATAGCGTATTTAGGCATAACGCTTCTGTTTGAGGGCCGTCTCACACTCAGCCGACCACCATGGGAGTAGGCAGCGTGCAAAACGGCCAGAGGTTCTAGGAATAGTAGTCAGGCGCGCGGCGATGAGGTTGCCGGAGAACTCAACGGCCTCATCTACCGACCTAAACTCCTCGACTGAGATAGAGAATTCTGTCATTTCCTGAAATGCAGGCCACCGCGCCCGTGCCAAGCACGCCCGAGGTGGGCTCTCAGGCGGCAGTTGCCCTGAAAATGATAATTGAATTGGAAAGTGACCACTACCATGTAGGTCATCGACCACTCCCCAATCAAAATCAGGCTGAGCATCCAAAGAGCACAAAAATAGGTCAAGGCAAGAAAATGAAGCGGTTCTCGGACAGTGATGCGTAAACTCATCCACGTTTAGGACACAGATCTCAAGCTCTTCGATCAGATCGGCAAGGACTTGTCCCCTGGGATTTATTGAGTAATCTCCCCAGAGAGGATGCCTGCCATTCAGATCTCCAAGCAAGAGAAAGGGCCTCGGCAACCGTGCCACGATGCGGCGGAAGTCCGCCGCGTTGAAGTCAGCTGACGGTGGAATGTAAGCAGAAATGATAGTATACCTCCTATCCAGGTGCAGCTTCACAGCCACTGCCTGAAAGGAGGTATTCAAAGAGAAAGAAAGAACGGAGACATCATGCCGGGTGTAAACCGCGCATTCCCCCAGCCAGCCCATCCCGCGGTGGTGGGGTCGCAAGACCCTTATACCCCGGGAGGGCGGGCAGGGGGTACACGCCTAGCATGGTCTCCTGCAAAAAGATAGCTAACGGGGAACGGGACGAGACGAGCCTCCACAGCTCCTCCCAGTTGGCCCGGTGTCCACAGCAATTCCATTGAAGGAATATGCCCTCCAGGCCTAGCTCGGAGGAGACGCGGGGGCCCTCCTCGAACAGAAGACCCTCAAGGAAATGGCCGTGCGCTTCCCGGAGGCAGAACCCCGGGCGCTGTTAGCCGGACCAAGCGCTGAAGGCGCTGTCGCCTTCGAGGACTTATTGGGGAAGGTTGGGCTCGCCATGCGATTCTTTTCCTCTCCACGCCTCGAAACCTTAGGCGGGCGTTGCGGCTTCGGAGGCGGGGGGCCCTCTTTTCGAGGGACCACCGTCTCCGAGCCACTCGCTCCACCACTAGGCGTGGGCGAAAGAGCCGAAGCTCCTTTGTTGATGTCCTCCTTTAGGGGGACAGCTTTAGGAACCCCGGAAGATGGCCTGGTGACCAACCTCAGGGGTGTTGCCTCTAGTGAGTCTAACGACTGCCAGAAAAAGGGATGTGAGGAAGGTAGGGTGGGGATTAGGAAGGTAGGGTGGGGATGAGGAAGGTAGGGTGGGGATGAGAAAGGTATGGGTGGGGATGAGAAAGGTATGGGTGGGGATGAAGCAGGTTGTTAAAAAACACCCACCCCAGACCGGAGCTCAGGGGTTAGGCAACATTGTCCCCTCCCCCCTCAGCACCGATCCAGGACATTTGGCTGAGAAGGTCAGCATCTACCCTGTGAAATTAGAGGCTGACCAGAGAAAGTTGTGGGAGATGTTGTATGAAAAGCAAGGAAACAAGTGTTTTGAATGAAGGAGAAGAGGCTAAGCTGGGGTCGGACGGGGTGCTGAGTCCCTACAGCACGGCGGCCAGGATGGCAAATCGCCGCGTCCCTTATGGGTGTAGTAGATAAAGGAGATGGAGAAACACCCAATCCACTGGAAGATTCTTGTGGGGGTGCCCCGAGAAATCACATGGGTAAAGGGGGCAAAGGAAAAAAACCACTTTGCCTCATAAAGATGGTTGGAGAGCCCCTTTCCTGGTCGAAGTGGTGATGTCATGGTTTACCTCATCTGCCCAAACACCAAGGTTTAGCCAGGATTGGCTATATGCAATATAAGTTTTGTAAGTTAAAAATTGTTTGGCAACAAATGAAATTCCAGAAATTTGTGACCATAAAAAAGAGAAAAAAGCAGGTAGTGAGCTAAATCCCATCTCAGGTTTTCAGACTTTTCTAGTCTCCACCTTGGGTGCATCAATGATTGGTGTTCCCATCTGTGCAGCGATGCACACTGACCAAAGTTGTCCAGTGGACTCATTCCCTCCCCCAAACAGAGCAGCCACAGATGCAGGGTGACAAGGATTTCATTACTAGGTCATACCCACAAGTCAATAAACTATTTATATTAATTTAATGAGCAACAATAAGCAATTGTACAAAATTTATAACAATCAGGACCATACATAACAAATTAATGAGCTGATTGTGATAATGATCAATGAGTGAGAAATTAAGAGGAAGTCAAAAATGAAAAAATAAACATTATTTCATTATGCCACCAATTAATGAAGGCATCAATGTGACAAGATAATCATGAGAAAAGCCAAACTCATTTTTGTTTCTACTTTCTTTCTTTTTTTGCAATGAATACAAAAATAAGTAGAACAAAAAAAATTTCCTCTAATTTAAAACAAAATACTAATAATGACTGTGCTGAAGGAAGTAAAAAAAAAATAAAAGTGAAAGTATGTGGAAGACACCCACAACTCTTCCAGCATTTTTTTTTTTTTCATTTTAAAGGGGAAGGGGGCTCATCTTCCAACTGCTATCAATGGCATAGTCACTGAATGATCCTCCATCAGGCGTTGGAGGAGATGGAAGGTACTGTATCTGTGGGGGTAGGTATTGGGGTGGAAAGGGCAAACAATTCTTAAATGTTAGGTGCAGCAAGGTTGTCAATACTATACCCAACATCCCAAAAAGAAACAATGACTGGTGGAGTCAAGAAAAGAGAGGCTTACTTTGTATTTGCTTCATCTTCATATGAATTAATATGAACACCTAGGGTGGTGGAATCCATAGTAAAGTTGTCTTTATCAATGGCACGATCATCACTTACATTGGAAGTTATTTGTGTAGTTTGGATTCCATTTTTGCTCTGAGAAAGAATAAATTATATAGAAGTATTTTAAAAGAGGTGCAGCATCATTTTGTGTTGCAATGGTAGATTATGTTGCAAAAATTGGTACCATCTGCAGTGTATTGCTACTACAGGATAAAGCAAATATTTCTACACAACATTGTCTAGGTTAGGTTGTACTTAGTAATTTACTCAAACAACAATTATTAACATGTATAACATTTTAAAAATGAAGTACTGAGGAAACATCTTTCTGATCAGGATAAGCATGAAAAAAGGCCAATTTGAGTCATAAAATGAGCCACAAGGCAATACATTCTAATTTACTTTAAAACACAAAGGCCAATAAATAGATCTCTGCAGGGTTTTGAAAATGTAAATTGTGGAGGTATGAGATAGGAAAAATATATGGCAAAGTAAATACCCAATACACCAAGTAACCACAGAGGAACACTTTGGAAGCTAGAGACTGAGTGGCCACAACTTTCTTGAACCTAATCCTGTTGGGCAATAAAGGCTGGTCACTTTGCAAAGTAAAAGACAATGCAGGTATAAAATACTTGGCCTTCATGAGTGCACAAAGCATTCAGATTAAAGAAAGACACTCCTTGGTGCTAATGAAAGGTTAAAATTAGATCTTACATTTAATTTTTCCAACAAAAAGTCCACTTTCCTCTCTTGATGTGTGGGCATTGATGATTTTAATTCATAAAGCATTTGTTTGCCACCGAGAGATTCAAATGTTATTTTCCCAACAGGGTCCTGAAAAGTATAAATTTAGTCAACTAAAAGGGGAAAAAAAGAACATGGTTCAAGAGGCAGGAATGGAGAAATATTAACACATTACAAGATAGAAATTCAAGTGCTTACTAAATGAATATGAAGAAGCAGCAGTTAATATGAGTTTTAGTGAAAAATGGTTGAAGTATTGTTTAACAATTTAATACTGCTTACTCAAATATTCACTACATATTCACCCGAAATAATGATTGGTTAGAAACTAGAGACAGAGACAAAGAACTTCCACCATCTCAGAACACCTAAACTACCTATTTATCTGGAACAACCCTGCCACACCAACTCCTGACATCACACTATGTTCACCAAACATATCCACTAAAACAATATGGAAACCGCATCTACCATCTCCAAATCATCATCACAAAAAATGACCTCATGAAGCCCACACCCCTTTCAATCTAATGCACTTATACAAAGGTTATTGATTTTTTTTAAATAAAAAAAAATATTAAAAAATTTATTAATTTTATGTTAATTTTTATTAAGTTTTATGTGAAATCTAATATTGCTTAGTATATTTATAACTAAACAGAATTAGAATATGTGAATTAAAAATACATATAACTCAAAGCAGGCTTACCCTCTGTAAGCCTACCTCATCATGTTGAAACCTGTTCGGGGCTCTATCAGTGAGCACTAGCCTCTAGCCCTTAGGCCTCTCAGTCAGTTACTATTAAGGAGTCACAAAGCAATAAAAGCTTTTTATCATGCTGTGAACCCTTCAGGGACAAAAAGAACTATGAAATAGATTTGGGGGGAGCGTGTTAGAAGTGTCATGAGAAGACGGTTGGATGAATCCATGTAACAAAATATCCTCACCTATGGATGTGCAGCACACCTTCTAATTCTACTAGAGATTAATAATGTAAAAGAGCATGTGGTTAATATAGTAAAATATTTTCAAAACAATCATTATGCTGCTGCAAGATATTGCCAGGAAGGTGGTCAATGTCTAGTCATGCCCCAGGATACTAGATGGAACACTAAGTCACTCTCTGAAAATCTATATAAATAACTGGCCAATTATCATGAAGATCTGTGAAGTCAACAGGAAAATTATTGACCTTGGTGTAAAGAATAAAGTGTCCAATCTTGAGCTAAAATGATCTGCTGAGGAACTATTGGCAAGATTGCAACCAATAGCTAAGGCTCTAGACCAGGCACAGAGAGACAACTGTAAGATCGCTCAAGCAAGGGAAAAACCCTCAATGAAGAGGTGAATATTGCCATGGAATGCACCTGCGATAAATTTTCATCACTTGTTCTCATCATCCTGAAGTTTCAGGCAAAATCACCTCCTTTCCAGTCATTCAAGTTTATTGACTATGACCAAAAGCCTGTCAGCTTGTGAATGGAGGGAATCTCATGGAAGTTTCTTGGGCAGAGATATCCCCTCAGCAGTGCATCAACTTCTGAGTGCCATAGCCTCATCATTTGAGGTAGAACGAGTTTTCTCCTCCTATGGACTAGTGCTTTGAAATTGAGGAAACGCCTTGGCACTGAGAAGGAAGAAAACTTGTATTTCTTTTTAAGTCAATGAATACCCACACATCTCCTCATAGTCATGATTATGCTTAAATCTTTTGTTATTTTTCATTTCTGTTTGGATTATTTGTTCATTATCAAATTTAATTTAACCAGTTGTATTCAAGTGGAGTTCATTTATTGTATATTCTATTACAAACAAGGTTTTTTCTTGTATTAAACTGAGGTAATAAACATTATTATTTTATATATAATTACACTAGTATGGCTATCTAATTACTTTGGCAATTAAACATGAAAATTATATTTTTGGTTGATAATCAATTTATTAACTGACATAACATAACAAATTAAACATGAAATAACTGCTACAGGATATTGTTTAGCATATTTATAACCAAAAAAGAATGAATTACCCCTATGAATTAAAAAACACATAACTTGAAACAGTAATATGACTCCCTGGTGCCTGAAAATAACAGTACCTAAGTAAATAGTTGAGGCAGAATATATTAGGAGCAGTGAATCATAAAGATCTGTAAAGTAAACAGGGAAATTAATGATCCTGATGTACTTAGTTAATATGATATCCAATCTTGTTAAAATAATTAACCTTGACTGATGAAAATCATTTGTTTGATTTTTGAGTTTTCAAATAAATGTAACAATTTTTTTATAAATATTTGATTAAAATCATGATTTAAATCAGTGATTTAAATCAAACAACCTTGACTTAGACTACAAGTGAACTGACAGAGTTTATAAACTTTATTAAACAAAAGCTCCAAGGATACTTAGTCACTGAGTTCAGCAACATAAAGCCCAGACACACTTTGCAAGAATACACTCAACAGCAAGGTACAAACACATCTTGGGAAACTTAACAAGCTATAACCAAAACTTATAGCCAGATAGGGCATGGTGACAAAGGTTTAAAGGTGGTACCTGCAAGGCTAACATCATAGGCAGAACCAGCAGTACCACCAAACAGAGCTAAATTGTTTTGTGAAAGCAGTTGCATTGTCCTGCACCCAAAAGGTTAGGGTATAATTGACATCTCCCATCAGTATAGGTACCATGGAGATCAGCCATGCATGAAATAAATCAGTGTTGGTAAGGGAGATGCTAAAATTAGGCAACAAGCACATAATGCACACTGCATACCATAAAGCAAAAAGCATCTCCCCACCATCAACAAGGAGACTCTCTACAGGGGATGCGAGGAAGATGCTGGTTGCCCAATGAAGAGCAGTGTAGTAGATCGAGTCCATCTTTGGCAATTTACATTCAGCTAAGGATGTTTAGAACCTGTATCTGTATTCTAGCTTAGAATAAACAAAGGGAAAAGAATTATCCCTATCAGCACTCCAGGTACTGATTGCTATGGAACAAAGAATGTCCATGAGGTGGGTACAAAACCCTAAGGCTATAAAATATGGACCTCAAAGAGGTGTTGGTGAAAAAACAAGAAAAGGAAACTGCATCTAGTTGAGCCCCATTTAGGAACAAGTCCGGGTCAAGGTGAGAAGCCATGGATGATGACATGAGTGCACCACCTTAGTCTTGGCCAAAGAAAACAAACTTGTTTGCTTTGGCATAGCAAGAGATGCAGTTAGAGTCTGTTAGAGTAAATGCTCTAGGGTAGACAGCCGAGTTGAACCAAAAGAGATTGAAAAGTTATCTACATAGAGCAGAGCTGAATCTTCTGGGAGTAACAATGTGATACCAATGATGCCGAAGCTAAAGAGTGACACTGAGGACTTTAGTGGACTGAAGGTGCTTTCCCTACCTATATGTGAAATCAATGATCGCAAGAAACTCAGAAATAAATATTATGAAGTATCTCTTCACCTCCATAGTGTGGAGAACCTCTTATGATACTTTTTTTTACCATGCAGTATCGTAGGCCTTCCCAAGATCAAAGAATACTGTGGACAAGTGATGTGCAGGAAGGAAGACCTTATAGATGGTCTTTTTTAGCTGGAGCAGAACATACAACATGGGAGTCAAACTTATGTAAGGCACACTATGCAGCAAACAGGTGAGTGCCACTGTCTAGGAAAGTAAGCCGACCTAACATTAAACACTTTCTTCTTCAACTTGCACATGCAGAAAGTTAACAGAAATTGAGTGGAAACTAGCCAGAGTAGAGTGATCTTTCACCAGCTTGCAAAAAGCAAGCACAGTAGCCATTCACCAGGAATCTGGGAAGATACTCCATCTAGATCCTGTTGAGTGATGAAGTATGGCCAAGTGTACGAGAATATGCGCACACAAGCTCTAAGGTAGGCTAAGCAAGGCAACAACTGTTATTGTTCTAAGAGTGCGATTTTAATAGATAGCTGCAGCTGCATGACACAGGAATATTTCAAACACAATGACAAAAATAGATTTTTAATACAAACTATGGCAGCGAAATTCGGCACAAAGCGGTGATAAAATGACACAGGAAAGCCTTCCAATAGGGCAAGCAATTGAGCTGTGGTGGAGCGAATGTGAGTGTGTGTAAAAGGGGCCATTCTCCCACCCCTTTTATCTGTACCCTCTCCCTCCCTCTGTAAGAATGTTTGTGTGTGAGTGGGAATGAGGGTTTTTTTATATTTTCTCTTTGTATATATATGTATTTGATTTCATGTATTAAAACTGTTTTTCTTTCTCAGATTGTACTTTGTTTAAAATAATCTTTTATCAAAAGATTATATTTTGAAGGAATAGTTTTTAGAGTTAAATATTTGGAGAATTGTTGATGCTGAGGATTGTTTGGATATACATTTAGAGGTAAGCTAGTCGATAAATTTACTCAGGTAATGCCCACTTATTAGTTTCCCTTCCATGTATAAGTAAATGGGTCATAAACGGAGGATATATCTCTTCTACAGAGAGTGGAAGCTTGGACAGATGGCAAGAAGGGTTCTCTAGACGAGTGCTCCGCCCAGCCCTGAGATGGAGGGCTTTCATACCTCGCTAGACACCTGGACCACCACACCCGCATTGGCTGACAAGCCTGCCTCCTTTTATGTTAGCCTACTACCACCCACCTCCAGCACACAAGTGCCCCTTTTCGTTCAGTTGTTGTTGTTTTTTATTTTGTGTAGATATATTTAAGTAAATTTGTTGTATTCGCCTGTTATAAAATTCTCTTTTGGTATCTTATTTGGATTGGGGAATTTTGCCTCATTATGAAGTGTGCACACTTTCCTTGTAAATATAAATTACTGTAATTATCATTGTACTTTTTTTTTGTAAGTAAAGGGACTGTATATACAATCCGTTTCATTCTCCCTCGATTTCTCACGTCCGGACAGTGTAGGAAGCGGGTTGGATCGATTGAGATTAGAGATATATTTTCAACCCGCTACAGAGCCCTCTCATTACATGTGAGATTGGAGTTTACGTTCAAGTCAGAGTTAGGCTCCGATTGGGGAGAAGGAAGAGATAGCAGGGGATACTCATCGTTTGCTTCTACACACATCCCTTGGAACAGACACACAGGTTCAACAGGATAAGAGTGTCCCTCGCTTGACGGGGGACAAATGGAGCCTATTAGGTTGATTGAGACCTGGGCAAAGGGCTCGGCCACTCTCAGGTGACCTTCTGGAAAAGGTCAAAGGACTTGCAGAAGTCAATAATTTCTTTGGACGCTCCTGGCCAAAAGAAATATTTAAAAACTCGCTGTGCCATCTTGTTATGGCCAAAATGTCCACCCATTAGGCCATCATGAGCCATCTTCAGAACGGTTTCGATATTCATTCTCAGCGCACACAACACGTTGGTTGGGGGGTGCTCTCCAGTTCAACAGAAGAACGGTATACTAACGCATCCTTCACGGTGTATTTGATCTTCCGATTGCCTCAAACCGTTTCAGTCTCCTTCTTCCTTTCTTTTCCCCACAGGGGTTGTAATGGGGGGGGCATTTCTTCTGCGCCTCAGCACAATGAACATTGGTGGTGAGGTCGATGTCTGGGGACAATAGGGGTACCAGAAGCACCCAGCTGAGAAATTGGGTTTGGGGAGAGCTGTGACTCTGTCCAATGAGAATGGAGCAGAATTTCATCAGGACTGCAACTACGTCGGCCCAATATGGCACCGTACCACTGGGAACCTGGTGGCATGACCTAAAAAGTCATGCACCAATGCGAATCTGTTATGCTGAGGACTTATGGGGGGTAGTAGTTTGTTGGAAACTACTATACAGGTGGAACCTGTATCTTGAATGAAAGTCGACACTCAGCAACCATTTACTGCACCATTTTCAAACTGGAACCCACCAGGGGAACTCTTGTTGAACAGGAAATTTACCTGTTGATGTGGGAAACTGGAAGCAGGGGCCATGGCGATGCGGTTGGCAGATTAGGCAAGAGGGTAGCAGAGATTTGGTGGACCTGGTGACTTGACAAGGTCGTCAGTTGAGAATTTTGTGGGCAATTGTAACTTAAGTGCCCAGGGGTGCCACACGTAAAGCATACAATTGGTCTATGGGGGTAGTGGCTAGGCGTAGAGGCGAGTACTGGAGACTTCACATCCTTTTGTTCTCTCGGAAGGTAAGGCTTGCACTTTTACGAAGCCGTTGTTGCCCTTGGGTTGGCTTTGGTTAAACCCAAACCTGTGTTAAGGGAAGGGGGCATGGTTCTTCTTGACCTCCTTGGGGTAGAGGTCATGACTGGAAGCGTGAAGGTCGGCTTCTTCCACACACTCCTTGAAAGTGGACGCTCCTTCTGTCCACTATAAAGGCTCTTAGTTTGTGAGAGAGGGTCAACATCAGTTAATCCCTTAGAATGAAGTCTATTAGTGACTCATAATCATTTGATACTTGGGGGGAATCCAGCCAGAATTGGAAGTTATGCTGTCGCAGCATTGGGGAATAGGTCCCTGGGAACATTTGTGGCACAATAGCACGCAACTTTAAGCTCCTTTCGAACATCTCCCATCTTCTTTGCCAAGCAGTCCAAAGAGCTGCCCGTACTCCTGCCATGTAGTCGGTGTGAGGAAGAGTGAAACGCTGGTCCGGTCGCATAGTCTTTGCGGACTCTTTAGCGCCCTCATCGGCGCGCTCATTCCCCACAAATTCCTACATGTCCAGGAACCCAGCAGAAGATAATCTCGACATCCGCCCGGCTCGCCAAAACCGTGGTCACGAATATCGCGAACCAGGGCATGCGGAGATTCCAATGCCCCGAGAGCACTCAGGGCACTTTGTGAGTCGCTATAGATCACAATCCGGTCTCCGAACCAGGCACGTTGCGTGATTACCCATACCAAGTGGTGTATTGCCACCAGTTCGGCCGTGAAGACAGACACAGCACCTGGCAGAGACCCTCTGACTTCAAACAGAGGGGATACGGCGTGGAAGCCGACCCCCTCTTGGGACTTGGAGCCATCCGTATACACTGGCACAGTTCCAGCATGACACAAGGTGTGCTCCAAAAAGGTCAAACGCAATCCTCCGGGCACTGTACAAGCTTTGGGAGCAGAGGGGTGGGGACAAATAGCCAAATGTGGTACCCTCCAGGGTGGCGTCCAGGGCAGAACCAGAGGTGCCACCGGCCCGAGAGATATATCTAGCTCTCGAAGGAGATTCCTGGCCCTAAACCCAACGGGCTTAGGGTATGACTGGCGTCTCTCGGCGGCATAGGAACCGTCAAAATCAGCTGCGGATCCAGTGAGAGCTGTTGGCGACTGAGGGAGGCACCGGGCTCTCACGCACCGGCGAATAATACACTGTGCCTGGCATAGAGCGAGTGGCCTCTTCCCAGCATAGATTAGTAGGCTCTCAATGGGGGAAGTGCGGAAGCCACTGGTCACCATGCGAAGGTCTTTCGAGCTTCGAACAAACAAAGGATCGATAAAAAAGTAGGGCAGTAACCCTATCGGTGACCCAAGCGCTGAAGGTCACGGAACAGGGAATATCCATGGCGTGTGTACAAGAGACCCTTAAGCTGCGAATATGAGCCTCCCAGGTGAGGCATCGGTCAAATACACAACCAAGGAAACGGTGCGATTCAACCACTTCCAGGCACACCCCATTAAGAAACAAATCTGGGTTGGGGTGGAGCCGTGGATGGCGGCAGAAGTGCACCACCTTAGTCTTGGCCAAAGAAAACCGAAAAGTGTGCGCTTCAGCATAGTGAGAGACGCGGTTCAATGCCTGTTGGAATCGACGCTCCAGAGTTGGCATCTGGGCCACGCCAAAAGAGATTGAAAGGTCGTCCATGTAGAGCCAGGTCCTTCTCCAAAATGGAGAAGGTTCTCGCAGTTGTACAGGCACCGGTCTGAGGAGATCCCTCCCCTCTTTGTATTGCATCAGAAACCCCAGCCATTTGAGGAGGACCTTGCATAGGGGCTGATTCGGGTTCGGTGCTTAGCGCCGAGTCCGGATTCCCCCCCATGGAAGGCCCTACCGTCTGAGGCTGGGTTGCCTCAAGGACCATGTCTATCTCAGGGGGGGCTTCCAGTTGGCCGTTTCCTCCTAGGACATCGCAGGTCTCGTTGGCATCATTGTCTCTAGTCAGGTGTGGGGAGGCACAGGCCTTGACCCCGGCAAGGTTTAATATTCTTGCCAGTAGGTCTTTTGAGGGAAGCAACCGAAGGGGCCTGGCTTCCCTCTCCCCCCTAAGGGGGTTTCAATGGGAAGCGGTCGGCTATGGGCTGCCTGCTGGCTTTCTTGGCAGTCCCCTTGGAACCAAAAGGAGGGACTGCCGCTGCAAGCAGGGAGGTGCCCAAAAGCACCTCCAGAGAAGGGGGTGAGGGGGAGTCCCCTCCATATTTCTCCGGTTAAAGAAATATGGAGGGTCCCCTGTGCAAGCACAAGGGGAAGGGCACCTCCATTTTTTCGGTGGAGCTGCCTGAGGGCGGCGGGGAAGTTGAGGGTTATTTTTTTTAAATTTGTTTATCATTGGGCATAGTGACCCTGTATTTTCTACGGGGAGCAATAGCTCATCACCCCTCGCAGTAGCCCGCACTGCAAGGGGTGCGTACAGGTTTGGCAGAGCCAGGTGCCGCCATTCAGGACCACTCCTCCCACCTGGTGGCCTGGCAGCTCCACCTTACACACGGCGTAAAACTGATAGTGTGTAAATAAGAAAAGAAAAGGGATGCGAGGAAGGTTGTTAAAAAAAAACATCCCAGACCGGAGCTCAGGGGTTAGGGAACATTGTCCCCTTCCCTCTCAGCCCCGATCCTGGACAGTTGGCTGAGAAGAAGGTCAGCATCTACCCTGTGAAATTAGAGGCCGACCAGGGAAAGTTGTGGGAGAGGATGTATGAAAAGCGATGAAGTAGGGGAGAAATACAGGTTGTCTGAAAGAAGGAAAAAGAGTCTAAGCTGGGGTCGGACAGGGTGCTGAATCCCATCAGCACGGCGGCCAAGATGCAAATTGCCGCGGCCCTTATGGGGCAAAGCTATTGAAGCTTTACCCCAAAACAAATATAAATTCTACTAAGGACAAAAAATATTAAAATTCCTAGTAAAAATTGGGCAAACTCACACACAAAAAAAATAACTACCTAACTGGGTAATCTGACTAACAACACAAAAAAAGGGCAGGTAGCATTACTGCTTAGTTAGTATCCTCTTTTAAGGAACTAGAAAACTGTGGACACACCACACAAAAATGGTCTTAAAAATTGTCTGTTACCCGTTAATCAAAAAGAAAACTGTCCTAATATATTGGTGTTCAGATATTCTTGGTAATGCAGCTGCTATTAATTGTACGGCTCTAAGGTAGGCTAAGCAAGGTGACAACTGTTATTGTTCTAAGAGTGCGATTTAAATAGATAGCTGCAGCAGCGTGACCAAGGAATATTCCAAACACAATGACAAAAATAGATTTTTAATACATACTAAATAAAAGGCGCAACAATAAATAAGGATATATATATAGGTACATGAATAAGACAATTAGGTTCCGAATACTAATTAGATAACTGTGGTTATTGAGTGGTTATAATGGGAGATTTAAGGTAATTAGTGATTTAGTTCCTTTGAACATCAAGAGTAAAGCGGGGCAAACTTGGGGGGAGGTCTTGGTGACCTTGATTATTCACAGGGGTAGCCAAAAACCAGCAGCGGGTGGGGCTACTTTCTCGAACTTGTGTTTTGCGAGATGCAGGCCTCTTGTCCTTAAGAGGTCACCGGACCTCGGGAGAGAGCTTCGTTGAATCAAATCCTTTCAGGGAAGTGTTGTCTAAGCAAATCTGTTTATAATCCTGGGGAGGGTGCATATATACCCAGAGTTCTCCAAAACAGGGAGAGAGAGGCCTTCTTGAACCCTCATTATCAGCTGTGAGAACCGAGCGTCTCCTTGCAGGAAAGGGTAAGAGGCAGGGATCAGCAGCCAGACGGACAACCAGCGGCTGGAGCCATAAGAGCTGTTTGCAGAGAACCTACAAAATAGATGAGTAATCTCCCGACCTGAGGGAGGGAGGGATGGGGGGGGAGATTGAGACAGCAGGGAGGTAGCCTTCAATTTCAGCATCATGCCTCAGTGTGAATTTTTGCAGTGACCTGGTGGCAAGTCCAGAAGGGGTGAAGTTGCGGGTGGGGGCGTAACAGCAATACTATTCTAGGCGATCCCTCTAACTTGCTATAAAATGGCTATGTCGAGCTCATTCAGGTGTCAAAGCATGGCATACACGAGATAATCTGGACCAGGAGTAGTATCTGTAAACCAGGGGCATCTTTTGGTGGGGGCAAACTGGTTCTGGCTCCGGAGTCAAGATATTTTGGGTATCTGGCTCCAGCTTTTCATTTTTTTTTCTTTTATACTTATTATATCTAGATGTATTTGTCAAGTTTAATATATTGTGGGGGGAAAAAATTAGCATTATTTTAATCCTTTTAATACTCAAACTTTAAATTTCTATGATTTTTATTTGGATAAATATATTGATAGAATTGTTACTGAAACAACTAAAGAAAAAGGAGAAAAACTTAGTTATATAAAATATTTATTAGCCTGATGAAGAAAATCAGGGTTTCAAGTTCAAGTTGGAAATTCAGTGATACATAGATATTCACTATAATGTAAATCCTAATTAAAAAATGAAAGAAAATAACTAATGCTGAAATTTTAATTAATATAACAAAAAAATTTCTAAAGCATAAAATCAAGATACCTTTCCTTGTAAATTATTTCAATTAAAAAAGTATGAATTAAGTATGACTAAAATTAGTTTCTTACCAACTTTTACTTATAAACATTTTTTTCTTAAGAATAGCTAGCCTCAATAATATCTTCTTACATACGTGCCTGTAGATTAGATTTTAAAATCCTAAGTGCTGAAAATAGGCGTTCAACACTGACTTGTGTTGAAGGCATAGCTACTAGAAGATTTGCTACATCTTTAATAACTTTAGGATACCTTTCTATTACCAGTTCAAAAGACAATTTGGAAGGGCAGTCAAATTTTTCAATCTAGGAGAAAAGATTTCTCAACTTGCAATTTGAGGGTACTCTGTGGAATGAGAAGATCTGGTAGTATTGATTCATTCTATAATTGAATACATTTTGAATATCTAGGAATTTTTCAAAATCAAAAGCACTCTCATCACATGTGGTGGAAGGGAATGATGAATCGGCAGTCATCATGTCACTTTCATCTCTTGTTTGATATTTATTTGAAGGATCTAGGATTTTTTTATTCTGATGACTATATTGCATAAGGCATCCTTGACTTTAACTACCTGTTCAGATGTTAATAAGCATCTATATTTAGGATCTATATAAACACCAGCAAGCAATACTTCATTTTCAAGTAAAATCATTTTCATGGAACTTCTTATATTGTCAGCTATGGTACCTTCAATCTTGGAAAGAAAAAATATCAAAGATTTCCATTCTTTCAAAATTGTCAGGGAGTCAAATCTTCACTTTGAACTCTTTTTTTTTTATCATACACAGTGTCCACAAAGTCTGGGTACATAGGAATTTTAATATTTTATTTATTTATGTTATTTTTCCTCCCCAGATCGAATGATGGCTCTGTCTAAAGAAGAAAGAATCGAGTTGGCACTCTTAAGTGGATGAGAAGGATGGTCTTATCGCAAAATCACCGATGAATTTAACCTTCGACACCCTGATCGGCAACCTATTTATTTTACTGCAGTCGGGAAATTGGTCACAAAGTTTAAAGAAACAGGCAGTGTCTTGGACAAACCCCGTTCCGGGCGACCAAAGACTTCAGACAAAACGAAAGAGGTTGTCATGGCCAAGATTGCTGCTAGCCCAAAGAAATCACTTCGTCGGACATCCATGGAGTTGGGTGTTCCAAGGTCAACTATCCACAAAATCCTGGTAGAGCAGAAGTTCCATCCGTACAAATTACAGATATTGCATCACTTAAATGAAGATGACCCCGATAGACGAATGCAGATGTGCGAATGGTTTTCAGATAAATTGGATGAAAATATCAATTTTACTAAAGACCTTTTGTTGTTGAGTGATGAAGCTTTGTTTTATGTTAATGGTGAAGTCAACAGACAGAATCTTCGATACTGGTCTCAAGACAATCCACATTGGATGGATCCATCCAAACAGCAAGGCTGCCAAAAGGTGATGGTGTGGTGTGGTTTGTGGAAAGCTCATGTGCTAGGACCCTTCTTCTTTGATGAACATGTAACCGGTGAGACTTATCTGAACATGTTGAGAGACAAATTAATGCCTCAAATTTAGCGCCTAGGCGAGGGACTTCCAGACTGGTTTCAGCAGGATGGAGCCCCTGCCCATTTTGCTACAAATGTTAGAGATTGGTTGAATGGCACTTTTCCTCACTGGATTGGAAGAAGAGGTCATGTCGAGTGGTCCCCTCATTCACCAGACCTTTCTCCCCTTGATTTCTTTTTCTGGGGTATGTTAAAAGAGAAAGTTTACTCAATGAAGATTGCAAATCTAAACCACTTGAGAGAATGCATTATCAGTCAGTGTGCTGAAATCGACGGCAATGTACACCTATTCAATCGAGTTCACAAGAATTTAGCAAGGCGGATCAAATTATGCATTGCAAATAATGGAAATCATATTGAAAATATAATTTCTTAACATTATAATTAAATAATATTGTTTTGTTCTAAAGGTATGTATTTATCCCCTATGTACCCAGACTTTGTGGACACTCTGTATATGGCCGGTACAATAGTTTTTTCCAATCTTCTCACTTGTTCTCACATTGATTCTGGAAGATTCAAATCTGGATTTGCCATGTCCAAAAGTACAGGCTTCAATTCTAATAAGCACTATCATTAGATAGGTGCTGCCCCATCTTGAATTTCTTAGCCATTTCTTGTAGGCTGGCTTTCCAAACATTGATAAAGGCATAGAATCTTTTACAATTAAATCAATTATGCTATTTTTGAAGCTATTGGCACTTATGGAGAGTGACTTTTTGGCAGGTCAAAAATTTGGTAATATCTTGCTGGTTTGATTTAGCCTTGATACTTGTAGACAGAGCCATAGCAACTGCCTCCCCCCCCCCCCAAGCCAGGAGGGGGGAGGCTCTTGAAGGGGCCCCACTGAGGGCAATTTTTTTTTTATTAATGAAAATATACAAATTTGAATACACATTTTCTGTAATTATCTGATTTATCTATTCCCTTTCAACGCTTAAGGACAAGTATTCTGCAGCATTGAGACTGCTGAGAATAGTATTTGTTGTGCCTGGCACTACTTGTAAATGTATGATATATTGTTATGGGATCTCTACAATCTAGATTGGGGGGGGGGGCGCACTAGACATTGCTACGGCTCTGCTTGTATAAGTATTAGGTTTTGACAACTCAAACATTTGCTTCTTTTCCATCATTTTTAGTATTTCAGGATATAATTGACTGTCTTTTCAAATTATATGCTCTCAAAGAGACATCTGGCCTTTTGGTTTGAGGTTTTGCAATATTAGCTCCACACATTGAAATATTTCCTGAAGTATCTGAAACTTCACAAACACATATATTAAAATATTGCCTCGAACCAGAACAAGGGAGCCGCGATTTCAAGGTTTCTGGCTCCGGCTCCCAGTCAGTAAAATTCCCCGGCTCCAAAACCCTGCTGTAAACAAACTGAGAGCAGATTGCATCTCAGTATAAACAGTACAGAATTGCAAATCTCAAGGTAATATTCAGTCAAAGGCTTTTAGCAAGCCCAATATATTCAATTAATGCTGGCGGAGCAGCAGCCTGCCTAGATAATGCAGAGGAATAAACCATGGATGCAAGATCTGAGATTATGGTCTTGTAATCATGGAAGATGGGAGGGTGGCGTGCAAAAACTTGCCCCAAATCCTTTTGACACACTTCCACACCTCTGCAAGAATGATATTCCCATTAATTGAAGAGACATGTGGTCACCAAAAAGAGCAGGGGCATGCTTCAAAAAATACCCTAACCTAGCCCTCAACAAAATTTATCCTCAATGAAATCATTCAGGAGCTGCTTGTAGAGCATATGGGCATATCACTTTTCTCTGAGAGCCATCACATAATCAGCTGACCAGCAAGGAGGCAGATGACATGCAAAATGGCCAAAGGTGATGAAAGTGCCAGGTAAGATCTCAACTGACCTAAACTTGAATGAGAGAAAACATCCATTTTCTGAAATGAGGGGTAGGTAGGTCACCACACTGTGGTTTCTCAGGCAGCAGCAGTACAGAAAAAAGTAATTTGATGGGAAAGTAATTATCACTATCCAGAAAGCACAGGGATAGGTTAAGACAAACTGAAGAAGTTTTAGGGGTAAAGATTCGTTTTAACATGATTTTATACTTTTCAAAGACATAAACGCTTTTAATTTTTAAAAAAATGATCACCAATGGCATTTTTAACTTCCAAAACTTAATAATAATGTGGTTATTCACTTTTCAAAAATATATTGAAATTTTGCTACCTTCAAATCTTTCTGTGTCATTTTTGACCAAGTTCCTTCAACCTTTGCCTCGATTCAATCAACTAGACCTGGGCTTTTGAGATCTAGAGACGATTTGCGCATGGATCCTTTGGCAATATTCAACCAATACCACTTTTTGGGGGGATCTGCAGGTGCTTTGTGCATGCATCTTCTGGCTTCTTAACCAATGACAAGCTTTGTTATATTTAGTTTATTCCAGACATTTGACGGATCTCCATGTTTTCAGTTTCTATGGTATAATGGTGTGTGTTGGCTGTGATAGATCATAATACTAACTCATACAAGAAGTTTTTGATGACGATTGTCAGGCTTTAAAAATATATAGGGTGAAGATTCATTTTAACAAATCTTAACCCTTTTATTTCTAAACTGTTTTCTGCACAAAGCTTTGATACAAACTAGAGGCCAAATGACATTAAGCAATTGATGTTTGGTAGGCTTTCGAATTAGGAATATTACGGGGGAAGTTAAGTTGAGGGGTGTGTGGAGGTGCAAACCCCATAATTAAAAAGAGTTTAGCTCCTATCCAGGCGTAGCTACCTTGCCACTATCTAAAAGAAAATCCTGTTGAGTGTAAATTATGCATCCACCTTCACAGCCCCCATCCAATGGTAGGCAAAGGTTATAGGCACCTGCAGCTCCTCCCAGTTAACCAGGAGTCCATGGCAATTCCATTAAAGGAACATGCCCTCCAGGCATAGCCCAAAGGAGATCAGAAGCGTTCCTCAATTTCAAGATGACAGGAATGGCTGTAACCTTTCTGGAGATAGAATTCCATGATTTTTTTGGCTTTGAATGTGCAGTGGCCTTTGAGGGGTTACTGGAGGCAGCTTAGCTCATTGTACAAGCCTTCTTCTCCTCCTGCCTTGTTACTGCCCTCCTTTTGGGGAGGAGCAGACTTAGGAAGCCCTAGTGATGGCATCACAAAGACCGACAGGAGTTTGCCTGTGTCTAATGAGTCAGTGTAGGGGAACAGCCATTTCACTTTTAGTAAGGGGTCATTTGTGGGGAGGGTGGCCTGGTTTTAGCCGAAAGGTAGCATTAGCCTGCGTTGATGTGTTTTTCAGTGACTTGTTCAGGAAGATATACAAATTGGATGGCTTCAAAGTAGCAGGATGCAGCTCACTGCAATTTACACACTTGGCTGTATGTACACAATACAGATTTGGTATGCAAGGCCTTAGAGCAGTTAACATAGATTTGAAGTTGACCAGACAACTGGTCAGCCAACTTTTCTGTGATGTCTTCCAAGGAGCACTTAGTGAGTTCCTTCACAGTGACTACTACTATTACGAAGTTTGTGGTAGAGTGAAGTGCCATCTGAACAGGCAAGACATGAAGTGTCCAAAAAGGCACTCACAATGGCCACTTGGGAAGGACCAGTGAGATTCGCCAGAAAGATCCCATTGAAGGAATGGACGAGTTCAATTCCTTCCAAGAACGCTGGCTAAAGCATGATAAAAGGGACAAGCAGTAGCGACCCTGCTCATCACAGTACTGCAACATTTATTTTTTTTAAGGGGCTATCTGGCGACTGCCCACTTAGGCATAAGTCGCCATAAACAAACAGCCTAGTTCTAGGCTACTTTAAAAAATTTGAAAAGAAAACAACAATAAACAGAAATAACAATTAGGAACAAATAACAATAACAAAACAATAACAAAAACAACTAAACCTAGTTAAATGAAAAGGAGAAGGCCGGCCTCCCCCCAAAAGTCAACAAGTCCACCAGTCAATGTGCATGCACTCGTCCCGAGTACAAGGGACAGGCGGTAGCGACCCTGCCCATCCGGGTACCGGGACAGGGAATGTGCGCGAAGATCACCCAGACTGGGACATTCAACAAGAATGTGCCGAACAGTCTGGGGGATGACGCAGTCGTCACAATAGGGCGTGGGCGAGCGCTCAATCAGATAGCGATGCGTCACACGAGTGTGTCCGATTCGGAGACGACAGAAAATGACCTGAAGCCGTCACGGAATTGGGGGATAGGTCCATGGGAACAGTCGCGGTGTAATGGCACGCAACTTTAAGTTCCCTTCGACCGTCTCCCATCTTCTTTGCCAAGCAGTCCAAAGAGCTGCCTGTATTCCTGCCATGTAGTCAGTGTGAGGAAGAGCGAAACGCTGGTCCGGTCACAGAGTCCTCGTGGACTCTCAGTACTGCAAAGGGAAACATGCAAGAAGATCACCCAGACTGAGACATTCAACAAGAATGTGCCAAAGAAACTGGGGAGGGGGAGATAATCATTGCAGTAATGTGCAGGCAAGCACCTCCATCAAATGTCAGGGATTGCCACAGAGTGCCTAATTCAAAGATGACAAAAAAGCAACTTACCTGAAGCCATCGCAGCATTGGGGGGTAAGGTCCATAGGAACAGTTACTGCACAATGGCATGCAGCTTTAAGTTCCGCTCAGCCATCTCAAATATAGTCAGTGGAGGAAGAGAAAAATGCTGGTCTGATTGCCTACTCCTCGTGGACTCTTAGGCATTCCTCATTTCCAATTGTCCAGGAACCCATCAAAAGATAATATCGACATTCATGTAGTTTGCAGCAAATGTGGCATCAAAAATATTGCGAACCAGAGGGTGTGAAGATTCAAATGCTCCAAGAGCACTCATGACACTTTGTGGGTCACTAAAGATCACAATCTGGTCTTGGAACCAGGCACCATGCAATATCTCCTGCATTGAGTGGTGTATTGCAATGAGCTCAGACATGAAAACAGACACAGTGCCTGATAGAACCCTGCTGACTTCACACAGAGGATATACAATGGCACAAATCCAGTATGACACAAGGTGTGCTTACAATAGGCAGAACATAATATTCCAGATGATGTGGAAGCATAGGCATAGCAACAAAAACTCTGGAGATTGGGAGGCATCCCCCCCACTGCCATCGAGTGCAGAATCTCCAAGATACCATATTTCAATACAGTATCATAGACCTTTTCAGGATCAAAAATGCAGTAGTGTAGTGCTGTCTATGAAGGAAGGCTTTGCAGACAGCATTTTCAAATCAGAGCAGAGTATCAGTCCAAGAAAAAGGCTAGTCTAACATTTTCCAATCAACTTGCACACTCAGAAGGTTAGAGAGAGTTGGTGGAAACTGGATGGTGTAAAGTGATGTGAAAAGCAAGCACAGCAGTCTGATAAGGGTCAAGGCAACAGCATGGATATCCTACTGAGTCATAATAATCGGATGGTCAGGATCTGAAAATATCATGTGACAGACCCCAGAGAGAGGACTTGAGACTTTATTTTTGCGTGGCAGCCAACAATGCAATTAAGCCTGCCCACTATAAGCAGTACAGCTTTATGCACCTGACAACAGCTTCCCCGGGCCTGACCAAGAGTTGTAATCAACTCAGTAAGGCCTTCCTTATGGCCATCAGTTTTGGAAGATATGCTATTTGTCCAGGTACCAGGCATTGCTAGTCTGCACATGATACTCCCTGTGGGTGGCAAAATATTGGAAGGTATAAAGCAGCAAGTCAAAAAAAAACAATGGGGTACAACTACAAGCACCAGGGCCAGGAACCCATGCCAGGGTGCTTAACTGCAGGCACTCAGGGTAGGAGGACATGCTGGCTACCAGATGTAATGCACTACACAGGGTATCCCTCTGGGCAGGTCATATTCTGTAAATACCCATGGCTTGGGTCCCATGTTAAACTATAGGTCCCCACTGAGAAATAACCATGAGTGCTGGTGATCAGTAGTAAAACCCCCCTACCATTTCTTTTTTTTATTTTTACTCATTTTCTTCTTTTAAAATATGGTTCTTATATCAACTGTTTTAACTCCTACCTCAAAATCATCTAAAGAAAAATATGTATATCTTATCATTGACACTTCAGAAATGTCTCAAACTCAGCAAAATGTTCAAAATTTTTCGCTTTAAACAAATTCTGAACAACTCCCCAAAATTGGATCACCACTTGGCTTGAATTGAGAAGGTGGAGGATGAGCAGTGTGGGCCTACTCGGTAGTCACCATGGTCACACATTTCAATGAGGAATAAAGCCTTAGGATGTGTTTATAAGCACTGCAGAAGGTGTTTTGGATGGTGGTCAAAGATTTTAATGGATATATTTAAACATAAATCCATGGTTAAATAAAGTGAAATATACCTATTACAAAAATAATAAGGTTGTACTTACTAATAAAATAAACTGCAACAAGTTTATTCCATGAACTTTAAGCAGTGTGGAATCACTTTGAAGGAGAGAAATAACATTAAGCACAAAATTTTCATTCTGAACCAAATCTTCAACAGCACAAATGCCAACTTCCAACTTTTCTTGCAATGTTGTGGCTGAGCGAATCCTTACTTCAATCAATGGGTGAACTGAAAGTAACAAGACAGAAATTATATCAAAATCAAATCATTTTCCTTAAAGTGAGTGGTGTGATTGAATGCCCTAAAACTAGCTCCATCCTACAACCTTTATGTCCTATAAAGGACAAGGCGACCCATAATTTTATCCATGGTCAATTGGCCCTACGTAACAATGGGATGCTATGTTCTGTAGCATCTCATGCAGCCAGGGTTAATCCCAGGGTAGAAGGCCAGGGAGGGGAGGCATTGATTCCACATCTAGGGTATGTATATAAAGTGCCCAAATAGGGATACTGGTATCTACCCCATCACCAGGGTTTTAAAGGAGAGAGTGGGTATGTTGAACTATGGATAGCAATGAGGTCAAATCATGCTGGAAGTTTGTAAGGAGAGATCTATAAAGAAAGTGGTGAAGTTAGAGAAAGTAAAAATGTGAGGATGATATTTAGCAGCAGATCTCTGATAGCGGTGTTCTGATTGGCTATGTACATGTGTGGAGCTACTTCGCCATGTGGGGGTAAGTATCAGCATATCTGCATAATGGGATTACCCCCCAACCTTCAATGATAGAAATTCATTGCCATATCCACTTGACTGTTTAATGAAGGTGACATTGAGTTAAATAGATGGCTTAGAGCATGTCATGGTAACCATTGTTAAGAGTTGGAAAATTTACCAATCGTTTTCCAGAATCTGCTTTCTAGTGGTTTAGAGAGTCAAGGAAGGCTCGGCAGTAGTAATTTTTATGAGGTTGGATCAAAACTTAAATGTTTTGTCTGATTGATTGATTTGAGAAGAGATGCTTGAGTTGCAGTGTTTTAGGTTTCCTCTAGTGATCCATTTGTTGCTGGCTATTGAGAGTATGCTGGGGAAAGTGTGTGCAGGCTTGGTTATGTTGTTGAACTGGACAGCTAAGTAGATGTGGAGCATTTGTTCATAATGAACCAATATTCTAAGTGTGGTATATAACTTTTCTTCTTTTTTTTAAAGGGGCTATCTGGCGACTGCCCACTTGGGCATAAGTTGCCGCAAGTGGTATATAACAAGTGCATTATATAATCAAAGAATATCTTTTGATTTCAGTAAAAATAATTTCCAATGTAACCATATTTAGATTAGGACTGGGATATTGGAATCCTAAGTGCATTACATTACACTTCAAAAAAGGTCTCATTTCCTGAAAACAGGATTTTTTTTTCTCTAATATTAAGAGCTCATCTGGCGAATGCCTACTTGGGCATTAGTCGCCGTATTCAACACTGCCTAATTTTAGGCATCTTTAAACTAAGATGCAAAAAAAAAACAAACAAATAAAACATCAATAAAAATAAAACAAAGAAAAAAGGCAATAAGCAGGAAGCAAGCTCCAAGCACTGAATGTCACAGAACGGAGAATATCCATGCCATAGGTACAAGAGACCCTAAGGCTGCGAATATGAGCCTCCAGGTAAAGTGTCTGTCAAATACAAGACCAAGGAAACAGTGCGATTCAACTACTTCCAGGCATACCCCATTAAGAAACTAGTCTGGGTCAGGGTGGAGCCGTGGATGGCAGCAGAAGTACACCACCTTAGTCTTGGCTAAGGAAAACTGAAACCTGTGCGCTTCGGCATAGTGAGAGATGCGGTTCAATGCCTGTTACAGTCAAGGCTCCAGAGTTGGCATCTGGGCGCACCAAAAGAGATTGAAAGGTCGTCCATGTAGATTGTAGTGAGAACATCTTCAGGCAGCACCGAGGTGATGCCATTGATGCTCAGGGCAAAGAGTGCGACAGTGAGGACACTTCCCTGTGGGACACCCTCTTCCTGCTCCATTCAGATATAAAGATTGGGAAGCGTCCCTTTGCCCCCATTGTGTGGAGAGTTTCCATAATAGCGTATCACCATGCAGTATCATAGGCCTTCTCCAGATCGAAAAACACTGTGGCATAGTGCTGTCTATGAAGGAAAGACTCTCATACGGCATTTTCCAATCAGAGCAGAGCATCTGACATGCAGTGGAATGAACTTGCAGGAGCCGCACTGTGCGTAAGACAGATGGCCTCCGCTGTCCAGAAAAAAAGCTAATGTAACATTTACCAATTTCTCCATCAACTTGCACACACAAGAGGTTAGAGAGATTGGGAAGAAAGTGGCTGGAGTAGACTGATCTCTCCCGGGTTGGTGAAAGGCATGCACAGTAGCAATTCGCCAGGAATCAAGGAGGAGACCCTGTAGCGGGCCAAAAATCTAGACTAACCCCAATCGATCCAACCCGCTTCCTACACTAATCTGGACATGAGAAATTGAAGGAGAATGAAACGGGTTGTATATACAGTCCTTTACTAACAAAAAAATACAATAATATTTACAAAAATATGGGTAAATATGCACACAATGAGCCTATTTATATATAAATAGGACAATCCTATCTTGCAACCCTATCAATCGAAAATATATATATTAATACTAAAGAGACAGCAAATACAAAAAGAAGGGACAACAAAAAGACAAGAGACAACAAAAAGAGGAGTTATCTTACGTGGTACCACGGTTTACAATTTCCCAGCAGTCATTCATGTGACAAAAATTGGGTGTGCGCGTATTATGGGGCCTGGCGCCTCCGAGCTCAACTTTCGTCAAGATCCAGCCACTTCTTTAGGCTATTAAAGCCCTCCACAATCAATTACTATTAGAAGACTTCTTAAATTTTATTTAAATTTCTTCAAAATGTTTTTATTCCAGTCACTCTTACAAAATGCAGGCAATGTTTATTTATTCCTTTACTTGAGCGCTGTCTCAGAAAAATATTTAACATTTAGTAGCTAATTTAAAGAAAAAAAACATGAAATGTTAAATAACCTTTTTCATACAACATGAAATCAAATACATATGTACAAAAGAAAATATAATAAAAAAACCCATTCCCACTCAAACACACATTCTTACAGAGAGAGGGAAAAGGTATTGGGAAAAGGGGTGGGAGAATGGCCCTTCATACACACTCACATTCGCTCCACCACACCCCTCCTTCCTTAAGCCATTCGACCACAGTTGCTCACAATACACTCTCAATCCTTACTCACGGTACCTTTTATACTCAATCGCACCCCTCTGCACCCATTCACACTCATCTACTGGTCTCTGGCTAAGCGTAGCAATCAGTCGGGTTTGTTCATGAGTCGTCTTGTCAGTCTCTTCGTCACTATTGATCATATCATCCACCATACTTTTAGCCCTCATTACCAGTTCTCCCATCTCACGATAGAACTCTTTCATACTCTTTCGTTCAGAACCTTCACTCTTCATACTCCCATTCATCAGCTCCTCACTCACAGCCATCATCAAACTCAGAGCACACTCTTGCGAAATAGACAGGTCACTCACATCCCCTGTATTCTCAACAGGCATACCAGAAACCCCTTCGACTGGTTCCCACCAGAAACCTGAAAAATCAGCCACTTCATCATTCACTACATCAAACTCACCCCTACTATTACCATTCATAAAACGCGAAAAATCAGCCACACTAGGTTCATTCTGCCCAAACACACTATCATTCATACTGTTCCCAAAACCAGAAAAATCAGGCACAGGCAGCTCACTCACTCGTCTACTTATACCAGCCAAATCACTCACTTGTTTTTGCAAACACTCAATCTCCCTTTCAAGCTCCCCCATACCAGAAAGACTATGCTCAGACTTACTTTCATTTGTACTTGCATTCTTCCTTTCACTCTTCTTTGTACGTTTTCTACTCCTCGAGACTAAAACTAGCTCTTTCCCAGACAGATCCATACTATTAAATTCAATCTCATCATCATGCGCTTTACCTCTCTCTCTGCACAGTTCATACACCAGATGGCTCACCAGGTAGTCAGGAGGTTCTCTCCACCTCCTTAACTGACTCTGATGAGCCTGCAATCTCTCAGTCATACCATCATTCAAACTTTCCAAAACATACGTCACTCCATTTTCCCAAACTTTCACAACTCTATAAGGTCCATCAAACTTCTCATTCATCTTTGACACATTCAACCTACCCTTCACTTCTTTTGCACCTAATTCAAATGAATGGAACTTTTCATGTGCCTCACACCATACACTCTGCTCACTTTCACTCAAACAAAACCTATCTTTCACTCGCCTTTCAAAATTCATCACAAACTGACATGGGGACATTTCAGTTGCACTCTGCACAGTCGAATTATATGCCCACAACACTCTTCCCAGACATACATCACAGTTATTCACTGTCGTACTCATCATTCTCAACATCTCACACAAAGTTCTTATCGTACGTTGAGGCAATCCATTTGAAGATGGTACATATGGAGTTGTTCTCACATGCTCCACACCATTCTCTCTCAACATTTGCTCAAACACTTCTCCTACAAATTCAGGCCCATTATCACTCAGACATCTTCTAGGCTTCCATACACACATAGGAAAAAACAACTGCTCAACCACACGCGAAACAGTCACACTCCTTTTATCTCTCACAGGCACTGCATACACAAACTTACTTTTATGATCAACCATCACAACCATACCAACATTCCCAGCACTCATACGTAGCAAAGACACACAATCAATCACTACCAATTCAAACGGTTCTTTTGCATCAACTTTCAACATCTGTGGTTTCACTTGCACCTTTTGCTTCTAACATCTTTCACACGTAGTTGCAACATCATTCACAACAGTTCTCAGAAACGGATGGAATACACGCTCCTTCATATACTCCCACAGCTTAAACTTACCCATATGCCCATAATTATCATACACAACCTTCACCAGACCAATCATACCGAACCGACCAAGGATATCACAGGTACATACATACATATCATCAACACCCTTCACATGCCTCACAAAATATACAACATCCATACAAACAACAAAATCCTTAGCATACGTTTTAAAATCACTTAAACACTCAGGCCATTAATTCAAATCAACACGCGTCATTACACACCTCTTCAACTCACTAACAAAAGGACACATCTCTTGCATCTCTAGAATATCATCATCACTTAAAATCTCATTCTCATCATCCATGACCAATTCAATCATAGCGCAAAATTTGACAACATTCTTCGCACACTCATTCAACCTCACATTCGCCTTTCATAAGACAATCCTCATCAGCATCCAAAGACAAATCATTCAACCTCATAAAGTCCACCCCAAGCAAGAAAGAACACGGAATTTGCTCATCTTTCAGAATCACTAAGTCATGATGCTTCACATTCACACCACTGCCCAAACTCACTTTCAGACTAACTTGTTCCCATGCCACTATCATGCCATTACCTAATCCACTTATCCGTAACTTCACAGGTTTATGCTCGCAACATCTAAACTCATCATACTTACTCAGAATCCTCTCATTCACTAAAGACACTTGCGCTCCAGTATCAATCAAACCACAGAACAACCTTTCACCAACTTTCACTCTCGCTTTGATCATATCAGGTCCACCATGTTCGCAATACACAGAAGGAACAAGCACACCAACATCAGCACTGACATCCACACCATCATCAACTCCCACATCATCACTCACCACACACTCATCTTCATCTAGACAATCATTCTTCTCTCTCATATATATAAACACTTTTCAATCACCCAATTGTAGTGCACACTGCCCAAACCCTGCAGATGCACCACACTAGCATTCAAACCTTTCATCTTCTCATCTTTGTACACAATCGGCCTCTCACCACCAAAGTGCACATAAACAATCACTCCATACAAACGACTCACTACAATCAACACTACCTGAAATGGCAGGACCCCTTGCATAAACATCGCTCTCATTTCTTTCATGAAGTTCCGCACCCTTGCCATACCAATGCTTTCAGGCTTCCTACATACTTCACTCATTACCTCCTTCCTTAAGTCATCCACACTATCGGGCACTCTCATATCTACTCCATCACTCATCAAATCTTGCAAACCATTCCATACACTCTCAAACAAGGAACCACCACCACCCTTACTCTCCTTTCCATTCATAATCCCTTTCGGCAAATACTCAGGATCAATCCCTCCACACACATTTTTCATCATTCGTACCAGGATACCTTGACATCAAATCAGCCACTCCATTCCATTTACCAGGCACATACTCAATCACATAGTCAAAGTCACTCAAATCTTCCAAAGTCCTTGCAATCCTACAATCAGCCAACTTCATACGCTGCAGATACACAAGAGGTTGATGATCGGTTTTGATCACAAACCTCACACCATACAAAAACCGGCGCAACACTTTCAAACAATACCTTATCGCAGCAAACTCTCGTTCCACAGTTGAATACTTTCATTCTGCAACACTCATAGCCTTGGATACATACCCAATTATTCGCCTGACATTCTCTCCATTCAAACGCTGCTCTTGCATCAGAAAACCTCCCATACAATACCCCCTCGCATCTGTATACAATTCAAGCATTTTAGCATTCACACTATAATCTGGATATGCCAATTCAACATCTTCAGCCGCTGCCTCTTTCAGTTTCTCATATGCCTCATTCATCGTATCATTCCACCTGACAACCATACTACCTTTCTTGCCCATCCACTCAGTCAGAGGCTTACTCACACCAGAACAATCACATATAAACTTTCACTGGAACTCAATCAAACCCCAAAACGACTTCAGTTGCTTCACAGTCACCGGTTTAGGAAACATTCGCACCTTCTCAACATACTTCGGTGATTTTTACAACCCATTCTCACTCACCATATACCCAAGGAATTCCACTTCTTTGGCAAACCATTCACACTTCGCCACTTTCACCTTCACACCAACACTCTCCAACATTCTCAACACATCATTCACCAATCTCATATGCTCCTCAAAAGTCTAAGTCATAATCAAAATATCATCTATAAACGCAATCACATTCTTACTCGCAAACTTACTCAACACAACATTCATTGCCCGCTGGAAGGCTCCGGGAGCATTAGCCAACCCAAAACTGAGGTTCCGAAACTGATAATGCCTCTTTGTGGAAGAGAAGGCAGTTACCGGCCGGCTCTCCTCAGCAATGGGCATCTGGTAATAGCCCCGTACCAGATCCAGCTTCGTAAACCACTCCATCCCATGCATACTGTACACACACTCAGATACCACACACATCGGAAACCTTTCTTTCACAGTCCTTTCATTCACCTTTCGATAATCCACACGCAGACGCAATCTTCCATCCACTTACGTACAGGAACAATTGGACTATTCCATGCACTCTCACTTTCTTCAATCACCCTCAATTGTTTTAATTCCACACACTGCTCCTCAATCTCATTAGCAACCGGACGTGGGAAATGCCTCGGCCGCTGATAGATTGGCGACTCCTCCTTCAGGACAATCTTGAATTCTGGGAGTTTTGCAACCCTGAAATCCATATCACCCTTACTGAGGGCTCCCTTTCGTTCAAATATCATTTGATACACATCTTCCCTTTTATACTCAGTCAGACATCCATCTAATTTCACCATGCCCTTCACCTCATTATACATCCATTCACATGTCTTTCCATTTGCAACATTCACCTTGACATCTGTACTATCATCGATACCTCCCTCATTGACAGTGGAGAGGTGACCTAGTACATCTGCAACTTGGATACCCCTCACCTGTCATTTCACCCTGGGGTCCGCCTGCAAACATACAAAAGCCATCAAACACACAAGCAACACGCCTTACCTTATAACATGCATTATTTCCATCCAATATCACAGTGTTCTCACCCACATTCAAACTACCATCCTTACTCCAACTCACTCTAACAGACACCCTTTCACCCTTCACAAGCCTTACACTCTCCATATCAGTCACCACAATTCCAGTAAACACACTCCTCAAAACACTACCATCTTTTCCTAAATACAACTTATATACCCCATTTTTACCAATCTTTCTCTCAATCTGATCACTTGCAGGATGCACAACCATACGATTCATTTTCATAAAATCATAACCCAAAATCACATCATAATCACTACTCACCTTTATCAATCACAGAGAATTCACATTCATTCATCAACATACCATGCATTTGTACAGGTGACCTTATAATTCCAATCACAGGCACTCTCCTATTACCAATACCTACCAAACTACCATTGCACTCAGACAGGAGGGCTTTCTCGCTCAACTTGTCATATACATCTTTATACACCAAGCTCATCTTGCATTCAGAATCTATTAAAGCCAAACACTCAATTCCATTCAATTTCACCTTCACACTCAGACACTCATACTTCCTATCGGACAGTACTTTCACACTAGACAGACTTACCAACACATTAATCACACTCATGCACCCAGAGGATTCTTCACCAGGTACCCTCTTACAAATCAGTTTTCCGCTTCAGACTTTCCATTCCACTTTGCACTCTCAGTCTAATCCAACAGTTTTCACTTGAATGTCCTTCCATCGCACAATAGCTACATACATTCTTCTGGTCAAGACACATCCTTGCATAATGACCAGCCTTTCCACAGTTACCACAAGCATACTTCATACTTTCCCAAGCAGTTGCTCCACCATTCAACCTCGACAATCTTTCTTCAAATGGCCTCTTTACACTCACAGCATTCTTTCACACTTTCCTGGCAATCCTTTATCATATGCCCCTTCTTACCACACCCAAAACATACACCAGACGTCCACCTACATATAGCCAAAATATGACCTTTCCTTCCACACTTTTCCCACTATGTAACCTAAATCTATCTATCTTTGGCACTTCCCTTATCAAAATACCCTTTCTCACATTCACTTGACTGTCACTCATATCAATCATACCATCACTCTCTCCTTCATCCGAGTACAATGAGTCCACATTCTTGCCTCTTACCTTCCTATCCTTTCCCTTTGCACCACTCTTCCTTCTTCTCTTGCGTTCAACTCTTCCATTCTCTTTCCTTCCTATCACTCATAATCTTCCTATCCTCTCTAGATTCGCACACACTCCCATTGATCCCATTAGTCTTATCCCCTTCAGTCGGAGCAGGGGTCAAGGTCGAGGGTCCTGGGGCCGGTCCTGACCTCTTCATCATGTCATACAAGTCCTTCATCCGTTGGTCGACTTGCTTCTGTCTCTCGTCCATTTCTTTCCTCATTCTGTCTGTCTTCTCATCGATACTCATCACATCACTCTTCAATCCATCAATCACATTCCTCAACATCATACATTCCTCCTCTTTCTGCCTCAATTCCAGCCTCAGTCTCACAATCTCATCATGGAGGACCTGTTCCACAGAAGCCATCCTCCCAGGTTAGTAACAGCGATAGACAAAGGTGAAAAACACCCAAACTACCTGCCACACTAATTGAGTATGGACTGCAATGCAATCCCATCACGCTCCCAGTTTCGAGATCTCACGTCCCTATTCGGGTGCCAAATGTAGCGGGCCTAAAAATTTAGACTAACCCCAATCGATCTAACCCGCTTCCTACACTAATCCGGACATGAGAAATCGAAGGAGAATGAGACGGATTGTATGTACAGTCCTTTACTAACAAAAAAAATACAATATTTACAAAAATATAGGTAAATATGCACACAATGAGCATATATATATATATATATATATATATATATATATATATATATATATATATCATGTCATACAAGTTCTTCATCCGTTGGTCGACTTGCTTCTGTCTCTCGTCCATTTCTTTCTCATTCTGTCTGTCTTCTCATCGATACTCATCACATCACTCTTCAATCCATCAATCACATTCCTCAACATCATATATATATATATATATATATATATATATATATATATATATATATATATATATATATATATATATATATATATATATATATATATATATATATATATATATATATATATATATATATGTATATATATATATATATATATATATATATATATATATATATATATATATATATATATATATATATATATATATATATATATATATATATATATATATATATATATATATGTACATGTATATATATATATATATATATATATATATATATATATATATATATATATATATATATATATATATATATATATATATATATATATATATATATATATATATATATATATATATATATATATATATATATATGTACATATATATATATATATATATATATATATATATATATATATATATATATATATATATATATATATATATATATATATATATATATATATATATATATATATATATATATATATATGTACATATATATATATATATATATATATATATATATATATATATATATATATATATATATATATGTACATATATATATATATATATATATATATATATATATATATATATATATATATATATATATATATATATATATATATATGTACATATATATATATATATATATATATATATATATATATATATATATATATATATATATGCTGAAAGGCTCAGAAAACTAAATCTACATACATTGGAAAGGAGAAGAGTCAGAGGGGAATTGATTGAAGTCTTCAAATGGGTAAAAGGATATAATAAAGGGGATCTGGGTAAGGTTCTTATACTTAGTGAACATGACAGGACACGTAGCAATGGGTTTAAGCTTGATAAGTATAGGTTTAGGAAGGAGATTGGGAGGAATTGGTTTACAAATCGTGTGGTTGATGAATGGAATAGGCTCACTAGACATGTGATAGAAGCCTCCTCTCTGGGTAGTTTTAAGAATAGATTAGATAAATATATGAATGAAGCTGCTAGATGGGACTGACTTTTTTATGTACATATGTATATATTTTTCTAAGGAGTGGGGAGATTATTTTGCGGTTGCATGAATGGACATAATCCTCTGGATGCATTTTATGTATATTGTAGATTAGATCTGACGAACTCCTGTAAAGGGTGACAATGTTGATGACTTTTCTCTGGTAAGAAATCTTTTGTGTGTTGACTGGAACAGGAGCTGCCAAGTGTAGGCCATGAATGGTCTTTTGCAGTCTCCTTCTTTTCTTATGTTCTTATGTTCTTATATATATATATATATACTAAAACAATCCTATCTTGGAACCCAATCAATCACAAAATATATATATTACTACTAAGAGTCAGCAAATACAAAAAGGGACAACCAAAACCAGAGACAACAAAAAGAGGAGTTTTCTTATATGGTACCACGGTTTACGATTTGCCGGCCTCCCCGGGGGAAAATCTTGTCGGCAGCCACTCTTGTGACAAAATTGGGGCAGCCACTCTTGTGACAAAATTGGATGTGCGGGTCTTATGGTGCCTGCCGCCTCCGAGCTCAATTTTATTCAAGATCCAGTCAACTACTATTAGAAGACTTCTTAAATTTTCTTTAAATTTCTCCAAAATGTTTTCATTCCAGTCGCTCTTGCAAAATGCAGGCAATGTTTTTGTTTGTTTTGTTCTTTTTTTATTCTGGTACTTGAATGCTGTCTCATAAAATCTTTAACATTTAGTAGCTAATTAAAAAAACATGATGTTAAATAACCTTATTCATACAACATGAAATCAAATACATATGTACAAAAGAAAATATAATAAAAAACCCATTCCCACTCACACACTCCTTCTTACAGAAGGAGGGCGAGTGTATTGGGAAAAAGGGTGGGAGAATGGCCCCTTATACACACTCACATTCGCTCCACCACAACGTGAGATCTTGAAACCGGGAGCGTGACAGGATTGGATTGCAGTCCACACCCAATTAGAGTGACAGGTAGTTGTTTGTTTTTCCCCTTTGTCTATCACTGTTACTAACCTGGGAGGATGGCTTCTGTGGAACAGGGCCTATTAGATTGTGAGACTGAGGCTGGAATTGAGGCAGAAAGAGGAGGAATGTATGATGTTGAGGAACATGATTGATGGATTGAAGAGTGATGTGATGAGTATGGATGAGAAGACAGACAAGATGAGGAAAGAAATGGACGAGAGACAGACACAGGTTGACCAACGGATGAAGGACTTGTATGACATGATGAAGGGGTCAGGACCGGCCCCAGGACCCTCAAACTTGACCCCTGCTCCGACTGAAGGGGATAAGACTAATGAGATCAATGAGAGTGTGTGGGAGTCTAGAGAGGATAGGGTGATTATGAGTGATAGGAAGGACGGAGAATGGAAAAAGAGTTGAACGCAAGAGAAGAAGGAAGAGTGGTGCAAAGGGGAAGGTAAGAGGCAAAGAGTGTGGACTCATTGTAGTCGGATGAAGGAGAGAGTGATGGTATGATTGATATGAGTGAGAGTGAAGGCAGCTCAAGTGAGAGTGAAATGAATGTGGAAAAGGGTATTTTGATAAGGGAAGTGCCAAAGCTAGATAGATTTAGGTTACAAAGTGGGAAAAATGTGGAAGAATTCTTCAGGGAATTTGAGCGATATTGTAAGCTCAAGTACCCGGAGAATAAGGGATACTGGATGAATGTTTTGGGGAAATGTTTGGAGGGAAAAGTATTGGAGTTTTTCCGCGTGATTAAAAGTGTGGGGGAACCGAGGTACGATGTAGTGAAGGAGAAATTGATTGGGCAGGTGAAACGAATGAAAGAGAGTGTGAAGTATAAAAGGGTGAATGAATTTGAGAAGGCTCAAATGGGATAAAGTGAAAGTGTGAACATGTATGCACATAGGCTTGAGAGTATGGCAAGAAAGAGGTATGGTGATGATGTAAATGAATGTAAACCACTGATGAGGAAGTTTTTGGACACGATCCCACGAGAGGTGAGTGAATGGCTGAGTGGAAAGAGAAAGGAGAGAATGAGACTGACAGGTGAATGGTTGATGTGGAAGGATGTGTTGGAGCTGTTGGAAGATGGACGATTTGATGGTGAAAGCGATCTAGAAGAGGATAGATGGTACAGTGTGAATGTTGGGGGTAAGAAGCCCAGGAACTTTCATCCACCACAGCAGTATGTCAGCTACAGGGATGCCCTGAAGGCTGAACCAGCTGGAGTGATGTCGAACTTCCTGGGCCGGCAGAATGGATGGGTAAATGGAGGGTGGTCGAATGGAAGGGGACAGATGAATTTCAAGCGTGGGAAGGGATATATGAGAGAGAAACCGAGATGTGTCCCAGTAAACGAGAGATTGAATGGTGGGAGAAAGATTGTGGAATGTCATCAGTGTGGAAGGAAAGGTCATATGTTGGCAGAATGTAGGTGGACGTCTGGTGCATGTTTTGGGTGTGGTAAGAAGGGGCATATGATAAAGGATTGCCAGGAAAGTGTGAAAGAGTGCTTCAAGTGTAAAGAAATAGGCCATTTGAAGAAAGATTGTCTGAGGTTGAATGGCCTGGCGACCAACTTCAGGGGTGTTGCCTCCTGTGAGTCTAACGACTCGGTGGAGGCACGTGGCTTTTTCGCCTTACGGGAAACAGTCACGCTGGGGAAAGAGGGAAGGGGACCATGGTTTTAGTCGGGGCTGGGTGTGAACCCTTTTTGCCACCAGCTTTACGAGGGGGGGGGAGCTCGGGGGGAGTAGAGACCGCAGAAGGGCTCTGAATGGGCGCGGAAACAACAGTGCTCGTTGGCCTGGATGGGCCAGGAGCAGAGGGTGCCTTTCTAACTATTGAGGCATATGACGTCCCAGGCAGAGCCGAGCGTGCCAGGACCAAGTCCTTAGCCTCGTGGAATGAGAGTCGATCCTGGGCCTGAACGGCCAGGATTTCTTACTTAGAAGCAGGGTGCGGCTCTCTGCAATTGACGCACTTTTATACACAGGATTTGGCTTTACTGTGTGTGGCCTTGAAGTAATTTACACAAACTTCGGGTGACCTCGAATTCGCACATCTACAAGAATGGCTCGTATGGCTGAAGCGGTGACAGTAATAGCACTGCTGCAGCAGTGGCACGAATGCCTTCACGCGGTAGTGGTACCAAATGGCACGCACCGACTCAGGGAGCTTGTCACAGTCGAACGTGACGAAGAGTGTAAGGGTGGGTCTCAAGGCCCCTCCCTGTTTTCTCATCACACATTCAACATTGAGCGCCCCATGGTCAGCCAGCTCTAAGGTGATGTCCTCAATGGAGTAGTCAACGAGTTCCTTCGCATAAACTACTCTTTTCACAATGTTCATGGTAGAGTGCAGTGTCACACTCACTGGGGTGCCATGAAGTATCCAAAGAGCACTTATCTTGGCCGCCTCAGCGGGATTCGCCGCATTTGCCAGAAGGCTGCCATCCGAGAAACGGGTCGCCTTCGGCTCTCACCAATTGCACTAGCTAATCCTCTCCTCTGATGGATCATGTTGCCCTTGGACAACATCAGTGGAGCGAATAACGAGGAAGCGTTTGAAGCCAGCGGGCTCGAAAATGCCAGGTAACCTCTGGATCTGGAGACCCGATGTCATCGAGGCTCCTCCCTGTGCACTTTTAGTCTTAGTCAGGGGCTCCTCAACCGGGGGGGAGAGGGGCCGGATGTGCTGATCTTGGCTTGGTTGCTTGCCAAAGTGGCAGCCCCCATGGATGGAGAGGAGCCCAGAGTCTTCTTTGTCTTTTTTTTTCTTTTTCGTCCTTTTCTTTTTTGGAGAGGAGGGCGATGAATGAACCGCTTCTCACCTCCGCCGGCTGAAGCCCCCAGGCCAGATGGACCAGCCTCAGCCAGGTCCTTCTCCAAAATGGAGAAGGTCCTGGTAGTCGTAGCAGCACCTGTCGGAGGAGATCCCTCCCCTCCTTGTGTGGGGAGGCACAGGCCTTGACCCCAGCAAGGTTTAATATTCTTGCCAGCAGGTCTTTTGAGGGAAGTGACCGAAGGGCTCTACCGAGCCGCTTACACGAGGGGCGGTCGGCAATGAGCTGCCTGCTGGCTTTCTTGACAGTCCCCTTAGAAAGAAAAGGAGGGACTGCCGCTGGAAATAGGGAGGTGCCCCAAAAGTACCTCCAGAGAAGGGGGTGATGGAGAGTCCCCTTCACCCGTAAGTGTAGGAGAGGAGTAAGCCTCCTCTCTGGTTAAAGAAATATGGAGGGTCCCCTGCGCAAGCACAGGGGGATAGACTTCCATTTTTTTTGGTGGAGCTGCCCGAGGGTGGCTCCGTCAATGTACAAGGGGAAATAAGGAGAGATTTGGGAAGGGGGGTTTGCATACATGGGCATGGCGACCCTCTTTTTTATACGGGACATAATAGCTCATCACCTCTCGCAGTTGCCCGCACTGCAAGAGGTGCTTACAGAGCCAGGCGCTGCAATTTGGGACAACCCCTCCCGCCTGGTGGTCTGGCAGTCCATCGGCATGGCGGCTCCACCTTAGACACAGCGTAAAAATATAGATTGTGAAGAGGAAAGGAAAAGGGATGTGAGGGAGGTATGGGTGGGGACGAAGCAGGTTGTTAAAAAAAAAACATTCCGAACCGGAGCTCAGGGGTTAGGGAACTTTGTCCCCTTTCCCCTCAGCCCCGATCCAGGACGGTTGGCTTGAGAACAGGGTCAGCATCTACCCTGTGAAATTAGAGGCTGACCAGAGAAAGTTGTGGGAGGGGTTGTATGAAAAGTGACTAAGTAGGGGAGAAATACAGGCTATCTGAAGGAAGGGAGAGAGGCTAAGCTGGGGCCGGACGGAGCGCTGGATCCCGTCAGCACAGCGGCCAGGATGGCAAATTGCCGCGCCCCTTACGGGGTCTTTGCCACTAGAACTATTATATTAAAGAAATAAAGATTTTGGACTTCTAACATAAATCTATTATAAGAAATATTTTTATATTGCAATCTCTTCTAGATTTGTACTTATACAGTGTGTTCAGAAAGTCACTGTGCACTTTTCTAATAATTTTTTTTTATATTTCAGATTTCGACCCCAACATTCATTCAGTCTATTTCAAGTGAGCAACTGATAGCGGCGTTTAGAAACAAAATAAGAAGGGTCCAAGCCTGTATTGATGCCAAGGGGGGTCACTTTCAACATAATTTATAATTGTCATTCATATTTACCTCCTGTATTCGATATTGAAACATTTATGTTAATAAATATGTAAGTGCACAGTGACTTTCCGAACACCCTGTAGTACAAGTGTAATATTTTATTGCAAAAATGAAAATCTTACCTTTATCAGTTAATATAAGGTTGACTTACCTAACTTTTGGATAAACTTGTGCAAGTTTTCTCTCATAGTGAATTATTTAGAAATATTGAAGATACTAAACTCATAATGAAGGTAATTCTTTAATTGGATTAAAAATATATAAAATAAAGTCTCTGAAAACAAGAGAATATGACAGAATTGCTGTTAATATTTTTACTTTGTAGTCCCAAGATTCTCTTGTCAAACCTTATGGCAGTCAGGAATGAAGCCAGAGCATGTGGTCTTTTCCAGGTCTCCAAGAAACAAGTTATATTGAAAGATTTTCTGAGATGGTTGAAGAAAGGGTAGGATACATGAGATGGTTAGTATTTTGGGTTGCAACAGAACAATCAGGTTTAACCATATTTCTCCCCTTAGTCCACTTTGGATGATTAACCCATTAGTCACCGGCTTTTTTTTTTCTTGAACTTGCCCTCTGCAAAATTACAAATTGCACATGTAATTGAAAATAATTAAAATAGAATATTTAAGTCCTTTATTATAAATTAAATAATATATCATTTTAATTGAAAAGAATTATTCTATTGATATAATTAAAAAACTATTAAAAACCTTCTACGCTTTAAAACCTATTTCTAATTATAGAAAACAGTGCTGCACTTCATGGGAGACTATTTAATATCTTAAATTTTATGAAAACTTTAATCAGGGAATATTTTTTATCTATAAAACTGTATTTTACAGACAAAATAGGCTTGCTGGTTTGTGTGCTTTCAATAACATACTAACTTAAGGCATTTCCTCATTTTAATTGGATGAAAAATGAAAAACATAAGTGTATTTAACCAAAAAAAAGGAAGTCATCAAAAATGGCATGTTTACACAGTTGTGAATAAAAAATCAGCTTTTTAATGGTTGTGTTGTGGTGAGGCCTAGAATGGAGTCAAATTACTCTCATTCATAAATCTTGGTTTACAAACAAAGGACTGACCTAACCATTATATATTTTAATTAAATGATTACTCACTAACATAAGAGTTTGACAAAAAAAAATGATGAATTATCATAATCAGGGTGAATATGAGTTTAAAAGTGAAAGGCTACAAAAGGCCCTCGGGCAATTACATAGGACGTATTTGTTTCATGGAAAATCATAAATTTACTTTTTTCTTTGTTAACATTCAATCCAAAGTCTACTGGCACTGTCACCAATACCTGCACTAACTGGATTGAACTTATCATCAACAATCCATCATCAACATGAAAAAGTGCAAGCAGATATACTGTTCCTGTTTCACATATCTTTTTGGTGAATTGAAATATCACGGTAGCGATCAGACATGTTCTCAGCAAGCTCATGGAATTTTTTTTCCATTTTTGATTTTTCGGTGTAATATATTTAAGTTTGAGAAGATAGTTAACTTTGTGTTAGACATAATACTAAAGGAATTTTTAATTATATTATGAAAAGTTTATCAGTATGGCTGTTGCATTGGATGAAGTGAATATGCCTTTTAATGTAAGAAGTGTGTATGTAGTTTGTGGTGTTGAAAGGAGAGAAAATATATCTGAATGCCTGGTGGGTTATGTGACTAGTGCAAATGTGGCTTAGGGAGAGGAGGTGAGTCAGTTGAATGATGAGTGCAAGAGAATAAGTGAATTGGTGGATGAAGTGAGAAGGGATGCGAGTGTACACATGAAGAATGTGGCTGGGATCAAGAGGGTGGAAGATAGGCCTAGACTAGGGACTGAAGAGAAAGAAGTTGTGGTGGAGCTAATGTGAGTGTGGGTGAAGGGCCATTCTCCCACCCCTTTTCAATATCCTCTCCCTCCCTCTGTAAGAATGTGTGTGTGAATGAAGAGATATTTATTTATATATATATTTATTATGGATTTTCATGTTTTGTTTAAAATGTCTTTTGTCTCTTTGCAGAGTTTCTTTGATATAATTCTTTTATCATAAACCACTCTACTATTACTGCCTTTTCTAAAGAGTGGCTGGGGTCGAGAGTTGGCAGTAAATTAATTGAAGTTATTGTAACTCGCATTTGAAGGGAGGGCTTTTTATAGCCTCCAAAGAGTGACCGGATTGCATTATTATACCGAGCTGGGAAGCGCCAGCCTTTTTTGTGGTAAGACCTAGGCAACAATTATGAATACTCGAGTGGCAGCCAGCAGGACTTCCCCCCAGTGGTAGCATGTGAGGCCTTTTCTTTTGTTATTGAATACCAGTGTGGTTGATAGGCCTAATTGGTACGATTTTATATTGTACGATTTCATATTATTTCATCTCATCTATTGTATAAAATATTGTTTGGTGATAGGATTTTTTTTTTTAAGTAACGAGATCTCAAATTTATTTACCCATATCTCTTGTAAATATTATTGTCATTTTTTGTGAATACATAACTGTATATCCAATCTTTATATCCAATCTTTCATTCTCCCTCAGGTTTTCACATCCAATTTAGTGTAGGAAGCAGGTTGGATCAATTGGGAGTTTAGGGTAGATTCGTGGCCCTCTATATTTGGCGCCTGAATAGGGATGTGAGATCTCGAAACTGGGAGCATTGTTAGGATTGGATTGCATTCCATCCCTCGGATTGGAAGTAGTGATTTTTTTTCTCCCTCTTCTTCTGTCCTTTCTTATTAACCAGGGAGGATGGCTTCTGTGGAACAGGGCCTCCATGATGAGATTGTGAGACTGAGGCTGGAGCTGAGACAGAAAAAAGAGGAATGTACGATGTTGAGGAGTGATATGATGGGTATGAATGAGAAGATGGACAGGATGAAGAAATGGACGAAAGACAGAAGCAAGTCGACCAAAGGATGCAGGACTTCTATGAAATGATGAAGGGGTCGGAACCAACCCCAGGACCTTTGACATTGATTTCTGACCATCCTATTTAGTAACATAATCCATAAAATCCAGTAAATTTGTTGAAAACGATCTACCTCTTCTAAACCCATGCTGAGCATCATTTATTAACCTACATTACTCTAGATGGTCAGAAATTCCCTTCTTAACTATCTCTCAAGGATTTTACAAATGATAGAAGTTAAGCTTACCGGCCTAAAGTTATTTGGATCCTCTTTACTTCCATTTTTAAAATTGGCACTACATTCGCTAATTTCCAATCATTAGGTATTTCTCCAAACTCTAGTGATCTAGTATATATCTTCTCAAGAGATACTGCAATACTATCTACACCTTCTTTGAGTAACCTAGAATGAATGTTGTGCAGGCCAGATGACTTACTAGTATTTAACTCCAATATAAGCCCTTTAATTATTTCCCTGTTCACATTAATGATATTCAACATTATTTTCCTTGAACTAGAATTATCATCAATTAATCTATCTTGATTCTCTTCTGTAAATACTGAAGAAAAATGATCAGTAAGAACCTCTACTATTTTGTCACCAGATTCTTTCAAAACCCCTTCATATCTAATAGGACCTATTTTATCACTGTTAGATTTGTTATTTTTATAATAGCTAAAGAATTTTCTTGGATCTTTATTATTATTTTGAGCAAAATTAATTTCTGCCGCCCTTTTGCTCTTCTTAATAATCTTATTTAGCTCATTTTGGTTGACCTATAATGATTTAAATTCTCAAAAGTACTTTCTCTCTGTAATCTCTGGTATGCCCTTTTCTTCTCAGAAATTTTCCTAGCTATCTCCTGATTCCCCCACAACTGCTTCCTAAATTTCTTCCTAATAGCCTTCATTGGAATACACTGCTCCTGGACTATGTTTAATATAGTCTTAAAAGTGTCCCATATCTCATAAGTATTCTTCCCCCTGAATTCTATATCCCACCTAATCTGATTTAGCAAGTTTTGTAATTTATCGTAATCCCCCCCCTATAAAAATTTGGAGTTTGTTGATGCTCTACCTTTCACTATTCCCAAGTTAAAACAAGCCATCTGATGATCACTATTTCCCAATGCTTCCCTAACAGTCAATTCCTGAACCAAGTGATCATCATTTGAAAGAACCAGATCTAATATATTGGCATCCCTTGTTGGTTTATAACAAATTGATTCAAAAAATTATCCTCAAAGCATTCTATAAACTTACACTTGCTCCCTTATCATATTTTCCCATTCCACAAAATTTAAATTAAAGTCACCAAGAATAACTGTATCTACTTCACATCCTTTTCTTATTTCCCTGATCATTAGCTCATCAATACAGTCAGTCTGTCCGGGTGGTCTGTAAAAGGCTCCCAAGTGTATTATCCTATTTTTAATGACCCTAATATCTATCCACAGTGACTCAACTTCTTCTTGCTTTATAGAATTATTTAGATTTGAAGAAATGCTATTTCTGATATAAATAATCAACCCACCACTAGTCCTATATCTCCTTTGACTGATGTACATATCATAACCCTGTAGTTCAAATTCACTCACATGGCATATTTTCCCATTCCACAAAATTTAAATTAAAGTCACCAAGAATAACTGTATCTACTTCACATCCTTTTCTTATTTCCCTGATCATTAGCTCATCAATACAGTCAGTCTGTCCGGGTGGTCTGTAAAAGGCTCCCAAGTGTATTATCCTATTTTTACTGACCCTAATATCTATCCACAGTGGGCTAGGTTAGGCAAGTGGCCTTAGCTTAGAAATTCTGACCATTGGTTAGCAAACAGTATAGAGCAAAGGGGCAGGGCACTCCTTATTCAGAAGGGGGTGGTTTACAGGGCCGCAGCACCATGTCAGATATTTGGTGAGCTTCTGACCGGTTCGCCTGTGAAGGTTAGGTTGGGTGTGGTTAGGGCTAGGCTAGTAGCTGTAGATTAGTAGGTAGTATCCATCTAGCTGTGGTCAGTGAAATTTCTTTATCAAACCAGATCACCAAAAGGTTGAAAAATTACCTTAATCACTTATCTTACTGACCTGCCCCAAAGGTGGTTTGACTAAAGGTCTTTGGTCATAGGCTAGCCTAGGTCTATGTGGAAATATTGTAATCTATGAAGAGAGTACCAGTAACCCAGGAGTGGTTGCTTTCTTTTCCTTGCACCTTCAGGAGGGAGACACCCTCTGCAAATTAAATACACATATCGAGGTATCCTGAGTCATGTACTTTCAGAATATATATGGTCATGGGGGCCATCTTCAAAATCGTAGGAGGAGTTCGTTAAGAAACAGACAAACAGACACAGACAGACAGGAGTTACAACTTTATTATAATATATATATATATATATATATATATATATATATATATATATATATATATATATATATATATATATATATATATATATATATATATATATATATATATATATATATATATATATATATATATATATATATATATATATATATATACCTTTGGTTTGTGTGCATGTGTTAGTCACAAACACACTCACACCCACACACTGGTTCTCAGACATAGATGCAATTTAATATATTTGTACATTAATAATTTATATTTATCAAGGTTTTAGTGAGTGGGTAATCCAAGTCCCACTTCCTGGACATATATTTTATTACCGCACTGAGGTGAAGCGTATCCAATACACCTACCTTAGCCACTTCCAGTGAATAAGAATAACCCTGGTGTGTACCCTTTTGATCAAAACTAAGATGATGATCTCCTGAGTGTATTCTCCACTCAGTATAAGCCAACCATGGGTGGGGAGGAGGAATAATTAGTTTTAAGCCGAGTGGATTGCTTAATAATTGCCAAGGGATCGTCCAAATTAGTTAAACACACATATACAAAAATAATCTTTAATGTACATGAATTTGAAATAAACACAGCTTATATAAATATAAATAGGATTAATCTTGCACTGAATAAATAAGTCTACAAAAATGTTGTGGGGATTACTTGCAGATTACTGAGTGTATTCTCCACTCAGTATAAGCCAACCATGGGTGGGGAGGAGGAATAATTAGTTTTAAGCCGAGTGGATTGCTTAATAATTGCCAAGGGATCGTCCAAATTAGTTAAACACACATATACAAAAATAATCTTTAATGTACATGAATTTGAAATAAACACAGCTTATATAAATATAAATAGGATTAATCTTGCACTGAATAAATAAGTCTACAAAAATGTTGTGGGGATTACTTGCAGATTACTGAGTGTATTCTCCACTCAGTATAAGCCAACCATGGGTGGGGAGGAGGAATAATTAGTTTTAAGCCGAGTGGATGGCTTAATAATTGCCAAGGGATCGTCCAAATTAGTTAAACACACATATACAAAAATAATCTTTAATGTACATGAATTTGAAATAAACACAGCTTATATAAATATAAATAGGATTAATCTTGCACTGAATAAATAAGTCTACAAAAATGTTGTGGGGATTACTTGCAGATTACTGACTGGGATGTTTGCGTCTTAATTTTCCGGCCAGGTTCTTTTGTTTACCATTATTTTGCGCAGGAAAGTAAGGAGTAGATAAATTAAATTAGTGTTTTGAAACCTCATTTCTAGGTTGACGGTTTAATTAGCGACTGTTTTGGACTTGTGTTGTGCCTTAAATCTCGTTTCGGTCTGTTGATTTATTTTTCAGATTTTTCTAGTTTTTTTTTCACCACAGAATCAGCGAAAGCTAAGTTGCTATTTTTTTTTCTTATTACTACTTAAGTTCTTTCTTTGTTTGAATAAGTGATGGAGTTCGGGGATGAAAGTGAGCATGAGTGTCGGAATGTATGCATTGGTTGTCGTGTAGTTGGTCAGGGGTATACATGTCTTGTATGTGGGCTGCGTGAATGCATTGTAGATTTAGAGGGGATGAGAATGCAGGATTTAGACAGGATATGTAGGCTGAAGGGGTTAGTTTCTGAGCTCAGGAGGGAATTTAGTGTTAGGCCTAGGGCTGGGAATAGGTTAGGTGGTGAGGTAGGCCAGATAGATGTTTCAGGTGAAGGTAGGATATGATAGTTCTAGGGATAGTTCTAGTTAGAAATAGGCCTAGTGAGGATGGGGGACAGTGGAGAGTGGTTAGGAAACGTGTAGCTAGGGAGACTTCTCCTGTTCTTTGTGAGAATAGGGTTGCCTCTGTTGAGGTTGTTAGCCAGGAGGAGAATAGGTGTGTGAGTCAGAGGGACACAGAACCTATTAGCTCGACTAATAGATTAGGTGCCCCAAGAGAGGAAGTAACTGGAAGTGATATGACTGATGGGGGTGGGAGTGGAGGTAGAGTGACTGGTAGTTTGAATGAGAATAGGAGTGGGGATGGAGTTAGGTCTGTGGGGGTTAGGAATAGGAGTCTGACTAAAGTGCTTGTGATGGGTGATTCGTGAGTTAGATATTTAGATAGGAAGTTGAATGCAAGTAGATTGAATGGTTTGAGGGTGTGTTTGCCGGGTGCTGGAGTGAGAGATCTGTCTGATAGGTGTGAGGAGCTGGTGTCTGGCTGTGCAAGGGATGCGGTTGGGATTACACATGTAGGAGTGAATGATGTGAAGAAAGTAGGTGCATGTGAGTTATGTGAGAGGTACAAGAGGTTGATTGAAAAGGTGAAAGAAAGTAGAATGAAAGGTGTTGTGACAGGTGTGCTAATATTTTTCTGTCTGGTGGTATATTGCTTTGGCGTTTGTTGTATTTTCTCTGTTGTGGGACCTGATTTTTGCATTGGTCCAACAGGATGCTAAGTAGGATGGTAAGCATTCCCTCTGGGTCCTCACAGTTCAGCTTCTAGTCCCAGTCCACGTCCTTCACGTTTATCACACACCAGTCAATCTTGTCACTCTGGAAGTTGTATCTTACAAATGGGTTGTGGGGTGTGGGTATTTTGATTGGCCGGATGGTTCTTTGATTTCTGTAGCTGGTCGTGACAGATATTAGTGAGTGGTCAGAGAGGATTGTCTTTTCCACTACAGAGCCACTGGTTATTTCTGCATTTTTGGTGAAGAGGAGGTCAAGGATGTTGTTGATTCATGTTGGGATGGTTATTGTTTGAATCAGGAAGTTGTTTTCTGCAAGATCAAGGAGGGTTTTTGCCTGGAGCTGGTCATCTTGTAGGCCCCCAGAGATTTCACCTGATGGCCACTTGATGGTGGGGAAGTTGAAGTCTCTGCATATGATTATGTCAGGTAGTGGCACTGGTAGTGGTTCTAGGAGCTCATTAATTTTGTTGATGGCATTGGTGAAGTTGTTCGATGAGCACTGGGGGGGAGGGGGGGGGGGGGGGGTAACAGTTAATTATTAGCAAATTTAATGCTTTTATGTATACTCCTGTTAGTTCAACTTGGCTATTAGTGTGTTTGATGAGTTGTGTTGCTTCAGAGGCGAGGTCACTTCCTTAACATATTATTGTGCCTCTGTGTGTTCATCCTTCCTTATCAGCTCTATATGGTATATAGTTGTCTATTGAAATTTCAGCATCAAGCACCCTGTCTTTAAGGTGTGTGTTGGTTAGGGCAATGGCCAGGGGGTCCTCAAACTTGGTGAGATCTTGCTTTTATTTGACTTAGGTTAGAGGCCCTGGATATTGCCCATAATTATTTTCTTCAACCCTTTACGGTGATGTGGTTCAGGTTCAGATGGGCTGGTGGGTGACCACTTTGGGGTTGTACATATGGACAGTGGTGCATCAGTATTTGTGCTTGGTGTTGTGGAAGTGTGGTAAAAGCTTGATGTTGGTGATTGGGTGGTTAGGAGTAGAGCCGCGACATAAGGCTTTGGAGAATTTGATTCTGGTCTCCTAGGGCCTGAAACAGGTTCTTCATGTGTGTCCTCGTCTCCCCCATAAATTCTAAAAAAGGTTGTGGGGACAGTGGACTGATGTGGATGCTCAGAGTGCATGTTTTCTGTAGGTTGAGGTACATGCCCCTTGCTGGCTACCTTCTTTGGGGTGTTGTGACTGGAGTCTACATATGATTTAGGCACAATTTCCTGATGCACCACAGATGTGGGTGTTGGAGATGATTCTGTTTGCTCTGGTCTTTCTTCTAGTGCCCTTGATGTGTGTGAATTTGCATTGGTCATTCAAGCATTCATCATTTCTTATTGAATTTCTACATATTTTGGGTGGAAAAGTGAGCATTATCGTCCTAATTTGCACCCTAGGTTGCTATGTGGCCCATGATTCAAAAGTTTAGCACATACCTTGGGATAGTTGTATGGGCAGTCTCTTCCTACACGACCATAGCGGTACACTCTTTTTTTGTACTTATAGACAGTGTTTCTCATTGTAGGAAGACTTGCATATAGTTGAGAGGGTGGGGTTTTTAGTTTTCTCTAAGTCAGAATTTCAAACAAAAATGGTGCCAATCTGATTTTAAATGTGATGTAAACAAAATATTATTACACACCTTGAATGAAACCAAAACACACATGGGCTTCCATCCATTTTGGGTTGGAATAAAAAACAAAAATTGCTTGGAGCAGCTTATCTTAAACTTTACCGATGCTCTTTGTTTTTGACACATTCCTGTGTATGGTTTGAATTGTAGGTAAACATGTAGATTGGTGGCTCGGCTGAAAAAGTGGATTTTTGTTTGTTTATATTTCGTTCACCCCTGCCTGAATATTCATACGTGTTGGAGTCTTATTTGAAATATACCCAGCACCATTTTTTTTAGAAAAATGCCCAAAACTAACCAAACGAAAAACGCTATAGTGGGGGGGATGTGCCCCCAGACCCCCCAATTGATTGAAACTCAGGATCATCGTAGGGTGGTTTCCCCATTGTGTTTACCCCCACAGGAGCCGTCCCCGTAAATTTACTCCAAAAATGTGAAAGATATTGGAACATGGACTAAATAGTTTTCATCCCATCGTTTGAGCCGCCAATCTACATATTTACTGAATTGTATATTGTAAATGCATGATCTGACACAATCCTCTGGATTAATTATATTGTAGATGCATGATCTGACACAATCCTATAGATGCATTTTATGGGTAGGTTTTGACAGATGCAGATGACCTTTGATAGGCCCTTGTGGCTTTTGTCATCGGTGAAATTATGTTATATGTTATTGTCTATGGCTCTTATTCCAGTCTTGAATCCATTCATCCCACTCCTTGTTTCTTTGCCATGATGCTACCAAACAACTTTCCTATCAAGCTCATTATGGCTAGTGGCCCGTAGCTATCTACCAGTTTTCTGTCTTTACCGCCTTTGGGCAACAAATTAATCATACTGAAGACCCCCATCAAGGTGCTTACCTTAGTGAAAATTAAGAGGCAAGGGAGTTAGTGCTCATATAAAGTGCCTCTTCTCTGGTTTTGAGTCTTGTAATGGTCATACCTATTTTTAAAGGTGTTAACACTATGGCTAATAACTATATACTCAGTGAGACTATTCTACTTGTTTGTAATCCTCACATTCAAGAATTTATTTCTCTTCGTGGTCCTGTACCGTAGCTTCTTCAGGCTGTGACCTCTGATCTCTGGGTGATCACCTCTTGGAGCAAGTTGGAAAAAGCTCCCATCTCCAACTTTGACCACACCCTAGAGTATTTTGAAGGCCTCGATCATGTCACCTCGGACCCTCCTTTTCTCCAGTGTGGTAAGTCCAAGGTGGGCCAACCTCTCCTCATAGGGCAAGTCTGCCAGTTTTGGCACTAGTTTGGTAGCACGCCGCTGGATCTGCTCTAGTTTCTTCATGTCCCTCTTGGAGTATGGTGACCAGACCTGGATGCAATATTCGAGCCGTGGCCTGATCAGTGGGTGAGTGAGTGTCCATACACGTGTAAGTTTTTTGTAGGAGTCCCACGAGGAATTTGCCCTAGCAGCTGCCTTTGCGACCTGCCCAGAGGGCTTTAGGTCCTTTATGATGAGGACTCCCAGTTCTTTTTCCACCCGTTTCTTCAAGTGGAGTGTCCCCGATGTAGTACTCATACCCTGGGTTGTTCTTCCTGATGTGAATGACCTTACACTGGGGACTTTAAACAACGGTAGATTTTGGTATCATCTGCAAAGAGTTTCCCACTTGAATCAGTGGAGGCCAGTAGGTCATTTATGAACACCAGGAAGAGTACTGGTCCAAGGACGCTGCCTTGACGGACTCCACTCCAGACATCCAGCCATTCTGAATGAGTTCCTCTTACACTTACTCTTTGACAGGAAGCTTTGTATCCGCTGAGATACCTCACCACCCACTCCTAATACCACCAGTTAGACAAGTAAGCAACGGTGGGGGGACAGTGTCAAAGGCTTTCTTGCAATCGAGGTAGACAACATCAACTGTCTTTCTCATCGGTGGCATTTTCTATCTCTTCCAGATATTCAAAAAGCTGAGTCATACATGATCTTCCGGATCTAAAACCGTGCTGGTTGGTACTCAGCATGTCGTTATCTTCTAGATGATCCATTAACTTGAGTCTTATGAGTTTCTCCAGGATTTTGCAAGGGACTGAGGTTACACTTACTGGATGGTAGTTTAATGGGTTGCCCTTGTCCCCACTCTTGAAGATGGGACTTTGGAGTGTATTCCATCCAGTCCCGATGATGACAAAAAGACACAAGGACCTATCAAAAGTCATCCGTATCTGTCAAGATCTTATTGTTATTTAAATATAAAGATGTTTCATCACCAATGTATAATTTTGATATGCTGGTTATTGCATTCGATTCACATTTATATTGTATTAGTGCTTGTACAAGTTTCCTCATATTTGATAATATTTGGGGGGTTTTTGATTTGTAGAGGGGTTCACTCCTCTTGGATGGAGTATGTCTTCCCACCAGACCAGTATTTTTTATTTGTTCTTCATTAATTTGCGTTTTTTAAATAGGTGTGTGTTAATGATAGTGAGGTCTAAGAGAGTGAGACATTAAACAGTTTGTTGCACTATATAATTGGTATAATTATGAGTTTATATAATAATTAGGTGAGCTATTAATTCTCTCTTTTCTTTCTTTTTTTATCTTATTAATTTATTTTAATATGTAAACTCTTATTGATTTCTCTTTTAAAGGTGAATACCTATATAAATAAGTTTAAAGATATTTATTAATTTTGAGCTACATCTGGTTGCTGAGATAATTGAAAGTGATAGTTATAGTTAATAGAATAGAAACCCACACCAATCTTCAGAAAAGAAGTGGAACCTTGTTAGTATCCTTAATATTTGAACCAGAATATGTTTTTGACTGGATATAGTCAAAGGTAACATTTATGTAGGTATTTATAGACAAGTTAAATTTGTTAATCATGTAATTAAGGTAAAATAGATTGACTGATCAAGCAGACCTTATTTATGGATATTATTGAGTTATTTATAGTTATTGTGATAATCAAGTTGGTGTATACTAGGTACCTATAATAGTAATATATTCATTATTTTTAAATTTTCTATAAGCAGTTTAAGTTTTATAATTTTAATAATTTTCTAGTAGAGGCAAGAAATTTAAGAAGTATTTTTTTTTATCTTTTCTTGGGTATGTGGGCTGAAACAACCTCCTCCCAAAAGGGTTTTGAGTTATATTTTTTTATATTCAGTAAGCTTTTTGTCTTTTTTATTATAAGCAGGACATTCTAATAGAAAATGTTTTACTGTCTCAGGTAAATTGCAGTGATCACAATTTGGTGAGTTTTTAACTTAATTTTGTTTAGGTATCAATTTAAGCCTACATGTCCTGAACTCAGTGTGACAAGTGCAGTTTCGAGTTTCCTATGTCTATCAAATGACCATGGCGAATGATTGAATTTTTTTTATTTCGCCAAATTGAGTAGAAATTACAGATCTTTACCAAATAGGAGTATTCTTTTTATATCTTTTCTCTTAATAAGTTTACAATTTCAATGTTATTAAAATTGTGAGAGGCTTTAGCTAATAGGTCTGCTTTTTCATTTCCCACAATCCCTATGTGAGAGGGTATCCATTGTAAATATATTTTATGATTGTTGCTCTGAAGAGAATACCACAATGATATTATTTCATTAACTAGGTTTGAGTATATTTGGTTTGTCCTGTGGTCTTCTAATATATAGAAGTTATTATTATTTATTTTTTTTATAAAGAGCTCATCTGGCGACTGCCTACTTGGGCATTAGTTGCCATATAAAAAACTAGCCTAGTACTAGACTATTTCAAAATAAAATACAAAAAGATAGAAAACAACCCCCCCAAAAAATAGGGGAAAAGGAAGCGAGCAGTAAGCAAGCTCCTTCGTCAGGGGGAGGTCCCCCTGGCGCAGAAGCGTGTGGCCTATAAGGGGAGAAAAACAAAACAAAACAAAATAAAAACTTGCTTAAATAATAGGGAGAAGGCCGGCCTCCCCCAAAAGTCAACAAGTCCACCAGTCAAAGTGCACACACTCGTCCCGAGTACAAGGTACAGGCGCAAACAACCCTGCCCATCCCGGGCATGGAGGCCGAGATTGCAGTCCCATTCTCCTCAAGAATGGGAGCGGGGTCCTGCGAGAACTTGCCCCAAATCCTTTTGACGCGCTTCCACACATCTGCTAAAGGGGTCTTCGCGTTAAGTGAAGACACGTATGCCCGCCAAGAAGAGCGACGGGCGTGCTTCAAATATACCGAAACCTAGCCCGACAAAATTCAGCGACGGTGAAAACGTTCGGGCGGCGCTTATAGGGCATGTAGGCATACCGCTTCTGTTTGAGGGCCATCTCACACTCAGCTGACCACCATGAGAGTGGTCAGCGTGAAAAATGGCCAGACGTTCTAGGAATAGTAGTCAGGCCAAGACTAAGGAGGTGCACTTCTGCCGCCATACATGGCTCCACCCCAACCTAGATGTTTCTTAATGGGGTGCGCCTGGATGTGGTTGAGTCGCTGTGGTGGAGCGAATGTGAGTGTGTGTAAAAGGGCCATTCTCCCACCCCTTTTCTCAGTACCCTCTCCCTCCCTCTGTAAGAATGTGTGTGAATGGGAATGGGTTTGTTTTATTTTTGTTTATTTTATGTATAAAATGATTACCATGTTTTTCTTTCTTTCCAGGCGTCATATTCTGGAAAGATAGTAGCTAATTTTGAGATATCGCTAATTAAAATAATATTGTACTTTGCTTAAAATAAACTTTTATCAAAGCGTCATATTCTGGAAAGAGGTAAGATAGTCGATAAATTTACTCGGGTAATGCCCACTTATTAGTTTCGCCATCCATGTATAAATAAATGGGTCATAAAAGGAGGATATATCTCTTCTACAGAGAGTGGAAGTGTGGACAGATAGCAAGAGGGGTTCTCTAGACGAGTGCTCCGCCCAGCCCTGAGACGGAGGGCTTTCGTTCCTCTCTAACCACCTGAACCGCCATACCCGCATTCGTTGACAATCCTGCCTCCTTCTAAGTTAGCCTACTACCACCCACCTCCAGCACACAAGTGATAGCGCGTGCCCCCTTTTCATTCGGTTGTGGTTGTGTTTTTTTTGTTTGTGTAGAATATAAGTAAATTGTTGTATTCGCCGGTTATAAAATTCTCGTTTGGTATCGTAATTGGATTGGGAAATCCAGCCTCATTTTGAAGTGTGCACACTTCCCTTGTGAATATAAATTGCTGTAAAATAACTGTAACTATCATTGTACTTTTTTTGTAAGTAAAGGGACTGTATATACAATCCGTTTTATTCTCCCTCGATTTCTCACGTCCGGACAGTGTAGGAAGCGGGTTGGATCGATTATCGATTGGGATTAGAGATATATTTTCGGCCCGCTACATCGCCTCACCTGGGAGGCTCATATTCGCAGCCTTAGGGTCTCTTGTACCTGTGCCAGGATATTCTCCAGTCCATGACATTCAGCGCTTGGGGCGCTGATAGGGCTACTGCCCTACTCTTTTATCGATCCTTTGTTCGTTCGAAGCTCAACTACGGATGCGAGTTTTATGCATCCACAGCCGAGCGTTTATTGCAGAAGGTGGATTCGATCCAGCACACCGGCCTTCGCCTTGCGACCGGTGCCTTCCGCACTTCCCCCATTGAGAGCCTGTTGGTCGATGCTGGGGACATGCCACTCACTCTGCGCTGTGTGCAGTGCATCACTCGCCTGTATGTGCGAGCCTGGCGCCTTCCTCAGTCAGCAACAGCTTTCACTGCATCCGCAGCTGATCTTGACGGTGCCTATGCCGCCGAGAGACGCCAGTCATACCCTAAGCTCTTTGGGTTTAGGGCCGGTGGCGCCCCTGGTTCTGCCCAGGATGCCACCCTGGAGGGTACCACATTTGGCTATTTGTCGCCACGCCTCTGCTCCCAAAGCTTCTACAGCGCCCAGAGTATTGCTTTCAACCTTTTTGGAGCACACATCGTGTCACGCTGGAACCGTGCCAGTGTATACGGATGGCTCCAAGTCCGAAGAGGGGGTCGGCTTCCACGCCGTATCTCCTCTGTTTGAAGTCAGCGGGGCTCTACCAAGCGCTGCGTCTGTCTTCACGGCCGAGCTGGTGGCAATACACCACTCGATACGGGAGATTACGCGACGTGCCCGGTTCGGAGACTGGATTGTGATCTATAGCAACTCACAAAGCACCCTTGGTGCTCTCGGGGCATTGGAATCTCCGCATCCCCTGGTTCGCGATATCCATGACACCACGGTTTTGGCGAGCCGGGCAGATGTTGAGATTATCTTCTGCTGGGTTCCTGGACATGTAGGAATTGCGGGGAATGAGCGCGCCGATGAGGGCGCCAAAGAGTCTGCGAGGACTCTACGACCAGACCAGCGTTTCGTTCTTCCTCAGACCAACTACATGGCAGGAATACGGGCAGCTCTTCGGACTGCTTGGCAAATTAGTTGGGAGACGGTTGAAGGGAACTTAAAGTTACATGCCATTGTGCCGCGACTGTTCCCATGGACCTATCCCCCAATGCCGCAACGGCTTCAGGTCAGTTTCTGTCGTCTCCGTATCGGGCACACTCGTGCGACACATCACTATCATATGGAGCGCTCACCCGCGCCCTATTGTGACGACTGCATCGACCCCAGACTGTTCGGCACATTCTTGACGAATGTCCCAGTCTGGGTGATCTTCGCGCACATTACCTGTCCCGGTACCAGGATGGGCGGGGTCGCTACCGCCTGTCCCTTGTACTTGTGACAAGTTCATGCACATTGACTTGTGGACTTGTTGACTTTTGGGGGAGGCCGGGCTTCTCCCCTTTATTTAAGTAGGTTCTATTTTTTGTTTTTCTTTGTAGGTTGCACGCTCCTGCACCGGGGTGAGGGGTACCTCTCCCCGATGCGGGAGATTGCTCCCTAATTGTTTTTCCAATATTTATCATTGTTATTTTTTCATATTTTTATTTTAAAGTAGCCTAGTTCTAGGCTGTCATATTTCCAGTGACTTATGCTCAAGTGGGAAGTGGCCAGATGGGCTCTAAAGGAAAAAAAATTTTTCCTAAAACCAGAAAAATCAGGCACAGGCAGCTCATTCACTCATCTACTTATACCAGCCAAATCACTCACCTGTTTACGCAAAAACTTGATCTCCCTTTCAAGATGCCCCATACCAGAAACACTCTGCACAGACTTACTTTCATTCTTCCTTTCACTCTTCTTTGTATGCTTTTTACTCCTTGAGACCAAGACAAGCTCTTTCCCAAACAGATCCATACTATCACATGCCTTCTCATCATCAGGCACCCTATTTCTCTCTTTGCACAATTCATACATCGGATGGCTCACCACGTAGTCAGGAGGTTCTCTCCATCTCCTTAACTGACTGATGAGCCCGCACTCTCTCAGTCATACCGTCATTCAAACTCTCCAAAACATACTTCACTCCATTTTCCCAAACTCTCACAACTCTATAAGGTCCATCAAACTTCTCACTCATCTTTGACACATACAAACTACCCTTCACTTCTTTCACCTTCAATACTTTCGCACCTAATTCAAATGAACGGAACTTTTCATGTGCCTCACGCCATACAATCTGCTCATTTTTACTCATCATTCTCAACATCTCACACAAGGTTCTTATTGTACGTTCAGCCAATCCATTTGAAGGCGGTACATACAGAGTCATTCTCACATGCTCCACACCATTCTCTCTCAACATTTGTTTCAACACTTCTCCTACAAATTCAGGCCCATTATCACTCAGACATCTTCTAGGCTTCCATACATACACAGGAAAAAACAACTGCTCAACTACACTCCTTTTATCTTTCACAGGCGCTGCATACACAAACTTACTTTTATGATCAACCATACGAACATTCCCAGCACTCGTACACGGCAAAGACACACAATCAATCACTACCAATTCAAATGGTTCTTTCGCATCAACTTTCAACATTGGTGGTTTCACTTGAACACCTTGCACCTTTCGCTTCTGACACCTTTCACATGTAGTTGCAACATCATTCACAACAGTTCTCAGAAACGCATGGAACACACGCTCCTTCATACACTCCCACAGCTTAAACTTACCCATATGCCCATAATTATCATGCACAAACTTCACCAGACCAATCATACCAACTAAGGACATCACAGGTACATACATATCATCACCACCCTTCCCATGCCTCACAAAATATACAACATCCATACAAACAGCAAAATCCTTAGCATACCTTTTAAAATCACTTAAACACTCTGGCCATTAATTCAAATCAACACGCGTCATTACACACCTCTTCAACTCACTAACAAAAGGACACATCTCTTGCATCTCTAGAATATCATCATCACTTAAAATCTCATTCTTATCATCCATGACCAACTCAATCATACCACAAAATTTGACAACATTCTTCACACACTCATTCAACTTCATCACCTCACATTCACTTTTCATAAGACAATCCTTATCAGCATCCAGAGACAAATCATTCAATCTCAAAGTCTACACCAAGCAAGAAACAACACAGCATTTGCTCATCTTTCAGAATCACAAAGTCATGCTTCACATTCACACCATTACCCAAACTCACTTTCAGACTAACTTGTTCCCATGCCACTATCATGCCATTCCCCAATCCACTTATCCGTAACTTCACAGGTTTATGCTTGCAACATCTAAACTCATCATACTTACTCAGAATCCTCTCATTCACTAAAGACACTTGCGCTCCAGTATCAATCAAACCACAGAACAACCTTTCGCCAACTTTCACTTTTGCTTCCATCATATCAGGTCCACCATGTTCGCAATACACAGAAGGAACAAGCACCCCAACATCAGCACTGACATCTGCACCATCATCAACTCCCACATCATCACTCACCACACACTCATCTTCATTTAGACAATCCTTCTTCTCTCTCATATATGAACACTTTTCAATCACCCAATTGTAGTGCACACCGCTCAAACATTGCAGATGTACCACATTAGCATTCAAACCCTTCATCTTCTCATCTTTGTACACAATCGGCCTCTCACCACCAAAGTGCACATAAACAATCACTCCATACAAACGACTCACTACAATCAACACTTCCTGAAATGACAGGACCCCTTGCATACACATCGCTCTCAATTCTTTCATGAAGTTTCACACCCTTGCCATACCAATGCTTTCAGGCTTCCTACATACTTCACTCATTACCTCCTTCCTTAAGTCATCCACACTATCGGGCACTCTCACATTTCTCCATCACTCTTCAAATCTTGCAAACCATTCCATACACTCTCAAACAAAGAATCACCACCACCCTTACTCTCCTTTCCATTCATAATTCCTTTCAGCAAATACTCAGGATCACGCACTCCACACACATCTTCATCATTCGTACCAGGATACCTTGACATCAAATCAGCCACTCCATTCCATTCACTAGGCACATACTCAATCACATAGTCAAAGTCACTCAAATCTTCCAAAGTCGTGGCAATCCTACTATCAGCCCACTTCATACGCTGCAGATACACAAGAGGTTGATGATCTGTTTTGATCACAAACCTCACACCATACAAAAACGGATGCAACACTTTCAAACAATATCTTATCGCAGCAAACTGTCATTCCACAGTCAAATACTTTTGTTCTGCAACATTCATAGCCTTGGATACATACCCAATTATTCGCCTGACATTCTCTCCATTCAAACGCTGCTCTTGCATCAGAAAACCTCCAATAGAATACCCACTTGCATCTGTATATAATTCAAGCATTTTAGCATTCACACTATAATATGGATATGCCAATTCAACATCTTCAGCCACTGCCTCTTTCAGTTTCTCATATGCCTCATTCATTGTATCATTCCACCTGACAACCATACTAGCTTTCTTGCCCATCCACTCAGTCAGAGGCTTATTCACACCAGAACAATCATGTATAAACTTTCGCTGAAACTCAATCAAACCCAAAAACGACTTCAGTTGCTTCACAGTCACCGGTTTAGGAAACATTCGCACCTTCTCAACATACTTCAGTGATTTTCGCAACCCATTCTCACTCACCATATGCCCAAGGAATTCCACTTCTTTGGCAAACCATTCACACTTCGCCACTTTCACCTTCACACCAACACTCTCCAACATTCTCAACACATCATTCACCAATCTCATATGCTCCTCAAAAGTCTAAGTCATAATCAAAATATCATCTATAAACGCAATCACATTCTTACTCGCAAACTTACTCAACACAACATTCATTGCCCGCTGGAAGGCTCCGGGAGCATTAGCCAACCCAAAACTGAGGTTCCGAAACTGATAATGCCTCTTTGTGGAAGAGAAGGCAGTTACCGGCCGGCTCTCCTCAGCAATGGGCATCTGGTAATAGCCCCGTACCAGATCCAGCTTCGTAAACCACTCCATCCCATGCATACTGTACACACACTCAGATACCACACACATCGGAAACCTTTCTTTCACAGTCCTTTCATTCACCTTTCGATAATCCACACGCAGACGCAATCTTCCATCCACTTACGTACAGGAACAATTGGACTATTCCATGCACTCTCACTCTCTTCAATCACCCCCAATTGCTCCAATTCCAAACACTGCTCTTCAATCTCATCAGCAACCCGACATGGGAAATGCCTCGGCCGCTGATAGATTGGGGAGTCATCCTTCAGGAAAATCTTGAATTCTGAGAGCTTTGCAACCCTGAAATCCAGATCACCCTTATTGAGGGCTCCCTTTCGTTCAAATATCATTCGATACACATCCTCCCTTTCATACTCAGTCAAACATCCATCCAATTCCACCATGCTCTTCACTTCATTATACATCCATTCACACGTCTTTTCACCTGCAACATTTACCCTGACATCCGTACTATCATCCATACCTACCTCATTGACAGTGGAGAGGTGACCCAGTACATCTCCGTTTGCACACATACAAAAGGATCATTCATTCTCATCAAGCCATCAAACACACAAGCAACACGCCTTACCTTATAATATGCATCCTTTCCATTCAATATCACAGTGTTCTCACCCACATTCAAACTAACATTCCTACTCCAACTCACTCTAACAGACACCCTTTCACCCTTCACAAGCCTTACATTTTCCATAGCAGTCACCTCAATACCAGTAAACACACGCTACCATCTTTCCCTACATATAACTTATACACCCCATTTTTACCTTTCTTTCTCTCAATCTGATCACTCACAGGGTGCACAACCATACGATTCATTTTCATAAAATCATACCCCAAAATCACACCATACTCACTACTCACCTTATCAATCACAGAGAATTCACATTCATTCATCAACATACCATGCATTCGAACAGGCACTCTCCTACTACCAATACCTACCAAACTACCCTTACACTCAGACAGAAGGGCTTTCTCACTCAACTTGTCATACACATCTTTATACACCAAACTCGCTTTGCATCCAGAATCCATTAAGGCTAAACATTCAATTCCATTCAATTCCACCTTCACACTCAGACACTCATACTTCCTACCAGACAGCATTTTCACACTAGACAGACTTATCAACACATTACTCACACTTATGCACCCAGAGGATACTTCAGCAGGTACCCTCTTACAATTCAGTTTCCCGCTTCAGACTTTCCATTCACACCTTGCGCTCTCAGTCTAATCCAACACTTTTCACTTAAATGTCCTTCCATCGCACAATAGCTACATACATTCTTCTGATCATGACTTATCCTCGCATAATGACCAGCCTTTCCACAATTACAACAAGCATACTTCACACTCCCCCCCAGCAGTTGCTCCACCATTCAACCTCGGACAATCTTTCTTCAACTGGCCTATTTCTTTACACTTGAAGCACCCTTTCACACTTTGTGGCAATCCTTTATCATATGCCCTTTCTTACCACACCCAAAACATGCACCAGACATCCACCTACATTCTGCCAACATATGACCTTTCCTTCCACACCGACAACATTCCACAATCTTTCTCCCACCATTCGGTCTCTCGTTTGCTGGGACATACCTTGGTTTCTCTCTCATATATCCGTTCCCATGCTTGAAATTCATCTGTCCCCTTCCATTCGACCACCCTCCATTTACCCATCCATTCTGCCGGCCCAGGAAGTTCAACATCACTCCAGCTGGCGCAGCCTTCAGGGCATCCCTGTAGCTGACAAACTGCTGGGGTGGATGAAAACTCCTGGGCTTCTTACCCCCAACATTCACACTGTACCATCCATCCTCTTCTAGATCGCTTTCATCATCAAATCGTCCATCTTCTAACAGTTCCAACACATCCTCCCACATCAACCGTTCACCTGTCAGTCTCATTCTCTCCTTTCTCTTTCCACTCAGCCATTCACTCACCTTTCGCAGGATTGTGTCCAAAAACTTCCTCATCAGTGGTTTACATTCGTTTACATCATCACCATACCTCATTCTTGCCATACTCTCAAGCCTATGTGCATGCATATTCACCCCTTCATTCTTACCCATACGCGCCTTCTCAAATTCATTCACTCTCTTATATTTCACACTCTCTTACATTCGTTTCACCTGTCCAATCATCCGCTTCTTCACTACATCGTACCTCGGTTTCCCCACACTTGTAATCACGCGGAAAAACTCCAAAACTTTTGCCTCAAGTACCCTTCTTCTCCGGGTACTTGAGCTTACAATATCGCTCAAATTCCCCGAAGAATTCTTCCACACTTTACCCACCATGTAACCTAAATCTATCTATCTTTGGCACTTCGCTTATCAAAATACCCTTTCCCACATTCACTTCACTCTCACTCATATCAATCATACCATCACTCTCTCCTTCATCCGAGTACAAGGAGTCCACACTCTTGCCTCCTACCTTCCCCTTTGAACCACTCTTCCTTCTCTTGCGTTCAACTCTATTCCATTCTCCATCCTTCCTATCACTCATAATCACCTTATCCTCTCTAGACTCCCACACACTCCCATTGATCCCATTAGTCTTATCCCCTTCAGTCGGAGCAGGGGTCAAGTTCGAGGGTCCTGGGGCCGGTCCTGACCCCTTCATCATGTCATACAAGTCCTGCATCCGTTGGTCAGTCTGATCCTGTCGGTCTCCCATTTCCTTCTTCATCCTATCAGTCTTTTCATTTCATTCTTCATTCCCTCAATCATTCTCCGCAACATTTCACACTCCTCTTCTTTCTTTAACTCCAGTCTCAATCGCACTACTTCTTCATTCAAAGTTTCAGCTACAGCCATTGTTGCCAAGTTAGTAAAAAGATAGGAGGAGGGAAAAATCAATCAAACTACTTGTCACGCTAATTGGGTATGGAATGCAATCCAATCCCGTCACACTCCCGGTTTAGAAGTCTCACGTCCTTATTCAGGCGCCAAATGTAGCGGGCCTAAAATCTAGACAAACCCCCAATCAATCCAACCCGCTTCCTACACTAATCCAGAGGTGAGAAATCAAAGGAGAATGAAACGGATTGTTTATACAGTCCCTTTACTTACAAAAAATGTCTAAAATATCTACAATAGAGAGGGGCGATTATATTGGAGATCTCGTTACTATTCACAAAAAATACAGCTAAAGTTTCCTATATATATGAAATAAAAAAAAAAATAAGTCCCACTTATAAATATTATTAATCGATCCTAAGAACAATTAAAAAAAATCAAACAAGCAACCAAAAAAATCTGGACTACAACAGTCAATATATAGTTAACAAACAAAGGCCTCACGTGGTACAAAGAGGGATGGGGGATGTCCAGCCACCTGCCACTCGAGTGAGCAAAATGCCTATGACTTCCTAACAATTGGCACCTCGGCGCTTGATGGAAGAGAAGTGATCTTATCACTCTTGCGTAGCTATTCTAAGCCGTCTTTCCTTAACAATACTAATAGGACTCTTCGTTAAATTTACTTAAGACAAAGTAATATTTTGTTTGCTATATAAAGATATACAACACTAAGTCCTTTCCAAAATATGTCACCTGGAAAGAAAAAAATAGTAATTTATTTTATACATAAAATAAACAAAAAAAAGAAAAAAAAAACATTCCCACACACACACATTCTTACAGAAGGAGGGAGAGGGCATTGGGAAAAGTGGTGGGAGAATGGCCCTTCATACACACTCACATTCACTCCACCACACCCCTCCTTCCTTAAGCCATTCGACCACAGTCACTCACAATACACTCTCAATCCTTACTCACAGTACCTTTTATACTCAATCGCACCCTTCTGCACCCATTCACACTCGTCTACTGGTCCCTGGCTACGCGTAGCAATCAGTCAGGGTTGTTGATCAGTCATTCTGTCAGTCTCATCGTCACTATTGATCATCTCGTCAACCATACTCTTAGCCCTCATTACCAGTTCTTCCATCTCACGACAGAATTCTTTCATACTCTTCTGTTCAGAACCTTCACTCTTCATACCCCCATTCATCAGGTCCTCTATCACAGATCTCATCCAGCTCAAGGTACACTCTTGCGAAACAGACGGGTCACTCACATCCCCTGTATTCTCATCAGGCATACCAGAAACCCCTTCAACTGGTTCCCATCAGAAACCTGAAAAATCAGCCACTTCATCATTCACTACATCAAACTCAATCCTACTATTACCATTCATAAACCCAAAAAAATTAGCCACACTAGGTTAATTCTGCCCAAACACACTATCATTCATACTGTTCCCAAAAACCCCCGTAATGGGCGCGGCAATTTGCCATCTTGGCCACCGTGCTGATGGGATCCAGCCCTCTGTCCAGCCCCAGCTTAGCCTCTCTTCCTTCCTTGAGGTAGCCTGTATTTCTCCCCTACTTCATTGCTTTTCATACAACCTCTCCCACAACTTTCAATGGTCAGCCTCTAATTTCACAGGGTAGATGCTGACCTTCTTCTCAAGCCAACTGTCCCGGATCGGGGCAGGAGGTGACAATGTTCCCTAACCTCTGAGCTCCGGTTCGGAATGGTTTTTTTTTTAACAACCTGCTTAATCCCCACCCATACCTTCCTCACATCCCTTTTCCTTTCTTCTTCACACTCAGTTTTACACCGTGTCTAAGGTGGAGCCGCCATGCCGATGGACTGCCAGGCCACCAGGCGGGAGGGGTGGACCCAGATGGCGGCGCCTGGCTCTGCCAGGCCTGTAAGCACCTCTTGCAGTGCGGACAACTGCGAGAGGTGATGAGCGATTACATTCCGTGAAACAAATAGGGTCACCATGCCCAATGATGAGAAACATAAAAATGTCCCCTTAATTCCACCCAAAAAATGGAGGCCCCCCCCCCCTGTGCTTGCGCAGGGGACCCTCCATATCTCTCTAACCGGAGAGGAGGCTTACTCCTCTCCTTCGCTTACAGGTGTAGGGGACTACCCCTCACCCTTCTCTGGAGGTGCTTTCAGGCACCTCCCTTCTTCCAGCGGCAGTACCCTCTGTTCTTTCCAAGGAGACTGCCAAGAAAGCAAACAGGCAGCCCTTAGCCAGCCATTTTGCACACCAACCACTCCTCATCTATCGACCTAAACTGCTTGACTGAGATAGAGAATTTAGTCATTTCCTGAAATGCAGGCCACCGTGCTCGCGCCAAGCACCACCAAGGTGGGCTCTCAGGCGGCAGTTGCCCTGAAAATGATATTTGAATGGGAAAGTGATCACTACCATGGGGGTCATCGACCACCTCCCAATCAAAATCAGGCTGTGCATCCGAAGAGCACAAAGATAGGTTGAGGCAAGAAAATGAAGCAGTTCTCGGACAGTGATGCGTAAACTCATCCACGTTTATGACACCCATCTCAAGCTCTTCGATCAGATCGGCAAGGACTTGTCCCCTGGGATTTATTAGGAATCTCCCCAGAGAGGATGCCTGCCATTCAGATCTCCAAGCAAGAGAAAGGGCCTCGGCAACCGTGCCACCACCTGCAGTATGGGGAGTCTGACAAGCAAAGTTTGTACCTGTGCCTGTTCAGGCCACAGTGTCCAGTCTTCAGGCAGAATAGGGCCACATCCAGGCGACGGTGCTTGTGGCGGCTCCACGGTGCAGGGGAGGTGTCACTGCGGATTTGTCCAAGGCTGGTGCCTTGTAGCGCAAGTCTAAGTTTGGTGTCCCACTTCTTTTTTTTATCTCTTTCCTGGTAAGAGTTCGGGCATCGTGGTATTCAAGTTGGAGAGGTTCCTCTATGTCTGGAACCGCCTTCCTTGTGGCTTGATCAACAATTTTGTTTCCCTGAATTCCAACATGTGATAGAACCCATTGCAGTGTGATCTGCCGTCCTCCTTTTTTAAGGTGGTGTAGTTGTGCCTGTATCTTGTGCACCAGGGTAGTGTAGGTGCGGGTGAGCCTATTGGTAATTAGTGCCAGACTAGTTTGGGAGTCAGTGTAGATCACCACCTTGTCAGTTGTTATAAGGTTGATGTTGTCCAGGGCACACAGGATGGCATGGAGTTCTGCGGCTATATTATAGTGGCTGGGTGGTAGTCTCTATTTTTTTTTTTATTATTATTAGAGCTCATCTGGCAACTGCCTACATGGCCATTAGTCGCCGTATTAAAACTGGCCTAGTTCTAGGCTACTTTAAAATAAAATTAAACGAAGGAAAAAAACACCCTAAATGGGGGAAAGGAAAAAAACAAAAACAAATGCAGAAAAACAAAACAAAAAAACAAACCCTGCCTAAATAATAGGGAGAAGGCCGGCCTCCCCCAAAAAGTCAATAAGTCCACCAGTCGATGTGCACGCACTCATCCCAAGTACAAGGGACAGGTGGTAGCGACCCCGCCCATCCCGGTACTGGGACGTGTCGTGCGCGAAGATCACCCAGACTGGGACATTCGACAAGAATGTGGCCAACAGTCTGGGGGACAACGCAGTCGTTGCAATAGGGCGCAGGGCGGAGACGACAGAAAGCAACCTGAAGCCGCCGCAGCTTGCCAAAACCGTAGCGTCACGGATTTCACGAACCAGGGGATGCGGAGATTCCAATGCCCCGAGAGCATTCAGGGCGCTTTGTGAGTCGCTATAAATCACAATCCGGTCTCCGAACCGGGCACATTTCGTAATCTCCCGTACCGAGTGGTGTATTGCCACCAGCTCGGCCGTGAAGACAGACGCAGCGCCTGGTAGAGCCCCGCTGACTTCAAACAGAGGGGATACGGCATGGAAGCCGACCCCCTCTTGGGACTTGGAGCCATCTGTATACACTGGCACGGTACCAGCGTGACACGATGTATGCTCCAAAAAGGTTGAACGCAATACTCCTGGCGCAGTACAAGCTTTGGGAGCAGAGGCGTGGTACCCTCCAGGGTGGCTTCCTGGGCAGAACCAGGGGCACCACCGGCCCGAGAGCTATATCTACCTCTTGAAGGAGTTTTCTGGCCCTAAACCCAAAGGGCTTAGGGTATGACTGGCGTCTCTCGGCGGCATAGGCACCGTCGAGATGGTAGTCTCTAGGTTCTGCAAAGTTTGGTGATGGGGAAATAGACTGCAGATGATGAAATGCCCTTTTCTGTTGAGTGGGATCCGTCTGTAAAAACTGGGGGGGGGTGAGGAGTACAGCTCATTGTGCCTGTTGAGGAAAAGTTGCTGGGCAAGTTGGGGTGGGTCCATTCCCTTATGGAACTTGAGGTCTAGGTGGAGGGAGATTTGGGATGCAAGATCATACTGTGGTGGAATTGGTGAGACAGCTGAGTTTGGGCCTGGTATGTGGGGCAGAGGGAGTGAGGCATCTTGAAGGATTGAGAGTGTTTTTTCTATCAGGGGGAGGTTCTTGATGGGGCCAACTCCTGGAGACTTCAGGGCATCATTGAGTATTGTGGTGACTGGTTGGAGCTGTGGATGCCTTGTAGACTGTGTTGCACATTTTCACATGGTGGGTGTGGTCCAGTGGCAGGAGTCCTGATTCCATGTGGAGGCAGGGGATGGGTGTGGATATAAATGCCCCAAGAGCTATCCTCAGTGCGGAGTTCTGCACAGTATCCAGCTTTTTTAGGTTGGTAGGTGAAGCAGATCCATAATTAACCGCCCCATATTATAATTTGCTGAGGATAAAGGTTCTATACAGCACAAGGAGTGTATCCCTGTCAGATCCCCAGCTGATCCCTGAGGTGTCAATGATCTTTCGGGGTAATGATGAAGAGAAATTAAAGGATATCTTGATCACAAAGGAGATAGTGACAAAGGAAATTGATAAAATCAAAAGTAGTAAAGCACCCGGTCCTGATGAGCTCTTTCCTAGAATTTTAAAGGAATGTAAGGATGTGTTAAGTGAGCCCCTAGCATGCATCTTTAGAAAATCATTGGAGAGTGGCAATGTGCCAGTGGCATGGAAGAAAGCCAATGTGATACCTATATTTAAGAAAGGGGATAAAACAAATATGTCTAATTACAGACCAGTAAGTTTGACATCAGTGGTAGGGAAAATGATGGAATCTATTATAGCAAGGAATATTAGAGATCACTTGGATAAGCATAAGTTGATAAAAGAATCACAGCATGGCTTTAGTAAGGGTAAATCCTGTCTGACTAATTTGATGTCTTTTTATAGTAAGGTGTATGAAGCAGCAGATAATGATGAAAACTATGATATTTTATACTTGGACTTTAGTAAGGCTTTTGATCGAGTGCCACACTTACTGCTTCTGAGCAAAGTTAAAGCACACGGGATCAATGGCAGTATATTTAGGTGGATTCAGTCATGGCTTGGTGACAGACAGCAAAGAGTTAGTATAGATGGAGTTAAATCTGAGTGGGGGTGTGTTAGCAGTGGAGTTCCGCAAGGATCTGTTTTGGGTCCCTTGCTATTCTTAATTTATATTAATGATTTTGACATAGGTATAAGTAGTGACCTGAGTAAATTTGCTGATGATACTAAGCTAGGTAGGGCCATTAGGGCTGATTCTGATGCTGTTGTAATACTCACAGACGTTGCCCGGGTTGGAGGCTATTCAGCCTATGTGACCCGGCTCCTCATCAATGACCTCGATAGTTGTGTGTCTTGGGTGGACGTTTCTACCCATCCCGTATTTTCTCTATAAAAACTTGGCTGAACTGCTCTGTGCTGGTCCAAAATCTCCAGTCAATGTTTGGTAGATTAAAATCCCCATACAATACCTTAAATTTATCATCTAAATCATTAAATTCACTGATTAAACTTAGCAACTTGTGATTGTTTTCTTCCGTGCTGTTAGGGCTTCTGTATACTGATACAAGTACAACATTATTAGGCTGTGTCCCGATTCTTATACCTAAATATTCACAATAGTGCTGGTTAAAATCAAGAATACTATATGGCAAACTTTTTCTTACATATATCAAGAGACCACCACGTCCATCATCATTTTTCCCTAAATTTTTCTCAATAGTCTCGTACCCATCAATATTATACTCCACAAGTTCCCTTTCAAACCGAAAATTCTTAGGCTTAACCTCTTGTAGAACCAAAGCAGAGGGAGCCTCCCTCATGGTACTTATTCTTGTTTGTAATTCAAGCACTTTGTCTGGGCTAAATATCTCCACATTACTAAGCAAAATACTAAACTTATTACGGCTATCATCATCACTAGTTGATGTATAAATTAGGCGTTCTCCTCGACCCTGTGCACTATTGCTAGATCCACGTTTGTCTTGGTTTGTTCCTCCACTGGCACCGCTATTTGTGCCTCGTTCCTTCTTGTCATGTCCCTTCCTGAGGCCGTCTCTTCCACCGTTGTTCCTGGTGCTCTCCTCCTGATACGTACAACTTCTCTCTCCCAGGGTAGACCTCTCACCACATGAAAAAACTCTGATCCACTTGCTCCCTGATTTTTTTTTTTTGCCTCCTGCTTCAGCAGGCTGTCCCTAATCCTTTCCTCTTTGTTCATGTCATGTGCAACACCAATATACTTTACCGCCTCATTTGTACAGTTCTTCAGTTTGTGAACATTCCTCAGCACTTTCTCCTTCAGTCCGTTCTCTAATGTTATCGGGATAGGCCTAAGCTTCACATTAGAGTTTGTCTCAGACATCGGCACATACTTGCCAAGTCGCATAATTTCACTTATATCCTCATTTTTACAATCTACTCCAATTTCAGTACAGAACTTCATATATAGCAACTTATCCTGTTTTGTTTTCTCTTCCCTAAAATTTAAGTTCATTCCAGTGATCCACTCTTCTGGGGCCTTATACAATACTAACTTCTTCAGCCTGTTTAACCTGTCCTGAATTCTTGTTGTAGTTGCATCAACAATTCCCTCACTCTTTGGTTGCCTGTTGTCCTCAACATAGACTGAATAGCCTCAAACCCGGGCAACGTCTGTGAGTATCTGTGAGTAATTAGAGCCGACTTGCTGGATTTGCACCGTGACCTCATCTTTAACCTTATTTTTCAGCTCTGCAAGGTTAGCCTCTACCGCTTTCACTTTACCATTGACCTGAGGTACCAGCTGATCTTCTAGGCTCACCATCCTGGCTTCAACAAACCCCAAACGGTCCTCAAGTTGCTTACATTTATCTCTGTCCTCCGTCAGACACTCCCTCATTTCACCTACTGTTCCTTCCAAAATTTGCTGCTTTGTGCCAATTTCCTTCACCTGGACTCCTATTTTCTCAATCTTAGCATTAACTTTCACCATACCTCGTTGGCAGAAGCTGCAATGCCAGGTGAGCTGTTTTCCAGCAGGATTTTCCACCATGAAATCATAAACCGCCTTTGGCACTCCCTCACACCTGATATGATACCAATAATCACATAACTCACAACATAGGGCTAGATGGGAGTCCAAAACAGCCTTGGCACACTTTCCACATGTGGTTTCCTCTCCATGCTTGGTTTGTTTACATCCTGAGTTGCTATTGTCCCCGTTTACGTCCTGATTCGTTGCCATCTTGTTAGAGCCAATACCTTATTTTTCAACTTGAGAACACTTCACAAATGTTTCACAAATATTTATATTAAACCAATCTTGGCCTTAGCCAGGATGGTCCTATCTTGCACTGCTTGCAAAGTACAATCTCCTGGTTTGTTTTACCCAGAGGAAAAACCGCGGGTCGACCCCTCGAACGTCTTCCCCTAGAGCAAATCTACAGACGCTCCTGATTAGTTTCTTAATCTTGTATCCAAATAATAATCGAAGAATGGCTTAAAATCACTTTTTTAGTAAATATAAATCTACCGTGCCCAGTAAATATAAACTAAACTATCGTTAAATTATTTATTATTCCTTAATTATTTATTTATATTAATTATTTATTTTATTATTATTTAATTAATTTATTTAGTGATTATTTAACTGATGTAAGTTCGAAAATTTGAGATGGCGGCACCCAGCACAAATGTAAATATAAACTAAACTAACGTTAAATTATTTAATATTCCGTAATTATTTATTTTATTATTATTTAATTAATTTAGTAATTATTTAACTGATGTAAATTCGGAAATTCGAGATGGCGGCGCCCAGCACGAATGTAAACAAAAACAAAAGCCCCAAAGATACCCGAAAACTACGAATTTGTATCTTGACGTATTTTATCAATCTTTTATCCTATGTTAATATTTTTTTTTCATGTTTTTGAGTTCACAACGATTTAATTAATAAGTTGGACTTTATATTATTAACTTAAACTTTATATTGGACTTTGTATTTTTAACTTAAAATTTATATTCGAGAGCGCAGGAGAACACGTCCGATCGCCAACTGACCGATTGTAATGCAGGAGGAATCGACCATTCTGTCCAATTGGGCCGAGAAATGGCAAATGAAGTTTAACATAGACAAATGTAGTGTACTTAGTATAGGTAGAAATAATCCATTGAATAGTTATAAATTAAATGGGAGAATTTTAGGGAGGACCGATTGTGAGAGGGACTTGGGTATTTTGGTAAGTTCAGACCTTCGTCCTAGAAAGCAATGCCTAAATGCTAAGAATAAAGCTAATAGGATATTGGGATTCATTAGGAGTGTAAGCAATAAGAGTGCTGATGTCATTCTAAAACTGTATCTGGCGCTAGCTAGGCCTCATCTAGACTATGCAGTACAATTTTGGTCACCATATTATAGGAAGGATATTGATTTGCTTGAGTCTGTGGAGAGAAGGATGACAAAGATGATTGGTGGGTTAAGGAACTTACCTTATGGTGAAAGGCTCAGAAAACTAAATCTACATACATTGGAAAGGAGAAGAGTCTGAGGGGAATTGATTGAAGTCTTCAAATGGGTAAAAGGATATAATAAAGGGGATCTGGGTAAAGTTCTTATACTTAGTGAACATGACAGGACACATAGCAATAGGTTTAAGCTTGATAAGTATAGGTTTAGGAAGGAGATTTTGAGAAATTGGTTTACAAATCATGTGGTAGATGAATGGAATAGGCTCATAACATAACATAACATAACATAATTACACGGATGACAAAAGCCACAAGGGCCTATCAAAGGTCATCCGCCTCCGTCAAAACCCACCCACAAAAAGCACCATCACCAGGGGAAGACAAAATCAAAGTCCCCCACAATATAATATAACGGATGACAAAAGTCACAAGGGCTCATCATAGGTCATCCGAGTCAAGCGGCCTCTTTTTCAAGGCACCCAAACTCCCAGGAAAACTACATCCAGAAACAAGGGTATCACCAATCAAGGCTTGTCAAGAACTAAATCATGCAGCTATAGATATATACAAACAATATTAATATATACAAAACTTAGGAACCATCACAACCTTCCCTTCCCATAAACTCATCCAACCTACTCTTAAATACATTTAGATTTGGACTACCTACTACCCTCTGCGGCAATTTGTTCCAGAAGTCTACCACTCTATTGGTGAAAAAATATTTTCTTAAATCCAACCTACACCCTTGCTTTTTAATTTTCAAGTGGTGACCCCTAGTCCGATTTCCATCATCTAACTCAAAAAACTTGCTAACATCCAATTTATCTATCCCGGAAAAAATTTTAAAGAGCTCAATCATATCCCCTCTCACGAGAACATATTTAATACCCTCAGTCTATCTTCATATTCAAGGTGCCTCAGGGAAGGAATAATCTTTGTTGCCCTCAGTTGCACTGACTCAAGAAGGTTAATATCGTGTCTAAAATGTGGGGACCATGCCTGTATACAGTACTCTAGATGTGGCCTAACATAAGAGTTATAGAGTTTAAGAATAACCACCTTACTTTTGTAACTGACATTTCTCTTAATAAAACCCAGCACTCTATTTGCTCACTAGACATGTGATAGAAGCCTCCTCTCTGGGTAGTTTTAAGAATAGATTGGATAAATATATGGATGAAGCTGCTAGATGGGACTGACTTTTTTGAATGTACATATGTATATATTTTTCTAAGGAGTGGGGAGATTATATTTTGCGGTTGCATGAATGGACATAATCCTCTGTATGCATTTTATGTATATTGTAGATTAGATCTGACAAACTCCTGTAAAGGGTGACAATGTGGATGACTTTTTTCTGGTAAGAAATCTTTGGTGTATTGACTGGAACAGGAGCTGCCAAGTGCAGGCCATGAATGGTCTTTTGCAGTCTCCTTCTTTTCTTATGTTCTTCATTTACCCTTACCGGCTATGGTGGGGGCTGGTTTGCATTCCTAGCAGATTTTGAGGTGGGTGGTTGATGGTCACAGTCGGCTTCCGCCTCCTGGGGTCGCTTAGCTGCCAGTGCGTGATTTACTTGCATGGCAGGTAAATCACGAATGTCTTCCGTGTTGTTACTCCAAAAACGATTATGGAAAACAAACGAGAGAGAACCGGTACGAAGAAATCTTATCGAGAAACCTTTCCGAAAAGGCATATTATAAATGCGGACCTTTGTTTTTCAAAACCCGATATCTTCCAAAAATCTGAAGTATCTCCGTTGTCCGTGAGTCTTTAGAATAGAATCTTGTATTGGAGTAGATCAGATCAGATCAGATGATGTTGTGGGAGTATTGCCTTTGTTACGGCACTCCTGTGAAATATAATTAGATTAGTATTAGTTTTTATTTGTTTATTATATATATTTAGAGAGTTATGTCTCTCTAATCTTCTTGTTCCTTTGATTCCATAATTTGACTAAAATTTCCTTTATTTTACTTTTGAATTTATTGTCGAATAAAAGCATGCCTATTAGATGTTCTTTGTTCTCTATGTATGGTTGCTGCAGTTCAGCATACTTCTCTCTGGTATTTGAATATCCTTCACATATTAGTAAAAAGTGTTCTACATCCTCTCTTTCTTTACCACAGATTGGACAGTCTTGATTTTGTTCCTGTGCCAATCCTGTTAGCTCTAATGTATTTGTTCTGCATTTGTATAGCAGACCTGCTGCAAAAGTGTTATCATATATGTACTCCTGTCCTCCCATCTCCTTTCTCCATATTCTATATATGTTTAACGTGGTTTTTGCTTGGATATCTTGTCTCCAGATATTGGTATCCCATTGTCTTATCTTTTTTTGTAGGTCATCCTTTGATATCTGCCCTAGTTGTCTAATATTTAGATTTAGGTTACCCATATATTTATTGATCTCTTTCATATAGTCTGTTTTCTTGTTTTCTAATGTATATTCCATTATGTTTGTTATCAATTGACTTTTCTTTTAATACGTCTTGCAAGAATGATAATTTATTTTTCATTATCTTTGTGATGACCAGTGATGTCCCTATCTCTCCTCTTAGGCTGCTTATGGGAGCTCTTTTGTTGGCTGATAATATTGTTCTATTAACTTTGTTCTCCATTTTTTTTGTATTTTATCTATCTCCCCCTGGTTTAGATCTATTACATTTGTGGCGTAGAGTAGACTCAGTATCACAAGGTTTTTCCAATATGTTTTCCCAATTTCTATTTTATTGCAGCTTTTTGCAATTATTGGGTATGTCATATTTGCCATTGTTTGCATCTTCTTATGTATTCCTCTGATGTGATCTTTGAAACACTTTTTTTTGTTATTAATGGTCACTCCTAAGTACTTTATACTATTTTCGGTAATTGTGAAGACTATGGGCAGATCGTAGGCCTAGTTTTTGGGGGCTATTTTGGGCTACTTTCCGGTGTTACTTTTTTAGAGATGAAATCAAAGAATTTTATGACTATTTTCATTTTTATACTGGGGGGCTGTGCCCCCCAGACCCCCCCAAAGGATTGAAATTCAGGGTCATCGCATTGTTATCCCCGCGGCGAGCCGTACCCAACAACGAGCCGACGCTCAAAATAATCGTTAATACTTACGCCAGACGGGTGGGTAGAGTTTACCGGCAGCAAGCCAGAATTCGGCAAGATGTTCGTATCCTTCAGATGACAAATTTGAATAGGCTGCCCATCCGTCAGATACGACTGTCGTGCCCGGCAAAATCCACTTTTTTATCGCTGCGAGGAGGGTTTCTCGATTTCGATTTGCCACCGAAACAATGAAAATTCTCTTTGTTCCACATTCAAACCCTCCCCAAAACCCACTGCCCTTCCACTACACGGCCCATGCGCTTCGAGAAACGCAACATATTTCTCGTCGGTTAAAATAGCACCGAAACGTTGAATAGGTAACAAACAAACTTAACACGAAAATGAAATTTTGACAAATGAGCGGGAAACGGCGTGGGTGGTCGTTTAAATATGAGAGATGCGGACGGAAAAGTAGCGCATTGTTCCCGGAAATTTTGTGACTTTTTTTTTACTGAAATTGACCATTTGTGTTTCTTGAACTACACATATATAGTAATAAAAACACTAATACCTAACGCATCCATTTGGAACAATAATAAAAATGAAGGTCGTAAAAAACCTGTTAAAAAAATCAAAGAAGAGAAATAAATACGGAACAGAAAAAATGAAAAAGTACTGTTTTCGTCAGAATTAAGACGTAAGACTTCCTTAACAACACCGAAATATGGTTTAATCGAGCATTAAACAATGGGAAATTAAGTAACAAGTAAATAAAAAGACTAAATAATGTCAGGCATAGGGTAGGTAGGATATATAGAAAAGAAATAAGGGGGAAAAACATCTAAAATATAAGAAAAACCAAGTTTTGATAAATATAAAAAGCACAAAAAGCCTTGAAACAAATACAGCTTTCTGATTGGTCATTTATGAAACTGAATCCAGATCTGTGATTGGCCAGTGCGATAGCAGAAAAACAATCAAAAGTAGCCCAAAAAATAAACTAGAGTAGCATCTGCCCATAGTCTTCACAATTACCCTATTTTCTACTTCTATCCCTTCTATTTCAGCTGGTTGCTCTTTCATGTTAAATATAATAAATTTGCTTTTTGCTTTATTAATTTCTAAGCCATTTTTTCTTGCTGATTGGGTTAGAAGCTTTATGTTCTTTACAGCCTCTTCTAAAGATTGTGACAATTGGAGTCCATCATCTGCAAAGAATAGAGTATTAATCTTACTGTTTTCATCCCTGAACCTCATTCCACTTCTCTGTAGTTCTTTTATTATTTTCGGAAGAAAATCAAATGGCGCGCGAGAGATTCTTTCTTTATGTTCTGAAGAATTATTTTGGTACGTTTTCTCACAATCTAATTATCTAAATATTAGGGTGACGGGGCAAGACTAAATTTTTGTGAAATTAGAAGTGGGTAAAGTTTCGTTCTAGCACATTTTCACAAATAAATTTAAAAGTGTGTTTTTCTTGTGCAGTTTTATGTGTACTTTTCAGACCTGGCACTCAGTTTTTTTCCGGAAATAAATACTTTTCCCATAATCGACCGAAGTCCATATTAGGAGAAGTATGCATTTCCAACGAACACGAGTTTCAGATCTGAAAACTACACATGAAACTGCATTAAAAAACACATTATCAAAATCAATTAAAAGACCTAAAACAAGACTGGAACTAATCTGGTAATTTAAGACGATAGCGCTACCTACTGCTATTTCAGCTAAAAATTAACTTTTGGGGGGTGCCATGAGATGTACATATAAAGTGCGTTTATTAAAACCCTGACTAGCCTATACCACGAATGAAAGCTAAAATATTAAAACAACTTATAAGAGTATGTACAACCGAAGCTCCATTTCGAAGCTCAGATGGCAAACTTTACGTTTTCTCACAATCTAATTATCTAAATATTAGGGTGACGGGGCAAGACTAAATTTTTGTGAAATTAGAAGTGGGTAGTTTCGTTCTAGCACATTTTCACAAATAAATTTAAAAGTGTGTTTTTCTTGTGCAGTTTTATGTGTACTTTTCAGACCTGGCACTCAGTTTTTTTCCGGAAATAAATACTTTTCCCATAATCGACCGAAGTCCATATTAGGAGAAGTATGCATTTCCAACGAACACGAGTTTCAGATCTGAAAACTACACATGAAACTGCATTAAAAAACACATTATCAAAATCAATTAAAAGACCTAAAACAAGACTGGAACTAATCTGGTAATTTAAGACGATAGCGCTACCTACTGCTATTTCAGCTAAAAATTAACTTTTGGGGGGTGCCATGAGATGTACATATAAAGTGCGTTTATTAAAACCCTGACTAGCCTATACCACGAATGAAAGCTAAAATATTAAAACAACTTATAAGAGTATGTACAACCGAAGCTCCATTTCGAAGCTCAGATGGCAAACTTTACCATCAAACTAACAGAGTAGCGATGAGATCACCACTATGCCCTACGTTCTGTTCTCAAATTTACATACGAATTAAGTGTACGTGGGCGTATTTCCTTCCTGGACGTAGACATAAAACAAAACAGCGACGGAAAATATACCATCGCCGTCTATCGAAAAGGGAAAGACTTCGGTCGATACTTTAATGACAAAAGTGAGTGCACCGAGAACTATACAAAATCGGTAATGAGCGCATACATAAGAAGAGCCATCAAGAACTGCTCAACGTGGACCGCACTTGATGAAGAATTTAGAAGATAAAAACAGATCCTGATCAATAATGGCTACTTAAATAGAGAATTCGACAAATTACAAAAGAAAATTCTCAACTCCAAGTTTGAGGTAAAGGAGGGAAAAGAAAAAGTAAAAACTGATACCACTCTAAAAAAACAAACAAATGATGGATACTTACAAAACAGACGAAAAAATACTACAAGATATCATAAAAAGTAACACTATCAATGAAAAAAACAAGTTATCCTTACGAATTTATTATAAAAACACAAAAGTAAGCAACTTATTAATGTAAAACAACCTCTGGAAACCTCATCCAAATAATCAATATATAGGTATGACCACTAACACCATCAGCCGGTGCCTAACGATGCATTTGCAAGAAGGAGGAATAAAACACATTACAATGAAAAGCATAACGAACAAATTACAAGAGCAACTCTGGTCGAAAACACTACCATACTCAGAAGAAACCCTGACCTTCGAGGCCTAAATATTCTGGAGGCTCTTCTCATTAAAGAGATAGGCCCCAAACTTAACACCCAACGCGCCAATTCCAAGCGAGTAATTCACTTTTTCTGCTTAGGGAACATGGTACTGCGACTTCAACCTATAAAAGCAGCGAAGAACGAAAAAGTTTCATTCTTCGCTGCTCACGACCAGCAATGAGCTACATCACCAGTAAAGGAGGCAAAACCAAGGGAAAATACAAGATCAACGCAGCCTCAACAATAACGAAGACCTCCGTCTGAAAAGGCGAAAGCTCACAGCAAAAAGTCAAATTAGTTGTAAAACTTAAAATAGATCTTCCTTAATTGATCTTTAATCTCCAACCAGATACAAAAAAAAATTGCATTCGCCAGTTGGAACGTTCCAAAATATAATTGATAAAATCAAAATACAACCTTGTCTTTAATAAAACACACACACACACACACACACACTCATATATATATATATATATATATATATATATATATATATATATATATATATTGAACGGTCTATGTTATTATGCTATAATTAAAGTTTGAATTTTCTTATAATATGATCCATAAAATGTAAGGTCTGACTAGCTTTACACAGACTAGAAAACATTTTATGGAATTCGAAACTGTCATTGGTTGTTTCGAAATTCTTCGAATGTCTTCTAGTCAGTGTAATGGTAGTCCGACCAATTGTTTTAGGGATCATGCTCGGAGAGATCTCTATTTCCTGTTTTGCTATATTGACGACTTCTTGACAAGTTATTCGTCTTTGGAGAAGCATCTATCTCACCTTCGTCATGTTTTCGCTCGTCTTACAGATAATTTTATCATATAAAACAATTTCTTTTCCTCTCAGCGTTTCGCAAATCTCATTTCTCTAACACCATGTTGCTCCTAACTTAGTTGAACCTTTTGGCGGAAAAAGTTGCTGTCATTCGGAGATTTTCCTCGACCTTCTTCGCCTAAACAACTTCGTCGTTTCTATGGCATGGTTAATTTCTAGCACATATTCATTCCTGATGGGGATAGGAACATGCAACCATAGCATAATCTGTTTGCAAAGACCAAGGGAAACTTTCCACTCCTATCGTCTTCCGAAGAGAGCGAATTGTTTTCTCGCACCAAAGTGGCTATTTCCACCGCTGCTTGTTTGACCCATTCTTGTCCCGGTGCTTATATTAGCGTTGTCTATGAAGCGCCCGCCATCCAGGGCGTTGCGACAATAGGTTTTAAAAATGAATATTGCGGCAATATCCTAGATAGCTCCTAGATCACAATAAACATAAGAACCTATATTTCGTTATTCAGGTGAATGAATTGTTAAATGCTAACGCGAAGTCTCAATTTTGCAGACGAATTCCTTAGGCCTAAATCTGGGGGACGTTGGAGGAATACGTAAATTAAAAACAAAGAGTCAAGAAATATATATATATTATATTGAATAAATAGTTAGATTATTTCAAGGTGAATTTATACAGTAACAGTTTATAAATGTATTGAGAATTACGCATGTGAATTAAATTTAATTCAGTTGACGGGAATAGATTAACAATTAATGATTGATAATTGGATTATAATTGGTAATTGGATAATTGTTAAATATATTGCATTATAAGTAATTTATAAATAGTAATTGTTAATTAGATTGGATAATTGTTAAATAGATTATAAGTAATTGGATAAGTGATTGGTAAATATTGGTAAATAGTTTGATAAATATATTGATAAATTATAAATAGTAATTGATTTATAGATTGGATTATGAATTGGATTATAAATTAGTAAATGGATTATAATGGTGTTGAATGGGTCTGTAAATGAAAAAAGAATCACGCATTAATTCGGGATTCTTTTGGGAAATTTTTAGCTAAACAATTACAATTCAAATATTTACAGACCTTCTACCGAAGCACCAAGCTAAGCGAATGAACCTCATTACTGAATTTTAAGACGCTTGGCAGAGCGGGAGTAGCAATTTCCCGATTTCTGTCATGGTTACCACCCCTTCTTGAAATTATATATATATATATATATATATATATATATATATATATATATATATATATATATATATATATATATATATATATATATTAATTCATTTATTTATCTGCATTAGTTGTTGCTACCAAGTTCAATGTGTGGGAAACACATAGAATATGGGATGATAGTTTCAATGACTCCTCTTCATGTGTTCCTGAATGTTCAGGAAAGTTGCTGATTACAACCTCTTCATATGAACCCTTTCATCATCGACTTCATCAATGCCGTCAGTTCCATTCTGAACACGAACACCACACTCTTTAAAACATTTCACCATTTTCGATGCATTGTCGTTAAGTATAGATACGATTTTTCTATGTTATAAACACGGCTCCGTGTTGATGCCGTTCAATATTCCAGCAATTTTATAAAAGCGTGTGTTCCACGAAATCTTTTGTATGTCAGTGCAGTTAACATTGCGACAAGTTATCATTGATCTGTACTCTGAGAATATAAAATCAATGTTTGTATGAACATTTTAAAAGCTTAATTTAATAATATTCTTTAGACACGCACAACAAATGAGTTGTTAAAACTGCTGAATTCAGCCTATCCTCAATTATTACCATCTATTGTTCTCATTAATGACTTCAGACTGAGATCATTATTTAAGTTCAAAGATCAACCACCCACCAATA